>CM046817.1:24646725-25246725 GCA_025617385.1 Murraya koenigii
TTACTTTTACGAATGAATGAGAACGATTTGTTTCAAACAGAATTCAAGTACGTTGCAAAACAGTGCCATCAAACAAGCTTTTCATTTTTGAAAAATAAAAGACACCATGATACCAAACTACCTCTTAAGTAACACTTTCTTTGACGAAACGGAAATATAAAGGTTGCTGATATGGAATAAAAGTTTTTGAATAATATAAATTTTATTAAATAATTAAATAAATTAAAATTAAGATTTTGAATCTATATATAACAAATTTAAATATAGTAAATTTATTAAAATAGATAAACTTAAAATATTATTCTATAATAAAATTTCTCTATCTGAAATAAGAAAGAAAAAAAATAGAATCTAAATCGAGTTATAGAAAAAAAGATAAAAATCTTAGATGAATCAGAAAAAATATTAAAAATTAAAAATAATTAAAAAAGAAAAGGAATTTCCAGGCTGAATGTATATTAGAATAGCTTCAGGCTTTTTTAAGTTTTTTTCATCTCATCATAAGCTTTAAAACAATATATTATACGTTAAAAACAGACACACATAACCAAAATTTTATCGTTTAAAAAATACTTTATTCGCAATATACAATACTCTGCATCATTCTTATTTTAATAATTGAGTAAAGGAAAGTTGGAGATTGATTCTAAAAACATAAAAACAATAAATTTGGTCATAAAGGAATCCAAGATTATATAGTTTCTCATTTCTTCCTAATTTTGGCAGTAAGCAACTAGTACTGCATCAACAAATATTGATTAAGCAAATTAATTTTCAGCAATATTTGAAGGATACATTGCATAATAAATAAAGGTTAGTGCAATTTTGCAAAAGATCCTCTGCTCCATAAAACGAGAGCAACTACATATTATATATAGTGTGTAATAGCTTGTATTAGGAACCCCACAGCAAAGCTCGCCACTCATGCGCATTAGATCAAGCCCCGCTACAGATTCACGGCTGCAAAAATAAACAAATCAACTTGCAACATAACAAATACTAAAATAAACTAAAAAAAAAAAAAAACTCAAATGCTCCAAATTCTAGGTTGCTTAGTTCAAAATTAATCCTATAGTTAAATATGAAGAATAAAATAAAAGCAATAAACTTGCAAATTGAAAATTCTTTTTCTTAGACCAATGTTCAAACAGGGGTAAACATATCTGCAAACATAAACAATGATCAAACACTGTATGCAAAAGCATCAATCTGATTTGTAAATTAGACTTGCAGGTGTGATATGGCGGAGGCTGCGGTGAACTTTGCCATAGAAACCTTAGGTCCTTTGCTTTTCGAAGAAGTCAGATTGTTGGGAGATGTTAGAAAAGAAGTTCAAAGCATCAAAAGCGAACTGGAGAGTCTCAGATCTTTCCTTAAAGACGCAGATGCAAGGGCAGCAGTCGAAGACTTAGAAGGAGGCGGTGAGGAAAGTGTCAGAACATGGGTGAAACAACTGAGGGATGAAGCTTATCGTATTGAAGATGTCATCGATGAGTACACACTCATGGCGGCAAAACTCCCTCGTGGGACTGGCCTCGTTGGGGTTCTCCGTAGAATCAGTCGTTTCATAAAGAAGCAGAAGCTGCGGCGCGGAGTTGCTACGGAGATTCATGATATCAAATCAGTGCTTGCTGATATAAAGCGAAGGGGAGAAAGCTATCGATTCAAGTCTATAGATGAACGATCGAGCAGTGGAACCAGAAATGTTATCCCACATGACTCTCGAGTTCGTTCCTTCTTCGTTGAAGATGATGAAGTTGTGGGCATCGAATCCATTAAAGATAAATTGATTGATTTGATGGTGAATGGAAGATCCGAACGTTTGGTGGTTGCTTTGGTGGGTGAAGGAGGGCTAGGCAAGACCACCCTTGCCGGAAAACTTTTTAACAATGATGGTTTAAAAACTCACTTCAATTGCCGGGCTTGGATCACCGTTGGGAAAGAATACAAAAAGAATGATTTGTTGAGGACAATTATAAAGGAGTTTCACCGTTTAGCAAGGCAGCCTCCTCCTGTGGAGATACACTACATGGAAGAGATGGACCTGATCACCACGCTGAGGGACCACTTGAACGACAAGAGTTACATGGTTGTGCTTGACGATGTTTGGAAGATTGATTTCTGGGGAGACGTAGAGCATGCTTTACTTGATAACAAGAAATCCAGCAGGATAATTGTCACAACACGGCGCATGAATGTCGCCAATTTTTGCAAATCATCTTCCACTGTTCAGGTCCATGAGCTTGAAACTTTGCCTTCAAACGAGGCGTGGAAACTTTTTGTTAGAAAGGCTTTCGGACCAAGCTCCAGAGGCTCTTGTCCTTCAGAGTTGGAGGAGTTATCCCAGGGCATCCTTGCAAAATGTGGAGGTTTGCCTCTTGCTATTGTGGCCGTAGGTGGACTTCTTTCAACCAAGAACAGGGTTGTATCTGAATGGAAGAAAGTATTTGATAGGTTGGGCTCAATCTTAGGAAGTGATCCGCATCTAAAAGACTGCAACAGAGTTTTATCTGAAGGGTATTATGATCTTCCTCTCCATCTCAAATCATGTCTTCTGTACTTTGGTTTATTTCAAGAGAGCTGCAAAATTAACTGTGCTACACTTAACCGTTTGTGGATAGCGGAGGGCTTTGTCCAATACTGCAAACGCCTGACATCTGAACAAGTTGCAGAAGAATACTTGAATGAGCTCATTGACAGAAGCTTGGTTCAAGTTTCAAAGAGAGATATTTCTGGACGAGCTAGAGTCTGCCAAGTTCATGATCTTATGCACGAGATCATCATCAGAAAAACTGAAGATTTGGGCTTCGGTCGTGTGCTGAACGGAGAGGACTTGAGTAATTGCAGTAAAACTCGACGCATTACGATACAGAGAAGTATTGATGATGGTACTTTAGAGAGCATCAAGGACTCGAAGGTCCGTTCTGTTTTTCTTTTCAATGTAGACAAGCTGCCCGACTCTTTCATGAATACAAGTGTTGCCAATTTCAAGCTCATGAAAGTACTAGATCTGGAAGATGCTCCGATAAATTACCTTCCTGAAGGAGTGGGAAACTTATTCAATCTACACTACTTGAGCGTGAGAAATTCAAAAGTAAAAATAATTCCCAAGTCTATTGGAAATCTTCTCAGTTTGGAGACTTTGAATTTGAAAAATACTTTGGTGATTGAACTTCCTGTGGAGATCATGAATCTTAAAAAGTTGCGTTATCTAATGGTGTATAAGTACAATTATACCACAGGTTATGCAACAATAGAAGCAGTAGCCAAAGTACACGGGGGCTTTGGGTCTTTAAAGGATCTGCAGAAGTTGTCTATTATAGAGGCTGACTCTCAAGTGCTTAAAGAGCTTATGAAGCTGAGGCAGTTAAGAAAGTTGGCCATTAGGCTTCGAAATGGAAACGGCAAGGATCTTTGTGCTTTGATTGCAAATTTGGAGAACCTAGAGAGTTTAACTGTACTAACAACAAGCAAAGAAGAAATACTTGACTTGCAATCTTTGAGTAGTCCTCCTCAATATCTGCAGCGTCTCTACTTGACGGGGAATATGAAGAAACTGCCGGATTGGATTTTTAAACTAAAAAATCTAATCAAATTGGGTTTGGACTTGTCGGGATTGACTGAGGATCCAATCAGAGCCCTTCAAGCATTGCCTAATTTATTGGAACTTATGCTCCCGGGGCCGTACAACTATGAGGTTTTTCATTTAGAAGCAGGTTGGTTTCCAAAGCTCCAAAAGTTGCTTCTCTCAGACTTCGAGGCCTTGAAATCGGTTAAAATAGAGAAAGGTGCGATGCCTGATATGAGAGAACTGTCCATTGGGCGTTGCCCGCTGTTGAGGGAGATTCCTATTGGAATCGAACATCTTGAAAACCTTGAGGTACTTGCATTTGATGATATGGTGACACAAGTTTGTTGCATGGCAAAAGACAAGAACTGGGAGAAGGTTACTGAGCATATACCAGATATCCTTATCAGCTATGTGAAGGCCGGCAAATTTTGTTGTTGTCGAAAAGAAGATCTGTCATCTCTCGTTCCTGCTGAAGGAGGAGGGCTGTAGTACTAAGAAGGAACTAAGTAAACAGGTCTACCTCTCCTCAATACAGTGTGGTCTTTAATTGAATTAATTGTTAGTTTCTTGCTATTTATTTATGCCTCAAAAGTATCAACAAAAAAAATTCCCTTTACGTGGTAATTTGAGTATGTTAAAATAAATAAATAATTTCAGTAGATCAGTAAATAGTTTTCTATTCAAGTACAGAATTAAAATGATATCAAAATGATGATTAGGTCTTAATGTTTTTATAATATTTTTACCTTCTTATAACCGTGCATGAACAGATGGAGTATCTTCCCAGCGGTGAATAAGTGGATGACTTCATCGATCTTAACTGGATGATCAGGTTGTGGTGGTAATGCTGCAATTAATATGCTTTGAGTAATTATATATTATAAGTGTTATTATATAATATGATTCTTATCTGAGTGGTTGCTGCCGTGAGCGCATTCTATTACATGTATATATATCTAAGGTTGTAATTTTAGAAACGTTGTAGGACTATTGTCATCATATCGTAATCAGATTTAATTAAAAAAAATAAAAACTGTGTGCCAATGTGATTAATTTACCACTGATATATGGTAAATTTGTGTGTGAGTTTGCCTTAATTAATTTGCAGCTTTGAGTATAATTTTATTTTCATTTCCTTATCAAGACTTTTGTCATTTTGGGAAATCTGTGAGATTTATTTGAGAATTTGCTCTGTTTGACTTTTCAAATTATTTTAATCAAACGTTTATAGTTAATTAATCCTTAATTTTGGATACAACACACTAGCAATCACCAATAAAGATGGCAAAAAAGTCCGGCCTTGATTTTGGCCCGATTAGTCCGACCCTAAATTTTAGGGCTTGAGCCTTAATTTAAGGGCTCGGGCTCGGGCTCGGGTTTATACATATCAAGCCCTTTAAATTCGGGCTAGGGCTCGGGCTTTATATAGCCCGGCCCTGTCCAGCCCGGCCCTGACTTTAAAAAAAAAATTAAATGTATGTCCATAAGTATTTGAATAATTTTTTTTTTCTTCATGTTAGATTGTGAATTGTCATTTTTAAACTAAAGAACTTATTGTTTAAATTGTGTAATCGAATTATGTGTTTTTATTTGTTTGTTAAATTAATGAACTCTTTAGTTGGATTATTGAATTAAATTGTGTTTTTATTTGAATTAGATCCAATTTTTGTTTGTGTTTAATTATTTATATAATTTATGGTAAAGATATTGATTAGAATAATTTTTATATTTATGTTATTTTAATAAGGTTTTAAAGTTTTTAAATATTAATATATTATGATATTTTAAATTGGAATTGTTTAAATATTAAAAAAAATTGATCGGGCTCGGATAAAGCCCGAGCCCGGCCCTAATTTTGAACATTCGGGCTTTTATAGAGCTCGGGCTTATGTTTGTAATGTTGAGCTCGGGCTCGGGCTTAGCCAAGCCCTGTCTCGGCCCGGCCCATTGCCATCCCTAATCACCAAGCAATTGATTATCACATATAATCTAGAAGTAGAATCCGTCGCAATCTGTCAATCGGTCAATTTCAAACACCAAATCTTAAAAATATATCAAAATGCATAAATTATGTGATTTTGAAGGGCACACTTCAGCAGTCCAACTTGGTCGTGTACAGTCTTTTGTGTGTTACATAACTAGGATACCTATCAAGGATTGACCAAAGAAAATCATAATTATTTCACTATATTTTTCTTTTAAGATTAAATCACATTAATCTCACCTTCGTATTCTTTAAAAATATTACGAAATCTTATATGTTCCGTAACTTACTAAACCAATTCTCAGTTAGAGAACCCGCCAGGATCCTATTTCTCTTATTTATTTCCTAGTTCCTACCCTTCCTAATCCCTCACATTTTTTCTCCTTTGCTAAAGAAACCTCCTTCCTATTTTTTAGTGCAAAGCTATTGACATCTCTTCATTATCCTTATAAAATTTTATTTTTAAATAAATTTACATTTAAGGATAGATAAGAATTTATCACACTTAAGAACTTTTTCGACAAATTAATTGCATTTATTTTCAGTTCATTTTTATTTATGACTTCTATCTAATCAAAATAAATTGCAAAAATTTAGAATAATTTATTGTTCATTTCCTATTCCTTGCTATTAAGAATTTTTATACTTAAGATTGCTTTTAAATTATCATTTAAAATATGTGGAATTTAACTTGATGATTAGCGTTCAAAAGTCCATTATCCATAATATTTTTTATGTATGTATAGGGAAACAAGAAGATACCAAAAACTAAAAACAAAATAAAAAATAACTGAAAAAAATAAAAGTTTTATGAGGAGATTAGAACGGTGTCCATAGTCGAACTCAACTCATTTTCTTATGTCAAAAAAGTTTGTTTGTCTTTATGGGCATAAATGGGCTTTCAGTCTTAAGATTGGGTTTTGGTATTGTTCTCCTAATTCTTAAAAAACAGTAGCCACCGATTTTAACGTCTAGTTACTTTCTTCCCTCCACTCCTCTCTGTTACTGCATGCCATGTACTCTTGTTAACTTTCTGTTTTGCTTCAGTTTTTATAATGAAAATGACTGTGCATCTCGTGAATGTAATCTTTTTTATGTTGAATCATGCAAAGCCTCTCATTTTATATGTTTTTGAACAATGATTTGTCTTGTAGTATTTTTTTTTCCTTACAGTGATGATGTGTAATTTTTTTGTTAATTTTGTATACGTATCGCTATTGATGGTTTTTCGGTGCTTGTTTTTATTTTATTTTTTTAACTTTTTAATTTTAAATTTAATGTCTTCTAACGAAGTGCTGCTGAGAATTTATAAAATAACTAAATATTAGAAAATAAGCTACTTATATATGTTGAATATATAAATTTAAAAGATTCAACCTTAGAGTTCGGAAGGAATCTTTTACATTTTATACGATAATCGCATTAGCAATTTAGCATTTCTCTCGTGGACAATTGATGGAGACAATCGCATATTTTATCTTTTGTCGTTTCTCGATTGCATTCTTTAGGTTTCGTAGTTGAATATAAATGACTTCAATAAATAAATAAAAAAAGGTTGATGAAAAAAGAAGAAAGTTAGAAATAAACAAGAACATGTTCCAAAAAGGATGCAAAAGTTGTATTCGGGGATGAATGTTTTGGCTTCGCAATTGCAAGAAAGACAGGTCCTAATTAACTTGAATCGAATAGTTTTATTTTATATTATCACTTTTGTATTTTTGACCCTTTAAAGTAGTGGAGATGGAATGAGGATATATTCTTGGCGGTGTGGAGGGTGGATTCATTTTTTTTTTATAACGTGTATACGCTATTAAACTGCACATTTTAATAAAATTATTTTTTCACTGTATTATAAAAATTATATATTTTAATAATATATTTATACTAATTTTATTAAATCACATAATTTAATAACATGTTCATATTAAAAAAAAAAAAACCATTTGCACTATAGAAGACTCTCACTCTCTCTCTCTCTCTTTATATATAATTTTTTCCTAAAGAAAATATTTTTACTTTATTTAAAGTGAGGATTGCATTTGTTTGATGGATATAAGGTGGAGCTCGATTCCTCCACACAAATCGTTCTCCCCTCGATATTATAAGTCTAGGATGAGCTCACGAGGTAATTTCATTAAAACATGAGCATGTAACTTGTTCAGTACGGAATTAGCGAGTGGAGACTTAACTCAAACCAAGTCAACCACAAGACTTGGTCAGAGCCAACCTGCAGATTCTCTCCAAAAAAATCAAGACTTGAACATGGTCCGAAACCAATTGTGTTGCAATTCAAGCGATATGGGATTGTCACGCTTAGAAAATCTCTTAGAAATCCAAATGAGGTAAGTAACCTTTCTCTCTTCACAAAAAAAAAATAATAATAATAAAATAAAATAAAATAAAATAAAATCAATCTCTCTTTAAAATTGCAGAATAAAGGGAGTTTAATTTTCTTCTTTTTTTTTTCTAAGTCCTTTTTTATATTTTTCAAAGCTTGAAAGTTAAAGCCATTAAAATCAAGCTATATTATCTTGTTGCACATTTTTCCTTTAAATTTAAAGAACTGACTTGAGCGTTAAAGTGTTAATATCAAAAAAATCTCCCGCATCCCCCTAATTATTTATTACTTGTGAACACAGGTTCATCCCCGTGGAGAACCAAAACATTCCGAATCCAGCAATAGAATGCAAGGAGCTGGGCTAGAAAGGGATGATGGTTTAGTACCATAGAGATTTTACGAGTAGAAGTTGTCTATTATATAAGTTGACTCTTGTTAAGGAAACTCACATGAGCATATGAGTCACTTGTAGTAGCAAAGCAAAGGATCATAGCAGCCATAACTGTAACATTCCCAAATTCACCCAAGAATTTGAGGAGGAATTTGGAATGAAACTTTATAACATTACATCTTACTATGATTCCTAAAAGAAAATCAATAATATCTATAGTCTAAACATAGTCTCTAAAACAATAAATATAAAAATAGTTCTCCAATACCAAAATCAGCCCTAAATAATAACCGAAATAGCAACAATTTATCCATTACAAAAACGCCTAGAGTTTTCAGCTAACAAAAATCTTCTCTAACCAAAAAGCCCATATCTCTAAAATCGACTAGAGATTAGGGGTGAACTATCAAGGTAAGCAAACTTATGCATAAGAATACTAATAATAATATATTATATAATAATCATTATAAGTACTATAAATCGAAAACCAGTAATCATTTTATAATCTAATACATGTGTGTGGTAAAACTTATATTCCATCAAGTCATAATAAAATAATCATCTAAGAATTCATTTATCAATAAAATATTTCTTTCATTTTATATGCTCGTGCCATATAGTGTTACTTGTATTCCTGGTGACTTAGTCAGTAGTTTGGTATGTCACTTATAATCCGGTAACCCGACCAGTAATTCAATCATGATACTTTACCTTGCAATAATTGTCATTAGGTGCGCACAACATAGCTAGCTATTTGGCCACATCAATAACAGTAGACAATGAACCAAAAATCTTAAAATAATTTTTAATCTTTCAATATCAATCATTCAATAATCAATCAATAAATTGTTCTTGTAAGACATTTAATTGGCAAAACTTTACAAATATTTTTTAAGGAAAATAATTTTTGGAAACACAAGTATTTTAAAGTCATTTTTAAAACAAATTTAAGAAAACATTTTAAACAAACTTTAAACCAAAATGTAACTCATTGTTATGAACAATAATAATAAAAATACTTCAAAACCATAAAATGTCAATCCATAAGAACAACATTATTCTTTACATGCTTATATATATATCCCAGACTACGTGTGCTTGGGGCCCGCACCCTTGTGGTGACTCCTAACCCACACATGTGGATGATGCGGCACTCAACGTGGGAGACGTTACCTGGTGGTTTAGGTGCTCTTAAGTATAAAGTAGCGCCTCTACTACCAGCTTAAGCTTTTAGTAGAATGGTAAGCGCCTTAAGTGGTATTAGAGCCATCCAGGGCTTGAGCCGCGGGGGAGGAATGGGCTTAATATATATATCCCAGACTATGTGTGCTTGGGGCCCGCACCCTTGTAGTGACTCCTAACCCACACATGTGGATGATGTGGCACTCAACGTGGGAGACGTTACCTGGTGGTCCGGGTGCTATTAAGTATAAAGTAGCACCTCTACTACCAGCTTAAGCTTTTAGTAGAATGGTAAGCGCCTTAAGTGGTATCAGAGTCATCCAGGGCTCGAGCCGCGAGGGAGGAATGGGTTTAATATATATATCCCAGACTACGTGTGCTTGGGGCCCGCACCTTTGTGGTGACTCCTAACCCACACATGTGGATGATGCAGCACTCAACGTGAGAGACGTTACTTGGTGGTCCGGGTGCTCTTAAGTATAAAGTTGCGCCTCTACTACCAGCTTAAGCTTTTAGTAGAATGGTAAGCGCCTTAAGTGATATATATATATATATATATAAAGCATTATACATTAATTTACTTACCTAGATCCAAAGCAACCAACAATAACCCAAAACAAACGAGCTCAATCTTGGCCTATAATTATCAATATAAGATTCTCATCAATATTATATCCAACTCTAACCTTAATAGAATACCCAAACATTCTTAAATCGTTAACTCTAACTTAAACATATTAATTCACCACACTACACTCTACCATCTTATAGGAACTAATTTATAATAAGTTATAAATATGTCAAAAAAATCATAAATATAACAAAGAACTACTATTAATATGTTGACACTCAATATAAAATTTCATGAAATTAATCCGAGTACAAAATCATCCCCAAAATTATTTATCCATGAATACATCAAACCTATCAAGTGGCAATATAAACAAAGATATGCTGATTCAAAAATTCATAACTTTAGTTATACATATCCAAAAATAGCGATTCAAGATTTGATAATTAAAGGAGACAATAGGAATCAGAATTAAAATTTGTAAGGAATTTACAAATGAAAAAGTAACTCAAACAAACTTCAATATCAGCCCCTGAAATTCTCGAAAATAGTTTTCAGGATTATGAATTTAAATATACAGAAATTAGACATATATGTGTATCAAAATAAAAATTCCCAAAATTTTCAAAAGTAAATTAAATTATGAAATAAGTTATAGAAATAGGAACTACTGCTGGAAATCAAAAATTTCCAGCACTAGTGCTCCTACTTTGAAAAATCAAAATTATTAACATACAATGAGTTTTTGAACAATCAATTTATGGATAGAAAGATAAAGATGTCTAGTTCAATAAATTATAAAGCTTTATGCATGAAACTCTAAGAAAATGGAAGTTGTAAAGCTCTTAATATATACTGTTCACAGTTCTAGGATAACATTTATACACAATAACATTATTTTCACTTAACAACATAAATCAACAAATGATCATGCTTGCACAATTTTATCAAAATAACACGCAAAATAATTCAATCAATTACATGAATTCATACATAAATTTAGAAATTCGAAAGATTATAAATACTTTTCTCTCAAAGAACAATCAAGCACTTCTTGGAAAATTTTTAAATGCAAATGAGAGGGGGGGTTATTTATACAACACTAAGGCAGATATAAGCCACACTATATTTTGATAATAAAATAAAATGAAATACAATCAAACATGATCATTCAACATAATTACTCCACTCCACCAATTTCTCTAATCCACCAAACTTTAATCATTCAATATAATTAATAATATAAAATAATATATTCTATAAAATACATATATAACAAAAATAAAACTTTAATTATTCACTTACATATTATAAGCATAAATTACTATACTCTAAAATATATATTAGTTTGTACATGTAACTATTAGTATCAGTTTGTTGTAATTAGTTGTAAATAATTATAGTTAGTTTGTTAATAATCATAGTTAGTTTCTTAATTAGTTTGAGCAAACTTCAAGTGTATATAAAGCAACCTCTTGCACAGATTCATTTCAGAATTGTCATTGATGAATTGAATGAAATAGATTTTGGAAGCATCTTATTTTCTCACTCAAAATTCTCTTCATTGTCTAAGTAAACAAACAATCTTAAAGTTTTCACATGGTATCAAAGCCAAAAAATGGCATTAGTTGATTTTGCTTCCACTTCAAATCTAACTTAAAATCTTGCTGCAAATTCAATAACTATCTCTTTCACTTTCAATACGGTAGTCAAACTTGATCAATTGATTTTTTTTGGAAATAAAAAGCACGCCTGCTTGAGGCCAAGCCAGCTGAGATCAGAAACATTAATTGCTAGCGTGGAAAACTCTCAGTGTTTTATAAGTGACATCTAAAGCAGATATAAGCCAATTCTTGACCAATATTTGAGGACGACCGTCTTAAACCCATAATGAAAATCGGTTAAATAAATCACTTCGTGAATGAGGGCGTAACTCCCGTACAAAATTAACTCACATGATGATATCCCAATAATTGCATATCAACGAACTAATAACTGCACCGAAATGGAAGAATTAAGGGGTAGTTAATAACACATGTTGTGAGGGTAACGATCAAGAGAGGAGCAACAAATGCAAGGAATAGAAAATCTAGATAAATACCCAAAAAAAAATGGGGTAAAGGGTTGGACTTAGTAGGAGGTTTAACGATGGTAGAGAGATTTGGACAGAGCCAAGAAAATTTATAATAGATATGCATCTATTAGTCAGGAGGTTTTGTTTAATATACCAGCAGCAAAAGAGGGAAAGACAACACAGGTGCCGATTATGTGGACGGAGGAGGACGAGAAAGTGATTCTATATCCTCATAAAGGTCCCTTAGTTATAAAGCCTAATGTAGCAAACAGGGAGCTTAATAGAATTCTAGTGGACTCGAGAAGTTTGGTGGATATTCTATTCAAGTCTTCTCTGGATAAGATGTGAATTACAGATGCAAGGCTGGAGCACATAAATACTTCCTTTAAGCAATTTGATGGAGGAAGATTGACACCCTTAGAGATCATAAACTTGCCAGTTACTATAGGCTCGAGGCCTTTTAAAAAGAACATGATGTTCGACTTCGTAGTAGTGAATGAAATCAGCCCATACCATATGATACTAGGAAGGCCATTTATGAAAATTAGTCAGTCGGTAAAGTCAACTCACTACTTAGCATTTAAATACCAAATAAATAGTATGGTGAAGATTTTAAAAGAAGAACAAAGAGTTGTAAGAAGTTGTTATGCAACAACAGCTAAGGAAGCTATGCAGGTGACATCATTAGATGTAAGAAGGGATTCGATAAAATGAAGGCAAGAGCCCATCAAGGAATTAGAAGAAGTCTTAATAAAACCAGACGACAAGGAAAATAAAGTAAAGATCGGGTCAAACGCTAGCAAAGAAGTGAGGAGGAGTCTGATTGAGTGCTTGCAAGCACATGCGGATGTTTTTCCTTGGTCCTATGATGATATGGTGGGGATTGATTTGAAGGTGGCATATCACAAGTTAGCAATTAATAAAAAAGCAAAGCCGTAAGGCAAAAGAGGAGGTGCTTTAATCAGGGGAGATATGACGCCATAAATAATGAGATGGAGAAGATATTAAAAGCAGGGTTCATAAGGGAAGTTAATTACCCCGAATGGATCTCAAATGTGGTCTTGGTTAAGAAGGCAAATAGGAAATGAAGGATGTGTATGGATTTTACAGACTTTAATAAAGCTTACCCCAAGGACAACTTCCCACTACCCAAAATAGGCCAGTTAATCAATTCTACAGCCAGACACGGCTTGCTCAGTTTAATGAATGCATTTTCTGGTTACAACTAAATCCTTATGTTTGAATAAGACGAAGAATGCACAACTTTTGTAACCAATCAAGTCTTATTCTGCCAATAAGTCATGGCCTTTGGAAGTATATGTGAACAAGATTTTCAAGCTCTTGATGGGCCGAACAATGGAAGTATATGTGGATGATATGATCACAAAGTCCAAGAATACATATGAGTACGTGAAGTATTTGGAGGAAACTTTCATACTTCTGAGAGAATATCAGATAAAGCTCAATCTAGAAAAATGCATCTTTAGCATGGGCTCTGGAAAATTTCTGAGTTTTATAATTAGCCATAGAAGAATTGAAGCTAATCCAGATAAAGTAAAGGCAATTATAGAAATAAAGTTACTATACACTCTGAAGGAAATACAAAGTCTCACAAGTAGGTTGACAACTTTGAATAGGTTCATCTCCCATGCAACAGATAAATGCCATATCTTTTCTAGGAAATGAAAGATAGAAAGAAGATAGAATGAACTTCAGAATATGAGGATGCATTTCAACAACTAAAGGATTATCTGCTAAAGGCCCCACTATTATTAATACCGTGAGCAAGAGAGATACTATAGTGAGCCACTAGTTTGGTTCCTTATATATTATATAAGTAAATCCTTGCTTGAAGCAAAAATCAGATATCCACAGGTTGAAAAGTGGACACTTACTTTTGTCACAGCTACTCAAAAGTTAAGGCTTTACTTTCAAGCACATTCGATAATTATGTTGACAGACCAAATACTTAGGCAAGTCTCACACAAACTAGAAACTTTTGGTTGACTAGTGAAGTGGTCGATAGAGTTGAGCAAGTTTGACATTAATTATCAAACTCAAACAACAATCAAAGTATATGTTTTAGTAGATTTTATAATCGAATGCACTGAAGTAGACAAAGATGCAGATAATAAACAAAAGGTAAGATAAGATAAGAGGATCTTGGAAAATTTTGGACTGTTACAGTTGACGGGCCATATAGAGATCAAGGAACAGGAGCATGGGTGGCTTTACTTAGCCTCAAGGTTGTAGAAATTTCATATGCGATGAAACTCGAGTTCAAAACTACTAATAACCAAGTTGAATATGAGGCTTTCATTGCAGGGATGAGACTTGCATTAACATTAAAGGCAGAAGAAGTAAAAATTCAAACAAATTCTCAGCTAGTGGTAAACTACTTTAATGATAGCTTACAAGCAAAAGAAGAAAATATAAAGGCTTATCTGCACAAGGCAAAGTAACTAGTAAGTAAGTTTCAAGCAATAGAGGTAGGGCAAATTTCAAGAGCAAAGAATTTTCGAGCAGACATGTTAGCAAGAATGGTTGTCATGTCAGATCTAAAAATGCCCAAATCAATTATTGTAGAGATAAAAACCAGTTCTAGTATCGAATAAGAAGCAGAGGTGATGAGTGTAACCATAAAGAGCACATGGATGGATCCGATTATCTCTTACATTAATAACATTACAGAGGGGATAATTCCTGTCAATAAGAAATAAGCAAGGATATTAGAGTACCAAGCAGTAGGATACACGCTGATTGATGAGGTATTATACTGTCAAAGATACACTCTGCTGTTATTACGTTGCCTAAATGAGTACTTAGAGAGATACATGAAGGAGTTTGTGAAAACCACTTGAGCGCAAGATCTTTAGCTTTTAAAGTCCTTAGATAAGGCTATTTTTGGGCCATGATGCATCAAGATACATAAAAAAGACTAGAAATTACAAGAGTTGCTAGAGCTTTGTCAAATTTCTAGCGCAACCGCTAGAAAATCTTACAGTGATGAATTCACTATGGCCATTTGCCTAATGGCGAATTAATTTGATTGGACCCCTACTGATGGGACCGGCACCTACAACTCACGCAATGGTTGCGATTGACTATTTCATGATATGGATTGAGATTGAGGCTTTGAGTAAGATAATAGAGAGCAAATGTGATATTCAGATACGGAATCCCTTATGCTCTAGTAACTGATAATGAAAAGCAGTTTGATAACAACAAGTTCAAGGATTTTTATAGAAATTTGGGCATAGAGTTGAAGTTTTGTTTGATGGCACATCCGTAAGCAAATAGATAGGTAGATGTGGCTAATAAAACCATAAAAGACTTCTGAAAACTAGGTTAAGAGAACAGAAGGGGATGTAGGTTTATGAGTTGCCAAGTATTTTATGGGCCTACAGAACTACGCACAAAACTGCTACAAGAGAAATACCATTTGCCTTGCCGTTTGGACATAAAGTTGTAATTCCAACAAAAATTGAGATAATCACTCATCAGACAAAGTATTTTAATGATGAGCAAAACAATGAGCAGATTCATGAAAATCTAGACTTGTTGGAAGAAAGAAGGGAAAAGTCGTCAAAGAAAATAATAGACTGCCAACAAAAGGTAATTTGCTATTGCAACCAAATTGTACACATTTGACGATTTAAAGTATGAGATTGTCTACTCAAAAATGTAAGCCAAGGCAGCAAGGATCCAAACCAAAGAAGGCTAGGTCCGAATTGAGAGGGTCTATATAGAGCTTTGCGAGTGGCTAGTCTGGGGGTATACAGGTTAGCTTACTCGAATGGACGGGAAGTTAAGAGACCTTAGAATGCAGAGCATTTAAAAAAATATTTTCTATAAATTTCCTTGTAAAGTAATGTTATTTCAATTAATGACTTCAGTTTTCTCAAACTTAAAGTGTGTAATGAATTAATCATGAATAGAAAAGAAACAAGGTATAATTTCAATATTAATTCGAGCAAATTAAGCTCTTAAAAATATGTTAAGGCGAGAAATCTCAAAGCCTACTCGAGACGAGACGAAAAGCCAAGGTTAGCCAGAATTGGCTCGTGTAAATTAAACTTTTAAAAATATATTAAGGGTAGAAGTCTCAAAGCTTATTAGAGGCAAGATGAAGAGCCAAGATTAGCCAAAATTGGTTCGAGCAAGTTAAGCACTTAAAAATATACTAAGGTCAGAAGTCTCAAAACCTAATCGAGGCGATGCAAAGAGCTAAGGTTAACTAGAATTGATTCGAGCAGGTTAAGGTCTTGAAAGTATGTTAAGTTAACTGTAAATGACAGTAGTCCCAAAACCTTCTCGAGACGAGATAAAAAGAGCCAAAATTAGCCCGAGCAGATTTAAGCTTTTAGAATGTGTTAAGGCAAGTATAAAAGTTTAAAGCTCGAAAGTCTATTTAAGGCAGGATGAAACTCGAAACTTGCTAAAACCTATACAAATAGATTCAGGTTCTTGGAAAATATCTTGAAATAAAATAGATCGAGAATCATAAGGAAAAGCTAAGGTAAGAAATTTTATTCAATTTAGTAAAGATCAAGGTTTACAAACTTCCTATATAGAAGCTATAATGTAAACTAAAAAGCTTGGGTAGACTGGTCAGCAGCTTAATCGGTCACCTACGTAGTCTGGTCAATGCTGACTACAGCTTGAGAACCCCTTTTATCAGAGAGAGCAATGTTTTTGGGCCTTGTAAGAACAGTTTCTACACCTGGGTCTAGTTATTTATGTTGATGGCCCTTGGCATCCTGTTCATTCATGTAAGCATCTACACCAACTTCAAGTTTAGACATTTCCAGCTCAGGTAAGGTTGGCAAGAGTTTGGGTTTGAGCCGAATATTTACATACCTGGTCTCGGTCCGATCTTTTAAAAACCCGGACATTCTTCTACCCTGCCCGAATTGAATTTTGGTCAGATTTTTTTCGAGTTTAAAAAGCCCGAATTATATATATATATATAATTTAAATTTATATATTCATGAATATATTTTTAATTATTTTATAATTTTATAATTTATTTTAATAAAATTAAACATGAAATATGGACTTAAAATATTTAAAATATTAAATATATTAAATATATGTATAAAAACGTAATTATTTAAAATAAAATATATTTTTATAATATGTTTTTTATAAAATTTAGGTTTCGAGCTGGGTTCCAGATTTCTCAAGTGATATCTAGACCCGGTTTGGACTAATCTCTGGGTCGGATATTACCCAACCAGCATCACCTGGATCTAAACTGGATCTGTGTCAAGTAGATATATTTGCGACCCCTAAGCTCTGGGTACTCTTTTCCCATAACAAACATAATGCACTCATCAAACATCTACTTAATTCTTATGATAATTCATTCATTTCTCTAATCTCTTTCTCTTCCCTGACATTTTTTTTCTAAGATTCTTTTATTATATGATGTGGCAAAAATTACCCTGTTTATAAATCGTTATCCTCAATTTGATGTGTTAATCTATCACTTAATTTGATGTGTAACCGTAAACAAATGATCAATTTTACATAAAAGTATTAAAATGACCAGGAAAATGTATTATTAATGTCTCAGGCTTTTTTAACACCTAAGCACCTAGAAATCATACAGACCCTGACTTTAGAGAATTAAAAGCCAAATAAGTGATAAATATATTATCCTCGTTGGTTTACTTGAGACCAAAAATAGATTTCTAAAACAAGATGAAGTGGTGAAGAATTTTGGGAAAATGACAGGGCCATATTTTAAAACAGATGGAGTGATATGCTTGTAAATAATACTATGTCGTTTTTGTAAAATATAACAGAGATAGCTAGTTTTATAAATACTGCATGGTAATTTTGTGAGCAACATAATAAAAAAACTAAAAAAATTTGCCAAATTTTGGCCGCTCTAGCTTTGCCCTTAATAACTTCGCCCTTGCATGAATTCAATTCGTTATTTTAATGCAACCAAAAAAATAAATTAACCTTAAAGAAATGATCAATCTCACAGGAAAATTGCAAAGTGATAAGGAAAATTATTAGTATTAATATTAATATTATCATTAATATTATTTTGTTGGCTTATCTTGCTTATTTGGAAGTTAACGTAAATTATATATTTGGATGGACTAGAAACTGTGATTCAGAAATTCAAGGAGGCACGGTCAAATTTGGACACCCTAAAGAAGCTGGGAGCATCCATTCTCCATGGAGTTGATGCAACTGACATGAAGGAACATTCTATATTGAGCAAGCGGAGGTTTGATAGAATAATCTTCCACTTCCCCATGCTGGACATATGTATCAATAAAGTGAGTTGAAAATGGTTAAAATACGAGGGAACTGTTGGGATTATGTGTTCTTTAAAGCATATTAATTTTCTGATTAATAAAATATTTCAAGAATTTATTCAGATATTTTGAATTGCATTAATATTTTGAGTAAAGTCCATTTAATCATATTATATATATTTATGCGATCACCATGTGGATTCGCAGAAGACATAAATACAAGTTATCTTATGATTAAATAAATTAAGTTCGCAGTTGATAAATAAACTTGGGCACTTTATTTAGGTATAGACTGTAATAAATTCATTAAGTGATTTGTCTTAATCATGTATGAATTTATTGATGTAGTATGTCTACATTGAACTGGATCACATATGAGATTTAATTAACCTAGTAATAACTGTCAGACTTATTAAATCTCATAGGTATTAATTTATTGTAATCTTAATCTTGAGTTAGTTATGATTTCATGATTGTAGTTGTTATTTCATTTGAGTTATCAATGGGCATGACATACACATGTAGTTTAGATTACCCGGTATCTTGGTGGGAGCAATTACAATTGTAGATTAACAATATAAAATTTGTACGACACATCTCTTGATGAGTTTTCAATACTTGATCATAGAATTCTCTGGCCAGAGTGTCTTAACATAAATAAGTATGTTGAAAATGATCATTAGAGAAAACCAGTAAGTATCAAGGAAAAAGATGTAATTAAATTGGTTGGACAGTTGAGATATCAATTTAAATTAACGATGTGGTACAAATGATTGAGCAGTAAAGAAATCAATGTGGCTTGGGCGAATTATATTCGAGCATACAATTATGGAGGTCAGTTCTAATCTTATAGTGGAATAGAATTGGAATTAAATAATTATATTTGTTTAATTACAAATTTAATTATTGGAGCCACTATTGTATGTTCCCAAATGATCCTCGGATTAGCTCATTTAATTGATAACACCATCACTGGACGCAAAAGCAAGAAAAACTGGCATATTAGATGAAAATCATAATTATAATATTTGTTAAGACCCAGTATGTTATATTCAAGTGTAAATGGGGGCTTGTAATATTTTACAAGATAGTCTCCTAGTTAGTTACACATTCCTTCTACTTTTAGGTAAGTAGAGAGATAGTTAAAAGAGAAATTCTATTTTAAATAGAAATCATAATCCTAACGTACTAGGGTTTTTCATAAGATATTATAAAAGGGGTATCATTCTCTTAAATAAAGATAAGAGGAGAACTCTAGGGATTTTAAGAAAAATAAAGAAGGCATCTAAGAGGAGCCAGTTACAATTGGGGAGTGGTGAAACGGACGCCCACATGTCCAGTGTTGATCAAACTTGAGTCATAACCTGGAAGATTGTTTGGAGGCGGATCTACAATTCCCAATTGCTCATCTTCTCAAAACATCAAGATATGAATTTCTAGATTATTTAATTCTTATATGTTGTATGAGATCGGTCCTAAAAGGTTTTAATTAAAAAATTAAAAAACCTAGTTTTATTCCCTTTAGGAACTTGATATATAAAGTGACCCATGTTTAATTTCTTAATAATTTAACATATACTCATATAGTATTGAAGATTCTGGTGTGATATTTCCACTTCACCAATTCTTAAAAAGTTGGCTCCTACACCTTTTCCATAATCTTTCTTCTGGTAATCGCAGAATGCATATGAGCCTTGTGGACGGTTTCTTCAGAAATGCAAGTGATATGCTAAGTCCTGATGGTGAAGTTCATGTAAGCCACAAAACAACAGATCCATTTTGCAAATGGCATATCGAGGAACTCGCTAGCAAGTACTATTTGTCAAGACTCGACTGTGTCTGTTTTAGAAAAAAAGACTATCCAGGTTACAGCAACAAGAAAGGAGCTGGTTCGCAATGCGATAACCATTTACCCTTGAGAAAGTGCAGCACCTTCAAATTTGGATTGTATTGTGCTCGCAAGAGGTCTAGAGTAATGAGTTATGGTGGATTTACTAACAAAAGACCTAAGGCTGTTCAAGAGATTCCAATCCAAGTGCAGAAGCGTGAAACTCCATTTGACTCGAGGTATACTAATGCAAAGTCAGCCTCTGATATGAATGAATTTCTAGCCTGTGCGAAGTTTGTTGATAGCTGACCAGAAGTACGACTGACCATCCAGTATATAAGAGACAAGCTTTGATGAGTAATGTTGGGTTCCATAATGGCTGCTTTAACAGTTCACACACGACACTTGGAAGAGTTGGTGGCGAGGTGGGCTATCTTGTTCCCGGATCACTAATTCCATATGAAAGATATAACACGGAATTAGCGGGATTCCAAAGAGAAAATGGTATGTGTTATGATGAAACAGGGCAACCAGCAGGAAGAACCTTGTATCCTATGTATGGATGTCACTGCTAGGAAACTTTGAGACCGCCACAGCCGCCATGGATGAGGTTGGATTTAGTTACCAGCTTTAAGGGGAGAAGTGATGCTATTATGCCTTCGTGACATTATGATTTAATATTTTATCTCATTAATATCCTTATTAAATCAATTTATTTCTTATTATCCAAAATATTTGTTTATTATTTCTTATTTATCCCTTTTTTTTTATTATATGTGCATATTCAATTATTATTATTTTTTAACAAGAATTTTAAATGTAATAAAACTGTATTTTATAATATGTTCATCTCTTTGTATTTATATTTATTATTTTTATTATAGATTTTGAATTTTATGTAATATATTAATTTTAATTGAAATGATTAAACAATTATTAATTGGCTTGTGTAATTAACAAGAAAACTATCAATATAATACACTAAAAATAACATTATAAATATCATATATTATTGTAAAAAATTACATGCGTTAGATATAATATTTTATTTTTCATGTTTGTTAAGGTAAATATAATCAATTTTTTTACTATTCAAATAGTTTATTTATAAATTGTCATTTGTTTAACAAATAAATTTAAGTATTGTTAATATTTATAAGGTTATATATATATAATTATCATATTTCAAATATTTTCTTCATGAAAAATAAATAAATTAATACTTATATTCAAATATTTTAAAAAAGAAAAATAAACATGTCATTTATATATATGTATTCATACCTATTCAGAATTCAACTAAATTCAGACCCATTCAGATTTCAAACAAAAAAAAAAAACCAAACGCTACCTAAGTTTTGTAAATAAATCAAAATGTATAAATTATGTGATTTTAAATTGTTCACTTTAGTAGTCCAGTTGGATCACACACTTCCTTTTGTGTGTTACAAGTCTAGGTGCCTGTTTAGATTGATAAAAAAGTAAAAAAAAAAAATCATAATTTCACTACATTTTCTTATAAGATTAAATGTATATTTGGGATTGATATGTTATAGCTTAAAAATTACAGCTACTGTAGAAAAAAAATATAATTATAAAACAAAAGTTAATAATACGTAGAAAACATAATTTTTAAATAATAGTTTTGACAAAATTATTAAAGATATAATAGATTTTTCATCATAGAAATAAAAAATTATATTAACATAGTTTCTAAGGTACAACTGCTCAACTTTAATTCTAAATATACCCAAAATCACATTAATCTCACCTTGACATTCTTTAAAAATATTACAAAATCTTATTTGCACCATAACTTAGTAGACCCATTCTCAGTTATAGAACCCGCCAGCAGCCCATTTATCTTATTTTATTTCCCAGCCTTCTCTCCCATTTTTCTCCCTTGCTAATGAAACATCCTTCCTATAAAACCTCATTTCAAATTACATTGAAGAATAAATAAGAATGAAACTGACTTAAGAGTTTTTTTCAATAAATAACTTGCATTCATAATCAATGTATTTTTTTCTATTTTCTACCCGTCACTTCCATTTAATCAAAATAAATTATAAAAATTTAAAATAATCTATTTCCTTTTCCTATTTCTTATTGATTAAAAATTTTTATGCCTGAGATTGCTTTCAAATTATAATTTAAAATATGTGTAATTTTACTTAATAATTGATTTTCAAAAACCCATTACTCCAAAAACATTTTAATGTATTGTGTAGGGCAACAATATTACAAAAGATTAGAAAAAGAAATAAAAATAAAATAACTGAAAAAAGGTTTATAAAGATATTAGAGTTAATAGTCCAACTCATGTCGAAAAAGTTCATTCAAGAGTTTATGGGCATTAATGGGTTGCAATATAAAAAGTCTTATGATTGAGCTTTGGGTTTGTGCAATACTTGAGTAATGATATTTCACCCTTACGATATTTCTTCAGCCCTCACTTTTAATAAAATTTTAAAATTACCTTATTAAAATTCAAAAAGTTATTTATTTATTTTTCTTTCTCTAGACATCCCCAATCCACCATCATCATTTTATTGCATTAGATGCTATCTATTGTTGGGGAAAAAAATGTTTCTGGATGCAATAATTAGTTCAAAGGTCATTGGGTGTTATTGTGGCTATGTTTAGGTGAAGATTAAGAGCAACATAGTGGGTGGCGCTTATCTTCATGCATTAATAACAATGATTTATACCAAGATTTTGGTAGTATTAGAAGTTAAAAAAATGCATAATCTTAGTGGCATAAAAGAATAAAATTTAGCAGCCCAATTTATGTAGTTAATGTTGGACAAAAAAGAAAAAAAAAACATATTAATTATGTTGTTTGTGTTAGCTTTAGAAAGTTAAAAATAAAAATAATTTTTTTATTTGAAGATAATTTTAGAAATTTATTAAAAATGGGGTTGAAGAGATATTTAAAGATCATATATCATTACTCTAAAACTTACTAGCCATGGTATTGTTCTTCTATTCTTAGAAAACAGTAGCCACCGTTTTTCACAAGAATTGGTCTAGTTACTTTCTCCTCTGCACTCCTATCTATATTGTCATGTTTCTTTTTTGAAGAGATCTGCATTGTCTTGTTAATTTTCTGTTTTGCTTCAGTTTTTATAATGAAAATGATTGTGCGTCTCGTGAATGCAATCTTTTTTATGTTGAATCGTGCAAAATCTCTCGTTTCTTACATGTTTTTTTAATAATATTGTCCTGTAGTGAATTTCTTTTTGTCCTATAGTGATGATGTTTAGGGAACAAAAAGAGAGAGATTAATTAATTAATAAAGGGAAAGGAATTGTTGGGGAGGTTTGCTGAAAAGCACAGCTCATCTTTCTCAACCTTCCATTTTACTTGTAAGATGTATTGGTCAAACTACCCTTACCAAAACCTAGTCAATTGATGGAAACCAACGCGATAGATCAGGGGGGATAGGTTATGGTGAGGCCATTTACCAACTTTGCTCCCCAACTCTCTTTCGGATTGGTTTTGGGGAAGGTGGGGCATGAATGGTCTGTCGATAAAACCTCATCATCATTACTAGGCACGGGCACCTTGATCATCCTAATATATACATTATGATTGTGAATATTCATCGTCCATTTCAACCTCATCATCACCGTCATTTTCAACTGTAAGAAAAACAATATATTTTATTATTGTATAGCATTAAATTGTAAGAGGGTCATCGTTCAAAAAAATTTCAAGCACCTCTTGCCATCGTTTATAATTTCAGAAGTTTGCAGAATATCTACTAATAGTCATAAGATATTATTGACGATTGTCAAGCTACTTCCTCATCAAATAAATTTAATATTGATGTAAGGATATGTTATCGAACCATAGAGGCATTTAGTATCGAGCCACTAATTGACTTGACCAGACTTCGATGTGAACAGATGATGTATTATTTTTTTTGTGCTAATTTTGTATACTTATCAATACTTATGGCTTTTCAGTACTTTTTTTTCCAATTTAATTTCTTCTAACGAAATGTTGCTGAGAATTTATAAAAAGTACAGGGTTAAGCTACTTTTCACATGTTGAAATAAAATTAGAAAGACTTAACCTTAGAATTCGAAGGGACTGCATTAGTAATTTGGCACCTCTCTTGTGGACATTTAATGGGGATAATCGCATATTTCTTTATCTTTGTCATTTCTCGATTGCATGCTTTCAGTTTCATAGTAGAATGTAAATGACTTTAGGGTGTCTTTAGTTATGGCATTATAGCTTTCTATTGCGTTAATTTTATATAATAATATGTTTGGCTTTAAAGGGACATTGCATTATGGTGGAAACTAATGTGCTAGTTACGGCATTAGCTTTCTTTTTTTTTTTCTCTTTTTTTTGCTTAATAATAATAATAATAATAAATTTAGCTTTTTAATTTAATATAATATTATACAATTTTTTTTACATTATAATTATTAATATAAATTAATAAATATAAAATTTATTATTCTATAGTATAATATTATATTTTTTATTTTTATATTATAATTTATTAATAAATTTATAATTTAATATAAATAATAATAAATATTTAAATATGAATAATATTACTTTTAATATAAATAATAATATAAAATATTATTATAATTTAAATATATTAATATAAAATAAAATGTTAATATAATATAATATAATATATAATTTAAATTAATTATAAAAAAATAATACAATATAACTTAATAGTATATATTATATAATATAATATAGTGAAACCTATCTTATAAAAAAAAAAAAAAAAGTTAATGAAGAAAGATGAAAGTCAGACAATAGTCGGGGATGAATGTTTGGCTCCACAATTGCAATAAAGACAGGGCCCAATCAACTTGAATTGAATAGTTTTATTTTGTATTTTGTCGCCAAGATGGAAGGAGAACAGAGAACATATCTTTGGCCGTGCGAAGGATGGACTCCGCAATTTGCCAGACAATATATATATAATTCTTTTTTAAGGAAAATATTTTTTTTAAAAAAAATATAAATTTGAATAAGTTAAATTTTATTTATTTTTTATTTATTAATATATTAAAATTTATATTTTTTAATTTATTAATAGTATTATCACTTTATTAAAATTAAAAAAAAAAAAAGGCTAGAACAACAGGGAGTCAAGTGAAACAAATCCTTTTGTAGGCTTAGGATTAGGATTATTCTTTCAAGTTTCATCATGGCTGCCAGCCGTAAGAATCCACTTTACTAGAGACTATGAAAAGAGGTTCATTTCCAGTAGCTTCCTGAATAAAATAAAACTAAAACTCTTCCAAACTATCAAACATTTCTGCATCAGATGTACTACTGGCTCTACATCAAGGGAGTAAAAAAGAAAAATCTGAGGTATGGCGGAGATTGCGGTGAATTTTGTAATTGAAAAACTGGGTCCTTTGCTTGCTCAAGAAATGGTGTTTTTGAGCGGTGTAAGGGAAGAAATTCGAGACATCAAACTTGAATTGGAAAGCATGCGATCTTTTCTCAAAGATGCGGACGCAAGAGCCGCACTAGAAGATTTTGAAGAAGGAGAGAGGAACCATGGTGTCAAAACTTGGGTGAAACAAGTGAGGGAAGAAGCTTACCATATCGAAGATGTGATAGATGAGTACATATTGACGGAGGCAAAATATTTTCATGGTGGTGGTCTGATATCTCGGCTTCGAAAACTTTGTTGCTTCATAAAAGACGTGTTGCCACGGTTGGGAATTGCCTCTGAGATTGAAGGCATCAAGTTATCACTTGCCAACATACAGAGGAGAGCGCAAAACTATAGCTTCACGACTGTAGAGCAAGGATTCAGAAATATTGTTCCACATGACTCTCGAGTTGGTTCCTTCTTCATAGAGGATGATGAAGTCGTGGGCATCGAATCTATTAGAGAAGAATTGACTGACAGCTTGGTAAATGGCAGCCCTGAACGCTCAATCATCGCTATTGTAGGTGAAGGCGGACTAGGCAAGACTACTATCGCTGGAAAACTTTTTAAAAATGAAGCTGTCAAAACTCACTTCGATTGCCGGACTTGGGTCACCGTCGGAAAGGAATATGTGAAGAGGGATCTGCTGAAGACAATTATACGGGAGTTTTTCCGTGTATCGAGGCGGTCTTCTACAGTGGAGATACACAACATGGAAGAGAAGGAGTTGATCAGCATGCTGAGGGAACACTTAAAGGACAAGACCTATATGGTTGTGTTTGACGACGTGTGGAAAATTGATTTTTGGGGAGATGTAGAGCACGCTTTATTTGATAACAAGAAAAGCAGCAGAGTAGTGCTCACAACAAGACGCATGAACGTCGCCGATTTTTGCAGATCATCTTCCTTCGTTCAGATCCACGAGCTTCAACCTTTGCCTCCAAATGAGGCATGGAAACTTCTCTGCAAAAAGGCTGTTGGTCCAAACTCTGGAGGGCATTGTCCTTCCGAGTTGAAGGAATTGTCTCATGAAATCCTTGCTAAATGCGGGGGTTTACCTCTGGCAATTGTTGCTGTTGGTGGTCTTCTATCAACCAAGATCAGGGTTTTATCTGAAAGGCGAACGTTACTTGATAGGTTGGGCTCAAAGTTAGCAGAAAGAGAACCCCATCTAAAAGATTGCAACAGAGTTTTGTGTGAAGGGTACTATGATCTTCCTCACCATCTCAAATCATGTCTACTATACTTCGGCTTGTTTCCACAGGGATGCAAAATTAACTGTGCGAGACTCATGCGTTTGTGGATAGCTGAGGGATTTGTCCAATACAGAAAACGTCCCACATCTGAACAAATTGCTGAAGAATGCTTGAATGAGCTCATTGACCGAAGCTTGGTTCAAGTTTCTGAAAGGTCCATTTCTGGACGTGCTAGAACCTGCCTGGTCCATGATCTCATGTACGAGATCATCACCAGAAAAGCTAAAGAATTGGGTTTCTGTTGTGCCCAGAATGAAGAGAACTTGAGTTATTGCAGAAATACTCGGCGCATTTTGATGAACAGAAATTCTGATGGTATTGTAGAGGGCGTCAAGTATTCAAAAAATATTCGCTCTGTTTTTCTTTCCAATGGAGATCATCTGCCTGATCCATTAGCACTGGATACAATTGTTGCGGATTTCAAACTCATCAAAGTCCTAAATTTAGAAGGTGCTCACATAGATTATCTTCCGGAAGGAGTAGGAAACCTATTTCATTTGCATTACTTGAGTGTGAAAGATACAAAGGTTAAAAGAATTCCCAAGTCCATAGGTAAGCTCCTCAATTTGGAGACTCTAGATTTGAAATGTTCTCTTGTACGTGAACTTCCAGTCGAGATCAGGAATTTGAAAAAATTGCGCTATCTGATGGTCTACCAGCTTGTATACGGTTCAGATGGTTCCCGCCATTATGGAGAAGGAGCCAAAATACACGAGGGATTTGGGTTCTTGACGGATCTTCAGACCCTAAGTTTTGTGCAAGCAAACTCGGAAACGCTTAAAGAGCTTAGAAAGCTAAAGCAGTTAAAGAAGTTGGGAATTAGGCTGACAAATGGAAATGGCAAGGATCTATGCGCTTTGATTGCAAAGTTAGAAAATCTCGAAGTTTTAGATCTACACTCAACAAAAAGGGATGAAATTCTAGATATACAGTACTTAGCTCCTCCTCCTCACCATCTTCGGCATCTCTACCTATTGGGGACTATTAGGAAGCTGCCAGATTGGATTTTTAATCTTAAGAACCTAACCAAACTTGGTTTGGTTAGGTCAGCTTTAACAGATGATCCCTTAAGAGTCCTCCAAGCCCTGCCTAATTTATTGGAGCTTAGGCTTATTGAGACGTATAACTATGATTATTTGCATTTCAAAGAAGGTTGGTTTCCGAAACTCCAAAACTTGACACTCTGGGACTTCAAAGCGGTGAAATCGGTGAAAATAGAGAAAGGTGCGATGCCTAATCTTAGAGAGCTGGGGATTGGTCCATGCTCGTTGTTGAAAGAGATTCCTACAGGAATAGAGCACCTCAGAAACCTTAAGATTCTTACATTTTGGGATGCCATGAAGAAGGTATATGGTATGACAAAAGACCCTATGTGGGAGAAGGCTACTGAGCATATACCAGAAATTCGTGTCTATTTTAAGAGGGCAGACAATGACGATTATTGCACTACTAGATTTCTCTCGTCTTTGTCACCTGAAGATTTCGAGAAGTTTACTGATGAACTAAACACAAGTAACGAGCAGTCACATTTCTGAAATAACAGGTCTTCCTCTGCCTTCCTTTCTAAATCAATTATATGAATGAGAGTGCTTGACTTTGTTGAGTCATTTAATTTTTTTTTTTTATCTTTGGGTAAAGTAACTCATAACATGCATGCGATATGTAAAATGATGAATGCTAATTAATTTTTCTATATATATATATATATAAGTGACATCACCTCCTAAAGTTTATAATAAAATTGGTATGTCTTAGCAAATTTCAGTTTCTTAATTAACCGATTATATTTCATATTCACATTACCGTGAAGTCGTGAACAGATGGAGTATCTTCAGTTTTCCGGGAATATGCTGATGTATTCATCTTCCCCCTGAAGAAAACAGGATCAGTCATTGTAGTGAAAGTGCACTATGCTTTCAGTATTTGTTAACAGCGTCATTTATTTTAATATATTCTGTTTGAGCGGTTGCTAGCCGCTGTGAGTGTCTTCTTGTAATAATTTTAGTGATGTTGTAGTATTATTTGCAAGGATTAATTGTCATCCAACTCACCGTGTAACAATAAAAACTGTGTGTTTTCTTCTTCGGCATGACATGTGAATAATTATGAGATTATCCAGCTTTCCAGTTTCCTCTTCGTTAGCAAATCTCTCAGGGTTATTTTGTCATGTTTAAGCCTATTAAGTTGAGAAACTTGTTGCCACTCAGCCCGTACCCGAGTGGGCAATTGCTCTCCCTTGTGGGAGATCAGCTATTCGACCACCCATAAAAACATTGTGGGGTGTAGTCCTTCTTCAGTTATAATACAATTGGTAAGAGCAGGGGACTCGAGAATAAAAAAGAGCCTCTCGTCCATTAAGGTCTATGTTGTGCTGTACTCTACTCTGGGCACCTTCAAACTAATAGTGCGCAAGGCTACGTACCTATCTCCTTCTCACTGAAAGTGTGTAGCTTGTAAGAAAGAAATCTTCCTTTCAGTCGAGCTCAATTGCATAGAACCTGCTTCGTACTTTCCAGCCTCTTTCACTCCCACCCGCTGTCACTCTCTCCCTCTTACCTTTTCAGTTGTAATACAGGTTGTAATACAATTGACTGAGGGTTAAAATTTGAGCAGAACTTTAATAGTTTGATTTATAAATATCAATTAATATTAAGCAATAATCTCATGTAATTAAAAAAAAAAAATTGTTAAAATTTGCTGTTTATATATCTTATATAGTCTCTTAAATAATTAACAGAAGTAGAAGGAAAACAGTAACTATTGGTCTGGTTACCTTCTTTGAACTCCTCTGTACTGCATGCACTGTATTCTCTAATTGATTTCCTATTTTGCTTCAGTTTTTATAATGAAAATGATAGTGAATCTCCATCCGATCCAAGGAAGAATGGATCGGATGGAGAAACAGATGGAGACTCTGACCTCCCTATTACAAGAACTCAGGGAGGGACGGAGAAAAGCGTGTAATGATGTTCGGAGTCCGGTAGTGGGAACGCTCCCGTTCGGAAAACGTGGGAGATGAAGCCCAGAGACCTAGGGCACCAAACGCTGCAGTGAGGGAGGAAACAAACATAGAGGAAAGAGCGTCCCGTCAGCACTTGCAGGATACAGCCCCAACCTCCCGCTCGGAAGAGCTGGAGGGGGAGGTCCGTAGGTTGGCACAAGTTGTGGAGGATCTCCGGGGGAACGGAAAGAGCCCAAGCTGGCGAATAATGCTGGACAACGAATCCCCACTCTCAACGGAGATCATGGGTGTCACGATCCCACGTGACTTCCGCTTCCCAGATCTGAAATTTTCGGGGAAAAACGATCCACTGGTGCATATAGAACGGTTTAATGACATGACAGGAGTGCAAGGTCTGTCGGCAACACAGAGGAGCAAGGCCTCACTCTTGAGGGAAGGGCAAGAGAATGGTACCGTAGGCTCCCACGGGGAAGCATCTTGAGCTTTGAACAGATGTGTAGGGAGTTCGCAAAGCAATTTCGGGGTGCAGTGACCCCTGAGGATGACATGATGGAGCTGTCAGAAGTAAGGCAGAGGGAGGGAGAGTCCCTCCGGGAGTTTGTCAAAAGATACCATAGATCGGTCCTAGATCTTGGCGCGTTTAATCATCCCAGCTGAGAGGGTCGAAGGATGGGATCCGGATGGGGAGACCATGGTATAATCTGCGGAGTCCTTCGATCCGTTCATATTCGGACGCATATAAGCAGGTAAAACTGGATATGGTAATTGAAGAGGAGAAGGCTGCAAAGCTAAGAAGTGAGCAGGTCAATGGAGCAAAGAGGAAAGAGAAATGAGGTCCTGCCCGAGAATCACAAGCTTCAAAAGCAACAAGGGACCAGGGTTGTCCGTCTGACCACTTACTAGAGAGCTCCCCCACCGAGGATGGTTCCCCTGCCACCTCGCAGATTCCCAGGTCGGGATCACAGGGAGTACATGCGTCATGACGACCACACATCCCGTAATCAGCCGCCAAGCAGACTTGAGATGAACAACAATAGAGCAGATCGCCCATTGCCACCCCCACTGAGAAGTTTCCCAAGGGATCGGGCAATACAGGTGGTGGAGCAGAGCCTCGCTTACGGGCAATACACGAGGTTGAAGGTATCTCTTGAAGAGATACTTCAAGTGGCTAAAGAGCGAGGATTGCTGAGCCCTCCAATGCCAATGGCCAAGTCAGCTGGCAAACGGGACAAGGGGCGGTTCTGTCGTTTCCATGGTGACCACGGCCATTCCACATCACGATCTGGTGATTTGAAGAACCAGGTGGAGGATCTGGTTAGGAATCGGTACTTGGATGAGTTTATTGAAGGAGGGCATCCGGTGGTTGAGCAGCAGCCTGAAGAAGATGACCGAGCTTACGAAATAGACATGGAACCACCGTCCACGAGGGTGATCTCAGGAGGGCCCACGATGGCAGGAAGTTCAAATAGGGCTCGGAAAAACTACTGCAGATATGCCGCTGTCGGGCGAGAGGTCCTATTCACTACCCCCGCTGCTAAAAAGCCAGGGTGCGGCAGGTGCCAATTATGTGGACAGAGGAGGACGAGGAGGGGGTGTTGTACCCTCACGAGGATGCCCTGGTGGTGAAAGCCAACATAGCAAACAAGGAAGTTGACCAGAATCTTGGTTGACTCGGGAAGCTCGGTGGATATTCTCTTGAATCCACACTCGATGATTTGGGAATAGCAGTGTGAGCCTCGGCGAGACGAGCACTTCCTTGAAAGGATTCGGGGGAGGAAAGCTAATACCGCTGGGAATCATCAAGCTGGCAGTAACCATAGGCTCGAGGCCTTTTGAAAAGAACATGATGCTGGATTTCGTGGTAGTAGATGAAGCCAGCCCATACCAAGCGATTCTAAGGAGGCCGTTTATGAGGATCGGCCGGTCGTGTTATCCACCCATTACTTGGCCACTAAAGTATCGAGTAAATGGAGTTGTAGGGGTCGTGAAAGGCGACCGGAGGGTGGCGAGGAGTTGCTTCTGTTGTGGCGGCCAAAGAAACCATCGCGAGATAACCTCGTCTGGACTCGGGGGAATCGAGGAATGGAAGGCAAGAGCCGGTGAGAAGTTGGAGGAGGTCGAGGTGAAGCAAGCGACCCAGGAAGAAAATCCAGATCGGCTCGGGCATTAGCGGCGGTTGAAGGAAAAGTTGGTGGAGTGTCTGCGAGCACTGCGGATGTGTTCGCATGGGCGCATGAGGATATGCACAGGATTGACCCGAGTGGCGTGTCACAGGTGGCAATCTGGAGAGATGCTTAAGCCGGTGAGGCGAGAAAAGGAGATCGTCGACAAGGAAAGATATGAAGCCATCAATTGCGAGGTGGAAAAGTTCTTGAGGCGGGATTCGTAAGGGAGGTCTCCTACCCGAATGGATCTCGAGATGTGGTGTTGGTGAAGAAGGCAAGTGGGAAATGGAGAATGTGTGTGGACTTCACAGATGTGAACAAGGCTTGCCTAAAAGATAGCTTTCTGCTGCCAAAAATAGACCAACTGGTGGATTCTAACGGGCTGCTTAGTTTTATGGATGCATTCTCGGGATATAACTAGATTCCATGCACCGATCGGATGAGGAATGCACGCCTTCATCACTGACCGAGGATTATCTTGCTACGAGGTCATGCCCTCGGTCACGAAGAATGCTGGGAGCAGCATACCGGAGGTCGGTGAACAAGGTCTTGAGCCATTGATTGGTCGAACGATGGAGGTGTATGTGGATGACATGATCACAAAGTCGAAGGACGCCGAGGAGCTTGTAAGGCACTTAGAGGAGACCTTTGCACTCTTAAGAAAGTACCGGATGAAACTAAACCCAAAGAAATGTGCTTTTGGAGTGGGTTCGGGAAAATTCTTAGGCTTCATGGTCAGTTACAGGGGGATCGAGGCCAATCCAGAGAAGATAAGAGCGATGGTGGAAATGAGGTCTCCAGTAGCCTCGAGGAGATACTAAAGTCTGCACGTGAGCTGGCATCCCTCAACGGGTTCGTATCTCGAGCCACGGATAAATGTCGAGTCTTCTTCGGGAAATGAAGAAAGGCGAGGAAGACAAAGTGGGCGCTTGAGAATCGCGAGCGGCGTTCAGCGATTGAAAGAATACTTGTTAAAAGCTCCGTTACTATCGACACCTCGAGCAGAAGAGGTACTGTTTCTATACTTAGCCGTGTCCCAATAGGCAACGAGCTCAATTCTAGTAAGGGAGGAGTCAGGGGTATAGTACCTTGTTTATTACACGAGCAAAACTTTACTGGAAGCTGAGACTCGATATCCACTGATGAAGAAATGGGCACTGGCCACAGTCGCGTGACCGAAGCTGAGGCTTTATTTTCGAGCACATTCGGTGGTGGTTCTAACAAACCGACCCTCGAGGCAAACTACTGCACAAGCACGAGACTTACGGAAGGTCGGTAAAATGGTCAGTGGAGCTAAGTGAGTTCGACATTAATTACCAACCCCGAGCAGCCATAAAAGCGCAGTCTGTAGCTGACTTCGTGGTTGATTGCACTGCAAGGGATGAGGAGACAGAGAGCGAGCCCCCACCAGATTCCCAGGGCTCGACCAATGCATGGATAGTCACCGTAGATGGATCTTGTGGAAATCAGGGGGCAGGGGCAGGAGTTGTGCTCCTAAGTCCTGAAGGGACAGAGATACAATACGCTGTGAAATTAGAATTTGAAGTTACCAATAATCAGACCAAGTACAAAACTGTAATAGCGGGATTGAAGCTCACCTCGGTAGTAAAAGCAGAAGAGGTAAAGCTTGAATAGACTCGCGGTGGTAACAAACCACCTCGACGAGAGCTTCAGGCGAAGGGGAGAAGATGGAAGCCTACCTCGGAGGTGAAAGCGGTAATGGGAGTTTCCGAACTATCGAGGTGGAACAAATCCGAGGGAAGAATTTTCATGCTGATATGATAGCTCGCATGGCAGCCGCATCGGACCCCAAGTTACCAAAGTCTATCCCTTTAGAAATGAAGACCTGCTCGAGCATCGAGCAGGAGAACAAGGTGATGAGCTTATCGACGAGCAACACCTGGATGGAGCCGATCGTTTCTTACCTCAAGGAAGGGACAGTGCCGGCCAATAAGAAGCAAGCAAGGAAGTTGAAGTGCAAAGCGGCCAGGTACACTCTCATCGACAAGGTCTTGTATAGACGGGGGTACACTCTCTCCTTGTTGCGGTGCTTAGACCAGGAGGAGGCTGATTATGTCCTCCGAGAGATACACGAAGGAATCTGCGGAAATCATTCTGGCGCGAGCTCCTTGGCTTTCAAGGCCTTGAGGCAAGGATACTTTTGGCCCCGCATGCACCAAGATGCTTGGGAGAAGACCAGAAGTTGCAAAAGTTGCTAGAGTTTTGCCAACTACCTAACTCAGCCTCCGGAGAACCTTACGGTGATGAACTCACCGTGGCCATTTGCTCAATGGGGAATTGACTTGATCGGGCCACTGCCAAAAAGGAAAGCATCTGCCACCCATGCCATAGTCGCAATCGATTATTTCACCAAATGGGTCGAAGTGGGAGCCTTGAGCAGCATTACGGAAAGTAAAACCACTGACTGCATCTAGAAGAATGTGATTTGCAGGTATGAGATTCCTCATGCAGTGGTCACAGACAATGGGAGATAGTTTGACAATGGCAAATTCAGAGACTTCTGCCGAAATCTGGGGATAGAGTTAAAATTTTGCTCTCCCTCACACCCACAAGCCAATGGACAAGTAGAAGCCGCGAATAAAACCATAAAACGCCTCCTGAAGACAAGACTGGGCGAGCAAAAAGGAGCCTGGGTGGACGAGCTGCCTGGTGTATTATGGGCTTACAGAACCACGCGCAAAACGGCCACTGGAGAGACCCCGTTCTCCTTGGCATTTGGGCACGAAGCAGTGGTTCCTGCTGAAATAGGAATGGGAACGCATCGGACAGAACACTTCAATGAGGAGAAAAACAGCGAGCAGATGTGCGCAGGTCTGGACTTGCTGGAAGAGAAGAAAGAAAGGGTTGCTGCTAAGATTGCAGAATATCAACAGAGAGTGGCTCGTTATTAGCAGGACCAGAAGCATATGTACTAGGGCCAAATTGGGAAGGCCCTTATCGAGTCACTCAATTAGCAGGACCAGGAGCATACCGGCTAGCTCATCCGGATGGACGAAAGGTCAAGAGGTCGTGGAACGCACAACTCCTGATGAAATACTTCCAGTAAGTTTCCTTGTATTGTGAGTGTTAATGTAAGACTCCTCCCCAAAATGGGGATATGTAAAAACTCAAATGTATGTAAGAGTTAGAAAAACATTTGTAATATAAGTTTAAGTTGAAGCCAAAAAGCTCGTGAAGAACGCTAAGGTCAGAGGTCCCAAAGCCTAAGCCTTTAGGCAGGACGGTACCTAGCGAGGCCAATTGCAGGCCGAGCAGAAGCAGCTCATGAAGAACGCTAAGGTCAGAAGTTCCAAAGTCGAAGCCTTTAGGCAGGACGGTACGTAGCGAGGCCGATTGCAGGCCGAGCAGAAGTAGCCCATGAAGAATGCTAAGGTCAGAAGTCCCAAAGCCTAAGCGTTTAGGCGGGACGGTACCTAGCGAGGCCAATTGCAGGCCGAGCAGAAGCAGCTCATGAAGAATGCTAAGGTCAAAAGTTCCAAAGCCTAAGCCTTTAGGCAGGACGGTACCTAGCGAGGCTGAAGAACGCTAAGGTCAGAAGTCCCAAAGCCTAAGCCTTTAGGCAGGACGGTACCTAGCGAGGCCAATTGCAGGCCCGAGTAGAAGCTCATGAAGACAATGCTAAGGTCAGAAGTCCCAAAGCCTAAGCCTTTAGGCGGGACGGTACCTAGCGAGGCCAATGCAGGTCGAGCGAGGCGACTCATAAAGAACGCTAAGGTCAGAAGTCCCAAAGCCTAAGCCTTTAGGCGGGACGGTACCTAGCGAGGCCAATTGCAGACCGAGCAGAAGAAGCTCACGAAGAACGCTAAGGCCAGAAGTCCCAAAGCCTAAGTCTTAGGCGGGACGGTGCCTAAGCGAGGGTCAATTGTAGGCCCGAGTAGAAGAAGCTCGCGAAGAACGCTAAGGCCAGAAGTCCCAAAGCCTAAGTCTTAGGCGGTGCCTAAGCGAGGGTCAATTGTAGACCCGAGCAGAAGAAGCTCGTGAAAAATGCTAAGGCCAAAAGTCCCAAAGCCTAAGCCCTAGGCGGGACGGTGTCTAGCAAGAGCCAATTGTAGGCTTGAACAAGAAAAGCGTGAGAATTTTACATAATTTAAACCCGAGCTCGAGGTAAACAGGCTCACAAAATAAGGGTCACAGACCATGAGCAAAATACTGAGCCAAGTAAAATGAGCTCACAAGATAAACATAAGGCTTTCAGCCCAATTCAAAGCAAAACTCTACCGTGCATGAGTTAAACAATATTACACTTGGGCAGAAAACAAAACAAGAGCCCAACACTTATAAATATTTCTCCTTAACCAAGCACACAAAGATAATCTCATAAATGTAAAACACAAGCTTGCACATACAAACTCAAATGCATATTTTTTATTTATTGGAATTATTACATGTACAAGAGTAATAAAAAAAAAGTCCAAGTTTAGTCCAAGTGAGCAGGAGCAGGTAGGGCATTAGGAGCTGCAGCAGCAGAAGGAACAACAGCAGGAGGGGCATCGGCATGAGGAGGAGCGAGCTCCCTGTCATCAGTTCGGGGCTCGAAATGAGAAGCCTCAGACCCTTGAGCCAAGGCCTCGTGGATGCGTAAGTACTCGGTTACACCCTCTTGGACCTTAGATAGGTCGACTTCGGGGTGTACTTTGCTCAGGGCATACACGAGGCAGTCATAGCTGAAGTCCACCCCACTGTTGTACTCCTTGGCGAGCTGGACTTTTAAGGCATTAATTTGCCCTTGGAGACGAAAGGTCTCCCCCTCTAGGGTCTCCTCGTAGAAAGATTTCTGAGTGTCCAGGTCCTTCCGAGCATCGATCAGCTCCTCACAGGTGATAATTAGTTCCCTCTTGAGCTGAGAGACCTTAGAGTCAGCCACCGCTGTCCTCTCTGCCAAAGTTGAGTTCTCCTCTTGAAGCTTTGTATTCTCTTCTTTCAGCTCGCCCATGCCCTGATCTAAGCTCCGAATCTTCGCTTGAAGTTCCTCCTGAGATTCTTGAGCTTTGGCCCTGATCCTGGCCACAGCTGCTGATCCTGGCCACAGCTGCTGAGGCACGGAAGGAGAGGCGCTGGGCAGCACTAAGCAGCTCGTCAGCGTCAAAGGCATTCAGACCATTAAGGAACCTTTCGTCCAGCTCCTCGCTGAAAATCCTCAGGTAAGGCTCCGTACGACCAGTTTGACCCTCCTCCTATACATCATCGGCTCGAGGGCGAGCCGGAGCCGTAGTCCTCGCTCGTCTACGTAGAGGACCCACTTCTGCTCGTCCTACCTGCTGAGCAGAGGGGTAGTCCAAGCAGGAGGACGCGGAACATCCGTTTCTGCTCGAGTTCTTTTCGAAGTTCCCGCACCTTCGGCTGTCCCCACGCATCGGTACAGCATCTCACGAACCCCAGTCATATTTTCACTTGGTATTAAATTGGACTCCAAAAAATTTTGGGGTGTCAGCAGCTCCCTGCACGAGCTCGCGTTTGTAAATGCAGTCTGCACGTGTGCTCGAAGCTCTCCCCCAATTGAATAAGAAGCACCCCAGGAGACTACAGAAACAACCAAGGCAAAATAATGAGAACAGATGCAAGCAGGAAAACTAAAAGTAAAAAAAAAATCACGAGGCGGATAAACGACACGGGTGCAAAAATACTGAGTGGGCTGGAGGGACCCCTCATCTGAGAGGTGCAGCTTGCCCCCATTCTCCCCCAACGAAGAAGAATTTGCTCTTCCAGTTGCCACCAGAGGTTGGGAGATCAGTGATGGGCTTTTTACCCTTTAGGCTGGAGGTAAGATAATACCAACCAGCATCTTTCGGGCTGCACTTCAACTGGTAAAGGTGCTTGATTTCCCCTACCGAGAGTTCACCCATGTCGCAATGCTTCCACAACACAAAGAGTCCGGAAAGGACCCTCCACCCAATTGGGTTCAATTGCCCCGGGGACAGACGGAACCTAGACAAAATCTGGGCAAAGTAAGGCTGGAGAGGCAGCCTGACCCCCCATTTAAAACCCTCCAAGTGGAAGGTCGTGTAGCCTTGGGGGGACGGCTGAGGATCTCACCCCTGCCCGACAACCTTAAGTCCACACTTTCGGGTATGTAGCAAGTATGCCTAAGCCTATCTAAATCTGAAGGAGTGGTCTCACATCTCATATGGTCGATGGGGTATTCCCCACTCTCGGACCTTTGACTGGCCCTTTCCCCTTGACGCGGCTGGGTCTCTGCCGCGAGTAGTTCCCCCTCTGAACTAAAATCCCTCACTGGAATTATACTAAGGGGCTGTGTTTCACTGGAGGAGGACGAATCCTACGGCAACGTCCTACGGGCTTGTTGAGGGTTTGACATTTTTTTTCTCCTAAGGATATAGATTACTCGGACTGAAACCAGAGTTCAATAGAGGAAGAAACAGAATGACGGTAGGAAATAGAAGAAGGGCTTATGCACGAGCGAGAGGAGTGTGGTTGGCGGAAGTCACCCAGCGGAAAGAAGAAGATGAGTAGATGGCGGAGAGCAGATTAATTTTGGGTTTGAACGAAAATGAGCAAATAGAGGGAACGGTGAAGAAGTTGGGGGTTTTTAAAGAGGAGGACGCGTCTCTTCGACTGGCGGCTTGCGTCTCGAGGGACACGATCTTTCGGGTCACGTCCCTTCAAATTTCAAACGCACGGCTGGGATCCATCCACGTGTCCCACATTAAATCTGAAATGATGAAGTGTGTTACAGCTGAAAAGCATGGGGAAGTGTAAAAGGCCGGAAAGTCAGCCTGTCACTAATAAGTTTTCAGTCTTATCTCGTTTCACTCAAAAGACTAGAAACTGGGGGACTGGTGTTTGGGTAATATCGGGTAGGTCTCCTAGAGGCCCTTTCAGCTCGAATAAAATACCCCGAGGACAATCTAGCTCGAGCAGAAGTCCCGACCACTGGCACGAAGACGATCTCATCAGACGTCAAAGCTGGTCAAGGTCGGGAAATCTAGAGCCGTTCGAGCTCTGAGCTCTTTTGCCTGCTCAAAGTCGTCCGTCCCAGTCAAAGTTGGTCGAGGTCGAGAACCGAGCTCTCCTTTCCTGCTCACAGAGATTAAGTCCCCGAGCACAACTGGAATGTAAGACCCGGCCAAATGGAATGTAAGACCTGGCCCAGGGTAGCCCGACCCGTTTTCTCAGAATCCTAGCACACCTTTAGATGTCTGACCAGGGCCTCACATGGTATGGTGGTAGTACTGTTGCCGATGGCCGGCACATGCTCCCACGGTGTCATCTTTCCTAGCGCACATGCCCGACATGGTGATCTGGCCACGTGAACCGGGTTAAGGAGGCTGCCGCGCATCCCCATGGAATATTACGCCAATCCCGGCTGTCAGAGGGACCCAGACACCACTGACGCGAGAATGGATGCTTTTGGAGAGAAAGGGCGGGAAAAACAGAGAATAAAAGAAAACGGACGGGTAAGTTACAAGGGTTCCGAAAATACACACAGGTTCTTCCTATCTTTGCTTCCCTTTACACTGATTCTCTGAAAAATTCCATTATTCAGAAAGGAAGGAAAAAATACCCCTTTCATTCTTCCGGTCTCTCTAACTAAGAGGGATACCAAAAAGAACAACCCGATTACTGACTTGAGCGTCGGAGAGTTTTCGCCGGAACAACACCCGGCGACCCCTGACATTGTTTTCTGTGAGCACAGGTCCGGGAGACTTCCATTCTGGAAAAGACAGAGGAATAGGACGAGGGAGGCAACACCTGCTCGAGCTCGAGTTAGCCGCTAGCAGAAGATTCTAGCACTGCTTGAAAGGACGCAGGAAAAACTGCATCAACACTCATTCGTAGTTAATTCCTCATCTTCTTTCCTTCCAAAAAGAAAAATTCGCCATGACTTTTTCCCCTAAAATCTTTCAATTAGTCAAAAAGGTTTCAGAAATCTCAGTAAATTCATTAGCCGACATGGTCATAATTTTTATTATTATTTTTTCTCTGTTTTCTTTTTGGGCTTTGGTATCGTTGGTGTTTCATTCTGATTGATCATTTTGATTCTTGGCTTTGGGATTATTTAATTTTTCGAATTACAATCTTGCCGATTCGTGCTGTGAAACATTAACTAAGAATCCCGAATCCGCTCCTATATGATTAATATATTACATTTAATTAATATCAATTGCACGAGCCAGAATTCAATCTTGGTCCTTTCGTTGGAACGACTTACCGTTTACTTCTTCAAAATATAAACGATTTGTCTTACATCTCTCGTTGAAACTACCTAGCAACCTGTTGCTTTGCAGATTTTTTAATTTAAATATGCTTAGCCTATTATCTTCTCCATAATCTCGGGTACTTTACCCTAGATATAAAAATGACAATAATTGTTCACCATTAATGGTGTAGAGTACATTACAATGAATCTAGACCAACAAAAACAATTTTAAAATTTATTAAGAGATGAAGAAAACTAGGAGACCCTCAAAGCTCACACACACAAGCATACTAAAGATTTTTCTTTTTGTATATAAAAACTATGAGGGGTCTTCTCATGTGTATGTATGGTACAAAACCTCATGTATATTTATATATGATAAAAAAAATGTAAAAGAAAATTACAAATAACCAAAATATGGGGGAAATATTTAAATTAGATAATGAATTAGGAGAAAGTGCAAAATGGATACAACATTATAGCAGCCATCAAAGGATTCTTTTGGTGGGCGAGGGAGATTTCTCTTTTGCTGCTTGTTTAGCCAAAGCTTTTGGCTCAGCTACCAATATGGTTGCCACTTCACTTGACTCCAAAAGGTAAAAATACTGTTCTAATTACACTTATGTTGGATCTAGTGGTTACTGATCGTTTAAAGATTATGTACCGAATGTGCATTTAATTTATAAAAACGCATAAATTAGATTTGATCTCATATATATTATTATCTAACAACTACCAACCATAACCTTGTAAAAACCAGCAATAATTAATATTATATCAGCACTAAATCTTAATAGTTCTAATTAATCTGTCGAAATTTAAATTGTAGAGCTGTTAATGAGAAAATATTCAAGAGCGGACTCGAACTTGAAAGAGCTGGAGGAGCGTGGATGTACCACTTTGCATGAAGTCGACGCCCATACAATGAGCCAACACCCGATGCTTTTCTCGAAATCTTTCGATAGGATAGTCTTCAACTTTCCTCATGCCGGTTTCCATTTCATTTATCGGGAGCATGACTTGCTCCTTATTCAGTAAGCGAATCTAAACTGAATCTACAATCATTAATCGGTTCAAAATAGTACAATGACGAACGTTAATGTTGTTGTGCGGAAGCGCAGGTTGAGTAGATTACCAATTGATGCTAACTGTGACTTCTGGAGAAACTTAAATGTGATGCAAATAGTTTCAAAGAAAATTGATACAATAATTTACGTGGTTCGGCGTAAAGCCTACATCCACGGGCAAAGACTGGAAGATAATTTTACTAACAAATAAGAATTTACAAATTGGGAAAAACTCACAAAAACCCAATACCCCAATACACCCAAATAAATTCTCCTAGCACTCATGTGGAAGCTCTCTCAACTCTCTCAATTGCTTCACTTGCAATTGCTCTCAATTGTGGAATGCTTTAACAAATGAAGAACATTAGCTATTTATAGGAATGCATGGTAGCACTATTTCACCAAACCTTTAAAATTGTCAAAGTTTGGTTGGTGGTTACCTAATTTTTAGCCAAACTTTGAACAATTTGGCTTTGAACAATTTTGGCCAAACTTTGAACATGTGTTTTGATTTGAATTTTTCAACAATTCTCCACCTCGGTGAAGATTTATCCAAATCTGAGCTGACTACCAATGAACCATCATTCCCAAAGTGGCTGCATCTTTGTGACTGCCTACGTACCCAAAATTTGTAATTAAGCCAACCGTAGTTCAAAATATTACTGAACTTCCTTGTATAAAATGATCCTCTAATCTCTACCTTTCTCACTGTTTTAAACTTTTAGGATATTGATCAAGTTTAGACAATGCTCAAACTTGATCGTTGTTACCACCTTGGTCAACATATCTATGGGATTCTCTGCAGTCTTGATTTTCTGAAGAAGAATCTTCCCATCATCAATAATTTCCCGCACAAAGTGAAATCAGTACGTCAATATAGCTTCAGACGCTGCATGATAAACTTGATTCTTTGCTAAGTGAATAGCACTTTGATCGTCACAATATAAGTTAACATGCTCCTGGATCAATCCCAAGTTTCCAAGCAAGCCTTGTAACCAAACGACCTTTTTAATAGCCTCCGTAATTGCCATATACTCGGCCTCGTGGTTAACAATGACAATCTAGATCGTAGTGTAGACTTCCAACTAATTGGCCCTCTGGTAAGAGTAAATACATATCCGGTGGTTGATCGTCGTTTGTCCATATCACCGGCATAATCAGAATTAACGTACCCAATCACACCTTGACCAAGTGTGTCTTTTTGTTCAAACAGTAAACTAACATCAACGGTTTTCTAAATGTACCGTAGAATCCATTTCACAGCTTGCTAATGTCCTTTACTAGGATTATGCATATATCTGCTCACCATACTAACTGCTTGTGAAATGTCAGGCCTTGTACACACCATTGCATACATCAAGCTACCAATTGTATTTGAATACGGAACTTGCCACATGTATTCTTGTTCCTCATCTGTTGAAGGAGATAGTTGTGCAGAAAGCTTGAAATGAGAAGTCAATGGGGTACTTACAGGTTTTGTCTGATCATTCATGCTAAACTGTTGTAATACCTTCTTCAAATATTGCTTCTGAGATAAGCTGACTTTACCACGAGCTCTATCTCTGCATATCTCCATGCCAAGAATCTTCTTAGCTTCACCTAGATCTTTCATCTCAAATTCTTGATTGAGTTGAGTTTTTAACTTCTCAATCTCATCTTTGTTCTTAGATGCTATTAGCATATCATCGACATACAAGAGCAAATATATGAAAGATCCTTCTTGTAGCTTGCGAAAATACACACAATGATCAAATTTATTTCTTGTGTACCTTTGCTCTTTCATAAACCGATCAAATCACTTGTACCACTGCCTTGGAGATTGTTTCAATCCATAAAGTGACTTTATCAGTTTGCAAACCCAATTTTCTTTTCCAACAACTCTAAATCCATCTGGCTGAGTCATGTAGATTTCCTCTTCCAAATCACCATGCAAGAACGCAGTTTTCACATCAAGTTGAACTAGCTCAAGATCATATTGCGCAACAATGGCTAGTAAAATCCGAATAGACGAATGTTTCACAACTGGAGAAAATACCTCATTGTAGTCTATTCCTTCTTTCTGAGCGTAACCCTTCGCTACCAATCTAGTATTGTATCGAATTTTATCCTTATGAGGAAATCCATCCTTTTTTGCATATACCCATTTGCACCCAATTGCCTTTTTGTCTTTAGGCAGTGTAACTAACTTCCAAGTTCCATTTTTTTGAAGAGACTGCATTTCTTCATCCATTGCTTGCTTCCACTGTACATTTTCAGGGCTACTTACTACTTCTCTGTAAGTGGAAGGAACATCACCATCTAGAATTAGAAGTGCATAGGCCACCATATCAACAAAGCGAGCAGGTCTACGAATATCTCTTCGCGGCCTTCTATATGCAATTGAATCTTGTTGCTCTAAAGGTTCCTGAGTCAGAACCTCTTTTTCATCTTCGGTTGATTGAGAATCATCTGCCTCTTCAACACTAGCTGGATCATCTTTAACCTTTTTAAGCTCCACCTGCTGCGGAGTACTACTGGTGTTGTCATCCTTTTGTGAATCCTTTTGTTTTAACATGGCTAATTCATCAAAAGTCACATCTCTGCTGAAAATGATCTTCTTTGTATCTGGACATCATAAACAGTATCCTTTTACTCCACCAGTTATACCCATGAACAATGTTTTCTTCGCTCTTGGGTCTAACTTAAATTCCTTTACATGATAATAAACAGTGGAACCAATGACATGTAAAGTATCATAATCAGTAGCAGGTTTACCAGTCCACATTTCCATGGGTGTTTTGCCCTCAATTGCAGCTGATGGCAAACGATTAATCAGATAGCACGCATATACAATAGCCTCAGCCCAAAATTCCTTGCCCAATCCAGCATTGGACAACATACACCGAACTTTCTCCAGTATAGTTCGGTTCATGCGTTCTGCCACCCCATTTTGTTGTGGTGTACCTCGAACAGTGAAGTGTCGCACAATACCCTCATCTTTGCATACATGTAAAAATAGATCATTCTTGTACTCACTACCATTATCTGAGCGAAGTCTTTTAACCTTTCGACCAGTCTGAGTTTCGACCATCTTTTTCTATTTCAGAAATATACTCAAAACTTCATTTTTGTTCTTCATCAAATACACCCATACTTTTCTTGAATAATCATCAACAAAAGTAACAAAATAGTGTATACCTCCCAAAGAAGCTATTCCGGTAGGTCCCCACACATCACTGTGAACATAGTCCAGAATCCCTTTTGTAACTTAGGACAATTCTTTTTCCAATGCCCTTTCTCGCGACAAAAAGCACATTCATCTTTGGCAGGCCTACCTTTAGAATTGCCCCTTTTTTCCAGGTTTGCGGCTTTGTGAACGACCTCTTGCTGCCAATACTTCTGCAACTGTATCTCTGTGATCCTTTTTCTCTTTCTTTATGGTCTCAGCATTATACAGTGCACTACATACAGCATCAAATGTGACACTGTCCTTCCCATGAAGCAAAGTGGTTGTGGGATGGTCATATTCATCAGGAAGTGAATTCAACAGCAACAATGCCTTATCTTCTTCTTCAAATTTCTCATCCAAATTTAGCAAATCCGCTAATATTTTATTGAATGAGTTCACATGGTCATTCATCGACATACCAGGTGCATACGTGAATCGATAGAGTTTCTTTTTCATACAAAGCTCTGTTTTCAAGGCTTTTCTTCATATATTTTCTTCCAGATGTCTTCCACAAATTCTTTCGTTGATGTCTCCTCATGACGTAGTACTTCCGATCTTTAGCCGGATATAAGCGAATAGTACCACATGCCTGCTCATTGATTTTTGTCCACTCTTGTCCATCTTTTCGAGCTTTTCTTCTACAGATGAGATCCAGCTCTTGCTGACATAAGACATCCAATACCTCACATTGCCACATACCAAAATTATTGGTTCCATCAAATTTCTTCACTTCAAACTTTGCATTAGTCACAGTAGTCCTTGCTGACGAAGATGACGACGACGCTTCTGCCATCTTTCTCAACCTCAAATAATCAGTGCCTTCAATAACTATTCACACTTGAAAAACAGTCTCTATGATGTTTATTTTGCGTGAATAAATGCACCAGGAAAGTTCCCAGGAGAATAGAGGGGTTACAATGGTCCCACTTAAAACCCAGACTCCTTAGACTCCTACCGTCTTGTTGACAGAACTTTTCTAGACATGCAAAAATACACACTACTTACAATAGACTGTTCTCCAAGTACAAATGGTCGTATCGAGTACCGTATCTATGAATAATACTGTATACCCCAAGTACGAACCTTCGGCTCTGATACCAATTGTTGTGCGGAAGCGCAGGTTGAGTAGATTACCAATTGATGCTAACTGTGACTTCTGGAGAAACGTAAATGTGATGTAAATAATTTCAAAGAAAATTGATACAATAATTTACGTGGTTCGGCGTAAAGCCTACACCACGGGCAAAGACTGGAAGATAATTTTACTAACAAATGAGAATTTACAAATTGGAAAAAACTCACAAAAATCCAATACCCCAAATAAATTCTCCTAGCACTTAAGTGGAAGCTCTCTCAACTCTCTCAATTGCTTCACTTGCAATTGCTCTCAATTGTGGGATGCCTTAATAAATGAAGAACATTAGCTATTTATAGGAATGCATGGTAGCACTATTTCACCAAACCTTTAAAATTGTCAAAGTTTGGTTGGTGATTACCTAATTTTTAGCCAAACTTTGAACAATTTGGCTTTGAACAATTTTGGCCAAACTTTGAACATGTGCTTTACCAAACTTTGAACAATTTGGCTTTGAACAATTTTGGCCAAACTTTGAACATGTGCTTTGATTTGAATTTTCAACAAATGTATATTTTTCTTTTGGTTTCCAGGCGTCACCAAGAGTTGGTAAGGGGATTCTTGAAAAGTACAATGATCATGTTGAAGAAGAATGGGGAAATTCATGTAACCCACAAAACTACTCACCCATTCAATTGGTGGGAGATAGAGATGCTAGGTGTGGGTGTTGGGCTGCGTTTGGTTGAAAAAGTTCCGTTTTACCTGTGGCATTATCCTAGTTATCAAAATAAGAGGGGAGATGGGAGCAGATGCAACAAGAGTTTTCCTGTTGGTGTATGCTGTTCATTCAAGTTTGCTAAGCCTTAAAATATGTTTTATAACCGCTCTTAGTTGCGTGCACTCTCAATTTTTTTAATACAGACACGTTGTTAAGCCATACAATTTAATAAAATTAATTTTCAATATAGTTTAATAATGTATGTTCTATTCAATTAAATCGAACGGTTAAAAGCGTGTTTGTATAAAAAAAAAATATGAGAGCACTCGAACTAGAGATGGACTCTATATATATATATCCTTATTAGTAGAGAATGAGTTGGATAAATAATATCTTTCTTAATTATGCTTTAGGATTGATATCATCAAAGTCCATGATCTTGAGAAGTTTTTTTTTTATATAATATTACCTCATGATCAGATCATGTTGACACCTAAATGTCAATTTCCCAAATAGAAATCTCGTAATTAATAAGAAAATGACGACACTTGTAGTTATAGCTAGTTTGCAGTATATACACAGAAGTTATTAGAGTAATTACTTTTTAGTCTACAAGGTTTGAGTTAGTTCTCTAGTTAATCATGTATTGTTCATAACTTCCTAAAAATATTTCTGTTGTATATATTTTCATAAAAATCTATTCAATTATTCTCTACTTTTCACTTGTTATATGTCAAATTTATTTTTAATTTTGATTTACATGAAACATAAATACTATTTTATCCTTAAAAAGTCATATTTAATAATTATAAAAGCAACAATGTGGACGTTTTGGATAACTTTTTATAATACAAGAATTAACTGGATAATTAATCCAAACACTAGGAAGTAAATGGAAAATTACCCGTTTTCCATTTATAAACATGTAAAAGATTGGATGCATTCTTGGAATCAATCAAAAGGGTAGTTAATTTAAAGGCAGATCCTCTTGTGGTCCTCAAAATGTTTCTACAAGATAAGAAATCTTAAGAATAGAAAAAAGAGAAATGGAATTTACACACAGAATTTAGTAGTATTCCTCGCAATTGTAGGGTAATTTAAAATGGCACAAATAATTGACTCAGTCTATTGAACCGTGTAGTCTTGAAGATGCTATATTTATAAAATAAGTAGTGTAAGGAATTTACAATCTTACATCAGATCTAACTATCATAATCAATACATATGTAACCGCGTAATCCAAATTAATATTTAAGTAATTACTCTTAAGCTTCATTTTATATAAATCGGCTCCATATCTTCTCCACATTCTTCATTGTAACCGTCCATTTCTGCTAGTCAAGGATGTTGTGCGGAAGCGTAGGTTGAGCAAATTACCAATTGATGGTAACTGTGACTTATAGAGAAACTTAAATGTGGTGTAAACAATTGCAAAGAAAATTGACACAATAATTTACGTGGTTCGGCGTAAAGCCTACATCCACGGGCAAAGACTGGAAGATAATTTTACTAACAAATGAGAATTTACAAATTGGGAAAAACTCACAAAAACCCAATACCCCAATACACCCAAATAAATTCTCCTAGCACTCAAGTGGAAGCTTTTCTCAACTCTCTCAATTGCTTCACTTGCAATTGCTCTCAATTTTGGGATGTCTTAACAAATGAAGAACATTAGCTATTTATAGGAATGCATGGTAGCACTATTTCACCAAACCTTTAAAATTGTCAAAGTTTGGTTGGTGATTACCTAATTTTTAGCCAAACTTTGAACAATTTACCTTTGAATAATTTTGGCCAAACTTTGAACATGTGCTTTGCCAAACTTTGAACAATTTGACTTTAAATTTGAATTTTCAACAATTCTCCACCTCGGTGAAGATTTATCCAAATATGAGCCGACTACCAACAAACCATCATTCCCAAAGTGGCTCCATCATTGTGAACTTCCTTGTATAAAATGATCCTCCAATCTCTACCCTTCTCACTGTTTTAAACTTTCAAGATATTGATCAAGTTTAGACAATGCTCAAACTTGATCGTTGTCACCACCTTGGTCAACATATCTGCGGGATTCTCTGCAGTCTTGATTTTCTGAAGAAGAATCTTCCCATCATCAATAATTTCCCGCACAAAGTGAAATCGTACGTCAATATGCTTCGTACGCGCATGATAAACTTGATTCTTTGCTAAGTGAATAGCACTTTGGTTGTCACTGATACAAGTTTACATGCTCTTGGATCAATCCCAAGTTTCCAAGCAAGCCTTGTAACCAAACGACCTCTTTAATAGCCTCCGTAATTGCCATATACTCGGCCTCTGTGGTTGATGATTACAGCTGTAGGCGTAGTGTAGACTTCCAACTAATTGGCCCTTTCATAAACCGATCAAATCGCTTGTACCACTTGCCTCGGAGATTGTTTCAATCCATAAAGCGACTTTGTCGGTTTGCAAACCCAATTTTCTTTTCAGCGACTCTAAATCTATCCGGGTGAGTCATGTAGATTTCCTCTTCCAAACCACCAAGTAAGAACGCAGTTTTTACATCAAGTTGAACTAGCTCCAGATTATATTGCGCAACAATGGCTAGCAAAATTCGAATAGACGAATGTTTCACAACTGGAGAAAATACCTCATTGTAGTCTATTCCTTCTCTCCGGCGTAACCCTTCGCTACCAATCTAGCCTTGTATCGAATTTTATCCTTACGAGAAATCCATCCTTTTTGCATATACCCATTTGCACCCAATTGCCTTTTTGTCTTTAAGCAGTGTAACTAACTCCCAAGTTCCATTTTTTTGAAGAGACTGCATTTCTTCATCCATTGCTTGCTTCCACTGTACATTTTCAGGCTACTTACTACTTCTCTGTAAGTGGAAGGAACATCACCATCTAGAATTGGAAGTGCATAGGCCACCATATCAACAAAGCGAGCAGGTCTCACGAATCTCTCTCACGGCCTTCTATATGCAATTGAATCTTGTTGCTCTAAAGGTTCTCGAGTCAGAACCTCTTCTTCATCTTCGGTTGATTGAGAATCATCGCCTCTTCAACACTAATTGGATCATCTTTAACCTTTTCAAGCTCCACTGCTGCGGAGTACTACTGGTGTTATCATCCTTTTGTGAATCCTTTTGTTTTAACATGGCTAATTCATCAAAAGTCACATCTCTACTGAAAATGATCTTCTTTGTCTCGGACACCATAAGCGGTATCCTTTTACTCCACCGGTTATACCCATGAACAATGTTTTCTTCGCTCTTGGGTCTAACTTAGATTCCTTTACATGATAATAAGCGAGTGGAACCAATGACATGTAAAGTATCATAATCGATAGCGGGTTTACGGTCCACATTTCCATGGGTGTTTTGCCCTCAATTGCGGTTGATGGCAAGCGATTAATCAGATGCACGCTATACAAATTCCTTGCCCAATCCGGCATTGGACAACATACATCGAACTTTCTCGGTATAGTTCGGTTCATGCGTCTGCCACCCCATTACATTGTGGTGTACCTCGAGCAGTGAAGTGTCGCACAATGCCCTCATCTCGGCATACTTCTAAAATGGATCATTCTTGTACTCACCACCATTATCCGGCGAAGTCTTTTAACCTTTCGACCGATCCGAGTTTCGACCATCTTCTTCCATTTCGAAATATACTCAAAACTTCATTTTGTTCTTCATCAAATACACCCATACTTTTCTTGAATAATCATCAACGAAAGTAACAAAATAGTGCATACCTCCCGAAGAAGCTACTCCGGTAGGTCCCAGCATATCACTGTGAACATAGTCCGGAATCTCTTTTGTATTGTGAATTCTTGAGCCAAACTTTACTCTTGTTTGCTTGCCCAGAACACAATGTTCACAAAATTCCAATTTGCAAGAATTTGCACCTTCAATAAGCCTTGCTAACCAAAGTCTGCAAAGCTTTTCATCAGGCATGTCCCAAACGCATATGCCATGACTTGGTTGCCTCACGAATCGCATCCTTTCTCGAAGCTGATGATCTTGATCCAATAAGCTATACTCCACTTGGAAATAGTACAAGTTATTCCTTCTTGTGCCCTTCATCATCGTCGATGCACCGATTACTACCTTGAGAACCCATCTCTCATAGTGATTGTAAGCCCTTTGGATTCTAGGACTCCTAATGAGATGAGATTTTTCTTTAAGCTTGGTACATAGTGAACTTACATCAAGACATGGATTGAGCCATCATGATTCTTCAATTGGATTGAACCTATTCCCATGGTTTTACAAGCATTGTCATTGCCCGTAAAAACAACTCCACCATCTAGCTCCTTGAAACTAGAAAACCAGACCCTTATTAGGACACATATGATAAGTACAACCTGAATCCAAAATCCACTCATCTGATTGACATGTCAATGTCATGCCAACCAGACTAAATTCTGACTCCTCATCATGCTCGGCTACACATGCATCAGAAATAGCCTTGCCCTTTTGTAACTTAGGACAATTCTTTTTCCAATGCCCTTTCTCGCGACAAAAAGCACATTCATCTTTGGCAGGCCTACCTTTAGACTTGCCCCTTTTTCCAGGTTAGCGGCTTTGTGAACGACCTCTTGCTGTCAATACTTTTGCAACTGTATCTCTGTGATCCTTTTTATCTTTCTTTCTGATCTCAGCATTATACAGTGCACTACATACAGCATCAAATGTGACACTGTCCTTCCCATGAAGCAAAGTGGTGGTGAGATGGTCATATTCATCAGGAAGTAAATTCAATAGCAACAATACCTTATCTTCATCTTCAAATTTCTCATCCAAATTTAGCAAATCCGCTAATATTTTATTGAATGAGTTCACATGGTCATTCATCGACATACCAAGTACATGCGTGAATCGATAGAGTTTCTTTTTCATATAAAGCCTGTTTTCAAGGCTTTTCTTCATATATTTTTCTTCCAGTGTCTTCCACAAATTCTTTGCTGATGTCTCCCTCATGACAGAGTACTTCTGATCTTTAGCCAGACATAGGCGAATAGTACCACATGCCTGTCTATTGATTTTTGTCCACTCCTTATCATCCATTTTTCGGGCTTTTCTTCAGAGCGAGATCCGACTCTTCGCGACATAAGACATCCAAGACCTCACATTGCCACATACCAAAATTATTGGTACCATCAAATTTCTCCACTTCAAACTTTGCATTAGTCACAGTAGTCCTTCCTGACGAAGACGATGACGACGCTTCTGCCATCCTCTCAACCTCAAATAATCAGTGCCTTCAACAACTATTCACACTTGAAAAACAGTCTCTATGATGTTTATTTCGCGTGAATAAATGCACAAGGAAAGTTCCCAGGAGAATGGAGGGGTCACAATGGTCCCACTTAAAACCCAAACTCCTTAGACTCTTATCGTCTTGTTGACAGAACTTTCCTACACATGCAAAAATACACACTACTTACAATAGACTATTCTCCAAGTACAAATGGTCGTATCTAATACCGTATTTGTGAATAGTAGCATATACCCCAAGTACGAACCTTCGGCTCTGATACCAATTGTTGTGCGGAAGCGTAGGTTGAGCAAATTACCAATTGATGGTAACTGTGACTTATAGAGAAACTTAAATGTGGTGTAAACAATTGCAAAGAAAATTGACACAATAATTTATGTGGTTCGGCGTAAAGCCTACATCCACGGGCAAAGACTGGAAGATAATTTTACTAACAAATGAGAATTTACAAATTGGGAAAAACTCACAAAAACCCAATACCCCAATACACCCAAATAAATTCTCCTAGCACTCAAGTGGAAGCTTTTCTCAACTCTCTCAATTGCTTCACTTGCAATTGCTCTCAATTTTGGGATGTCTTAACAAATGAAGAACATTAGCTATTTATAGGAATGCATGGTAGCACTATTTCACCAAACCTTTAAAATTGTCAAAGTTTGGTTGGTGATTACCTAATTTTTAGCCAAACTTTGAACAATTTACCTTTGAATAATTTTGGCCAAACTTTGAACATGTGCTTTGCCAAACTTTGAACAATTTGGCTTTGAATTTGAATTTTCAACAAAGGACACATCAGAGCTCTCATTGTAATCATCATATCTAAGATGAAGGTATAATCTTTTTTTCTCCCTTGAGAATTTACTGATAACGTACAAGCTAGAGTTAACATACATTAGTATTTTTCTTTGCAGCAAAGGATAGTAATTAAGGTTCAAATGACAAATGAAAAAGGCAGAATCAAAGTCATGAAGATTATCGCCGAAGCATATGGTAAATAGCGAAATATAACTTTAATAATTAATGTATAATTTATCTAAGCTTAATACAAAAATTCCCAGTTCATTAGATTTATGTGCATAATTAAATTAACGTAAATTGTCTGTCATGGTTTGAAAACCAAAATAGGTGTAACATCAGTGGCAATTGAAGGGTCGGATAAAGATCTAATCGTGGTGCTTGGAGATGGAGTTGATTCAGTTGAATTGGTAAAATCGTTAAGGAAGAATGTTGGCCATGCCTCCATTGTGAGTTTGCAGAAAATAAATAATCATAATGCACAAGGCGATAAGCAAAATACGTCCTATGCGTCATCAAGTACTTATTTTTGCAGCGAAAGTGAATATCCGCAACATCCTGTATATTATAATGTGGTTCATGATGATCCCTACAGAAATTTCTCTATCATGTAATCTGTGTTTGGAGACTTTTATTTTGTAATTTTCAAATGTTGTTTGAACATCTATCTAACACTAGCTAGGTTTTCCTTTTGCTTGAGGTTTGAGTTACAATAATATCAACTGTTGTTTAAGTTGATATCTGTAAATATACTATTTGAGTGAGATCAGATTGTAGATTTCAAAATCTCTTGGCCATCATTACTAGATTTCTACTAGTGGGTCACGGTATAACATAGACATATATATAGACAGAGGAATATATAAAATATTTGTGGTAATTCACTGTATATAAATAAGAGTTTCAAGTAAATAATTGGACTTGTTTAGTTACTAAGACAACAATAATCCCGTCATTTTAAATTTAGATGTTCACATAAGAGGAGGGAGAAAGTTTATGGTATATCAAAAGTAATACAATCAACTAGTACATGAGTAACATGTGTAGTTGAATTTAATATACCTATCACTTGCATCTTAGTTTTTCTAAATAAATGAACACATGACATAACATTATTTATTTGTTGTATGGCTGACAAGAACACATAACATAACATTATTTACTTATTGTATGACTGATATAATAACTTCGATGTATTCTAAAATTTCTTCAAAGGAGGACTAACTAGTAAAAAATAATCATTTAATGTGTCATATTGAATTTTGTAACTGTTGGCAAATTAGTTTAATTTGTTTTGATTCATCAAGACTTTCACCGCAACTTGCAATTCCACAAGACTCAGAACCATATGAACTTGGCTAGTTTCAAGCAAACTAGGTTACCATACCCTTCAAATGAAACACAATTGATCACTACATGTTGGAGAGACAGACAGAGTTGACTTGTGGTGATAAATGGCAAACAGAATCAGTTGATCAAATGTTTGTGAAATAAGTCAATAATTGGACAATTATTAAAAAAAAAAAAAAAAAAGGAATCCAAGTAGATGATAATGGAACAAAATTAATTTGTGTTTGTCAAGTGTATTTTTAAAATTTCCATGTTCTCATAAAAGAAAATAGATTCACAACTCAAAATCATTAAACATTAATTATAAATCCAGTTATATGAAATTTTGTTAGAATTATTTTCCACATTTCTTGCCGGTTTGGTTTAGTCGTCTAGTCAGTTGTTCCCTCCCTGATTACTGGGATTGACTTTGTTAATTTTTTCTCGGCATTGTACTTTCTTTTTTATATATATAAATAAAATCAATTCTCGTTCCGTCGAGGTTGTAAATCCATTAAAAACAAAAAAGTAACTTAAGAAATTCCCTATGAAACAATAAACATTAATTATAAATCCGCTTATATGACGATTGCTTTTATTAAGGGTAAAAAAAACATTGCATTGAGTTGATAACAATTTATACCATATCATAAATTTAGTTATGTGTGCGCGTACTAAATTCCGGTCGTTTCTTGTAAGAGGTAGAACGACTTGCCGTTTGAATTCTAAACATACAGACGACATTTCGTACAGCTTTTAATCTAATTGAAATTTGGTCAAGAATTTTTTTTTTTTTTTTAATTACACATTACACAGGTGACAAGATTTATCCTTTGATCATCTTCTCTCACTATCTGGTATACTATTTTCCCCTAGATATGACTGATATTAAGTGTGTTCATAAATGGTGCGGACTTGCTTCTAAACTTTACCATGAATCTAGACAGAGCATTAAAAATGCTTGTAAATAAATTAATAAAGGGAGGAATTAAGAAAATCTAGGAAACCCTCTCGATTCTCACACTGTACGTACTGATCAAGAATTGAAGATCCTCATTAAGAAATTAAGGTAATTCTCTAACCCTATAATTATAAACATAATTAATCAAGATCAATCATGGCTAGCTCCCTACCCGTTTTACTGATCATTTATCGCTTTTTCCTTTTCAGAAATCTCTATCTAAAATTAGTGACATTAATTAATTGACATTGTGAAACGGAGATGGAGTCATCAGTCGTTTGCACAGTAACATGATGGTGAGTTTCCAATATGAAACAACCAGTCTATTTAAATACCACATTAATTAGTTGACATATGCATTGTAAATAGTTGGCCACTTTCTTAACTAGTCGTATTGTACTCAATAAGTTTTTGATTTTTCATTAACAGTTTTTCCTCTTGATCACCGTATACAATTTACCCAAATAATAATAAAAATATATAATAATTAATGAAGTGGAAGAAGAAGCTTATAATATAAAAAGGTGGAATGATATTCGTAGAAACAATCAACAGAGAAAGTTAATTATATAGACTACAATACAAATGATCATATAAGAATCTTATATGAAAAAGGAACTGGGATATATATATACAAAGAATTTAGTAATAATACTCTTTGGAATGGTAGGGAAATTTAAAAGGGTTGGAATAAACATATGACACGGTCTACTGAAGCGTGTAACGTGAAAATAATTAATTAATGTGTACATTAACATAGTTTAATTATCGGAACTATCATAATCATTTAACCAACCGCGTTACCGAAATTTTAAATTAAAGGAAGGATCCTACGTAGCTTCTGGTATACTGTATATATTATGTACGCTCATCATATTTATCGTTGTAGCTAGTAGCTTGAGTTAACATATACTAGAACATCTTAATTCTTATTATATTATGGTGCAGCAAAGGATAGTCATGAAGGTGCAAATGACCCCTGAAAAATGCAGAATCAAAGTCATGAAGATTATCGCGGAAGCAAACGGTAAATAGCATAATATGACCTTAATATGTTAGTAATCATAATTAATAATCATAATCTTTACTTATCATGTTAATTTATTATGTTCGTTAAATAGGTGTAACATCGATAGCAATCCAAGGGCCGGATAAAGATCGAGTGGTGGTGATCGGAGATGGAGTTGATCCAATCAAATTGGCAACAGCATTAAGGAATAAAGTTGGCAATGCCTCCTTAGAAAGTGTACAGAAAATGAATAATAATAATGAGGATGAGGAAGATACGTGCTATGCTTCGTCAAGTTATGGCAGTAGCGGATATCCACTGCGCCCTGTGTATTATAAGATGATTCATGATCATCCCTGTTCGAATTGACAGATGCTCGACCTTGTTACAATCTGATAATAAAAATATACATACCATTCATCTGTTGTAATCCTTGGATTTTAATTAGTTGAGTTTTGTGTTTAATTTCTCGTTGTCGAAAGTTATATCTTGTACAGTTATCAAGATGTCATGCATGAGTGAATCTTGGCTCTACACATCCAGAGCATTCGATCAATTCACAAAAATAGACGATTTAGTGTGACGTGTTGGGTCTCGTACGCGTTAGCGTATTAGGCAAATGGGATTTATTGTGATTCAAGACTTTTGGTAGCTCAATGAAATTCCAAAGGACTCAGTCGCCATATGTGGCTTGGCTTATTGTTGACTAGTTGACCTAAAGTAGGCAAAAAAAACTTGTCTAATTAAAAACTTTTGTTTTCCTCTAGAAGTGTATATTTACTTAGAATTTTCCATATCTGAAGGCAAAACAATTTCATTCATAACATTTATAAGAATCACTTGATGTTGATGCAGTTTTTCCCGCGTACCTTCAATAGTTCCTCGAACTTTCGAACAGTGCCTTCAAACAGTGTCTCGAACCTTCTGCTCGCGGATAGCTATAGTATCCAGAAACCTCAGCTCAGGTTAGCTCGAGCTCGAGCAGGTCTGCCTTCTTCTTCCTATCCCGCTGTCTTTCTAGAACGGTGATCTCCCGAACTTGTACTCACAGAAAACCGGGTCAGGGGTCGCTGGGCGTGTTCCGGCGAAAACCCTCCGACGCTCAAGTCAGTAATCGGGTTTGTCTTTTTGGTATCTCCCTTAGTGAGGGAGACCGGAAAGATGAAAGGGATACTATTTCGCCCTCCCTTTTTGGATAAGTATGGTGTTTTTTCAGAAAGTTCAGATAAGAGAAATTAGAAAAGGACCTGTATAAACTTATGGATCCTTTTCTGAATCGGAATTTCCAACCCTTGTAACGTACCCTTTCGTTTCCTTTTACACTCCATTTTCCCGTTCTTTCCATTCTCAGGCTGTCCACTCCCATGTTGGTGGTGTCTGGGTCCCTCTGACAGCCGGGATTGGCGTGATATTCCCAGGGGATGCGTGGTCGTCCCTTAATCCGGCTCACGTGGCCGGATCACCATGCCGGAGTGTGCGCTAGGAATGATGACACCGTGGGGGCACGTGCCGGCCATCGGCAATAGTACCGCCACCATACCACGTGGGGCCCTAGTCTGACATTAAAAGGTGTGCCAGGATTCTGAGAAAAACGGGTTGGGCTGCCCTGGGCCGGGTCTTACATTTCATTCGTCCCATGACTGTGCAACCCAGTTGTGCTCGGGGACCCGCCTCTCATGACAGGGAAGGGAGTGCTCGATTCTCGACCTAGATCGGTTTTGACCGGGGTGGACGACCTCGAGCAGGTAGAGGAGTGCTCGGGGCTCGTGCGGCTCTGAATTCCTCAACCTTGACCAGCTTTGACTGGAAGGGGCTACTTCGAGCAGACAAGGAGTGCTCGGGGATCGAGCAGCTCTAAATTCCTCGACCTTGACCAGCTTTGACCGGAAGGGGCTACTTCGAGCAGACAAGGAAGTGCTCGGGGCTCGAGCAGCTCTGAATTCCTCGACCTCGACCAGCCTTGACCAGGGGAGATGTCTGGTGAGATCGTCTTCGCGCAAGTAGTCGAGTCTTATGCTCGAGCTAGGCTGTCCTCGGTGCATTTCATTCGAGCTGGAAGGGCCTCGAGGAGTCCTTGCCCGATATAACCCAAACACCAGTCCCCCAGTTTCTAGTCTTTTGAGTGAAACGAGATAAGACTGGAAACTCATTAATGATGGGCCGAATTCGCGGCCTTTTACTCTTCCCCACGTTTCCCAGTTGTCTCCCACTTTAATCATTTCGCATTTAAGGCGAGACACGTGGGTTGATCCCAGCCGTGCATTTGAAATTCGAAGGGACGTGATCTAAAAGGTCGTGTCCCTCGAAACGCACGCCGCCAGTAGAAGGGACGCGTCCACCTCTTTAAAAACCCCCAACTTCTTCACTGTTCCCTCTATTTGCTTATTTTTCGTTCAAATTCAAAATTCATCTGCTCTCCATTGCTTACCGGTCTTCTTCTTTCTGTCAAGGCGGCTTCCGGCCAACCACACTTCCTTTCGTGTTCAGGTACAACCCAATCTTCCATTTCACCACTCTTTTTCTTCACCCGCTGAACTCTATTAGTTAACAACCTCAAGAAGATGTCAAATCCCCAACAAGCCCGTAGGATGTCACCGGAGGATTCATCCTCTTCTAGTGAGGCACAGCCTCTTAGTATAATCCCCGTGAGGGATTCTAGTCCCGAGAGGGAATTACCCACGGCTGAGACCCAGCCGCATCAGAGGGCAAGGGCCAGTCAGAGGTCCGAGCGTGGGGAATACCCCATAGATCACTTAGGATGTGAAACCACCCAATTGGAGTTGAATAGACTTAGGGAAACTTACGACATACCCGATAGTGTAGTTCTAAGGTTGCCAGGCAGGGGTGAGATCCCCAGCCGTCCCCCCCAAGGGTATACGACCTTCTACTTGGAGTGTTTCAAATGGGGGGTTAGGCTGCCTCTCTAGCCTTATTTTGGCCGGGTTCTATATGGGTTCCGTCTGGCCCCTGGGCAATTGAACCCGAATGGGTGGAGGGTCCTTTCCGGACTCTTTTTTTTGTGGAAATGCTGTGATCTCGGTGAGCCCTCGGTAGGGGTAATCAGACACCTCTACCAGCTGAAGTGTAGCCCAAAGGATGCTGGTTGGTATTACCTTACCTCCAGCCTGAAGGGTAAAAAGCCCATCATCGATCTCCCGACCTCTGGTGGCAACTGGAAGAGCAAATTCTTCTTCGTTGGGGGAGAGTGGGGCAAGTCGCACTCGTAGCGAGGAGTCCCTCCGATCCACTGCATTTACGCACTCAGTGTCGTTTACCTATCTTATGGATTTTACTTTTAGTTTTCCTGCTTGTATCTGTTCTCATTACTCTGCTTTGGTCGTATCTGCAGCTTCGTGGGGTGCTTCTTATTCGATTGGGGGCCAGCTTCGAGCATGTGTGCAGACTGTTCTTACAAACGCGAGCTCGTGCAAGGAGTTGTTGACGCCCTAGAACTTTTTAGAGTCTAATTTAGTACCAAGTGGAGAAATGAGCAGCAGGATACGCGAGATGTTGCATAGGCGAGTGGGGACAGCTGAAGGTGCGAGCACCTCAAAAAGACCTCGAGCAGAGACGAGTGCTCCTCCTCCTCCTACTCGAGCTACTTCTTCTGCTCGACAAACCGAGAGGGCAGAGGAAGGTCCTCCTCGCAGGAGACAGAGGACTGCTGACCCAGCTCGTCCTCAGACCGGCAATATGCAGGAACAGAGTCAGCCTTGCCGCTCCGAGCCTTACCAGAGGGCTTTCAATGAGGAGCTGACCAGCAGATTCCTAGATGAGATAGAGTCCTGCACTCCTGATGCGCTGTTCAGTATCTTCCAGCGGCTCTCCTCCCGAGCTTTGGCAGCCGCGACCAGGCTTAATGAGATAGCTCAAGGTTCCCAGGAAGAACTTCGAGCAAAGGTTCAAAGCTTGGAGCAGACTGTGAATGAGCTGAAGGAGGAGAATCAAAAGCTGCTGGACCAGAATGTAGATTTTGCAGAGAAAACAGCAGTGGCCGACTCCAAGGCCTCTGAGCTTCAGAGGGAGCTGACTGACACCAATAACGAATTAAAGCACGCTCGGAAGGATCTGGATACTCAGAAGTCTTACTACAAGCAGCTCATTGAGAGGAAGCTGCTCGTCTTCAAGGGCAAATTGACGCTCTGAAGGTCCAGCTCGCTACTGAGTACAACACTGGGGCAGACGCCAGCTACGACTGCCTCATGGATGCTTTTGGCAAGGCATACCCCGAGGCCGACATGTCCAAGGTTGAGGGGTATGTGGCTGAATACATGAGCAACCCTAAAGCTACACCATCCGAGCCCCAAGGTGTTGTCAGAGAGCCGGCTCCCTCTCCTTCCAATGCCTCTCCTACTGAAGCTCCTGCTGATGTCCCTCCTCCTGCTCTTCCTGTGGACGCTGGTCGTCCTGCTGCTGCTGCTGCTGACGTCCCTCCTGCTGGAGCTACTCTTCCTCCTGCTGCTGCTGAGGATGCTCCTCCTGCCGAATGACTTGGACTCTTTTTCACTCTCTTTTTTTTTTTTTACATATGTAATTATTTCAATGAAATAAAAAGTTACATGTTGAACAACTCTATTGAATGCTCGTGTGCACATGCTCTTGTCTTCTATGTTGAATTGAGTTCGAATACATTTGTTAAGTAGAAAATTTCTAAGTATTGGACTTTCTATTTTCTTTTATGTCCAAGTGTAATGCTTTTAACCTATGCATGGTAGAATTTTGTTTTGACTAGGGTTAAAGCCTTATGTTTATTCTGCGAGCTCATTTAACTTGCTCGAGCCTATATTTGGCTCTTGCTAGACACTGTCCCGCCAAAAGTTTAGGCTTAGGGACTTTTGGCCTTAGCATTATTCATGGACCTCTTTCACTTGTGATAAGCTTTTTCAGGCACTGTCCAGCCTAGAACATAGGCTTTTGGACTTTCAGCCAAAGAGCTCATCTTGATCTTCTGCTCGGGCCTTTTAACTGACCCAAGCTTCTTCTGCTGCAACTCCTGCTCGGGTCTGCAATTGACCCAAGCATGGCACCGTCCCGCCTAAGACTTAGGCTTTGGGACTTTTAGCCAAGGAGCTCTTCTTGATCTTCTGCTCGGGCCTTTTAACTGACCCTCGCTAGGCACCGTCCCACCTAAGACTTAGGCTTTGGGACTTTTAGCCAAGGAGCTCTTCTTGATCTTCTGCTCGGGCCTTTTAACTGACCCTCGCTAGGCACCGTCCCGCCTAAGACTTAGGCTTTGGGACTTCTGGCCGTAGCGTTCTTCTTGAGCTTCTTCTGCTCGGGCCTTTTAATTGACCCTCGCTAGGCACCGTCCCGCCTAAGACTTAGGCTTTGGGACTTCTGGCCGTAGCGTTCTTCTTGAGCTTCTTCTGCTCGGGCCTTTTAATTGACCCCCTAGGCACCGTCCCACCTAAGACTTAGGCTTTGGGACTTCTGGCCGTAGCGTTTTCTTGAGCTTCTTACGCTCGGGCCTTTTAATTGACCCCCGCTAGGCACCGTCCAGCCTAATACTTAGGCTTTGGGACTTCTGGCCGTAGCGTTCTTCGTGATTGCCTCGCCGGGCCTTTAATTGACGCTCGCTAGGCATCGTCTCACCTAAGACTTAGGCTTTGGGACTTCTGGCCGTAGCGTTCTTCTTGAGCTTCTTCTGCTTGGGCCTTTTAATTGACCCCCGCTAGACACCGTCCCGCCTGAGACTTAGGCTTTGGGACTTCTGGCCGTAGCATTCTTCTTGAGCTTCTTCTGCTCGGGCCTTTTAATTGACCCCCGCTAGGCACTGTCCCGCCTAAGACTTAGGCTTTGGGACTTCTGGCCGTAGCGTTCTTCTTGAGCTTCTTCTGCTCGGGCATTTTAATTGACCCCCGCTAGGCACCGTCCCGCCTAAGACTTAGGCTTTGGGACTTCTGGCCATAGCGTTCTTCGCGAGCTGCTTCTGCTCGGGCCTTTTAATTGACCCGAGCTTCTTCTGGCGTTACTCCTGCTCGGGCCTGCAATTGACCCAAGCATGGCACCGTCCCGCCTAAGACTTAGGCTTTGGGACTTCTAGCCGTAGAGTTCTTCTAGAATTGCTTCTGCTCAGGCCTGCAATAGACCTAAGCTTCTTCTCGTGATACTCCTGCTCGGGCCTGCAATTGACCCAAGCGTGGCACCGTCCCATTGGGACTTCTGGCCAAGGAGTTCTTCTTGATTCTTGCTCTTCATCTCAAACTTACATTATGAATGCCTTTTTTATTCTTACGTACATTTGCACTTTTACATATCCCATTTTGGGGAGAGATATAACATGAGCACTTTACATTACAAAGAAACTTACTGGAAATACTTTCTCAGGAGTTGTGCGTTCCACGGCCTCTTGACCTCTCGTCCGTCTGGATGAGCTAGCCGGTATGCTCCTGGCCCTGCTAGCTGAGCGACTCGATAAGGGCCTTCCCAATTTGGTCCTAGTACACCTTGCCTCAGGTCCTTCGTGCTCTAGTTGACTTTCCTCAGCACCCAGTCACCCACCTGGAACCGGCAAATGTGTACATTTTGGTTGTAATAACGAGCCACTCTTTGTTGATATTCTGAGTCTTAGCAGCAACCCTTTCTCTCTTTTCTTCCAGCAAGTCCAGGCCTGCACACATCTGCTCGTTGTTTTGCTCCTCGTTGAAGTGCTCTGTCCGATGTGTCCCCATTCCTATCTCGGCGGGAACCACTGCTTCGTGCCCAAACGCCAAGGAGAATGGGGTCTCTCCAGTGGCCGTTTTGTGTATGGTTCTGTAAGCCCACAAGACACCAGGTAGCTCGTCCACCCAGGCTCCTTTTTGCTCGCCCAGTCTTGTCTTTAAGAGGGGTTTTATAGTTTTATTCGCGGCTTCTACTTGCCCATTGGGGCGGGTGTGAAGGAGAGCAAAACTTTAGCTCTATCCTCAGATTCTGACAGAAGTCTCTGAACTTGCCATTATCAAACTGCCTCCCATTATCGGTGAGTAGCATGAGGGATCCCATACACTGCAAATCACATTCTTCAAATGAAGTCGGTGGTTTTACCTTACGTGATCTTGCTCGAGGCTCCCACTTCGACCCGTTTGGTGAAATAGTCAATCGCGACTATGGCATGGGTGGCGGATGCTTTCCCTCGGCGATGGCCGATCAAATCAATTCCCATTGAGCAAACGGCCACGGCGAATTCATCACCGTAAGGTTTTCCGGAGGCTGAGTTAGGTGATTGGCAAAGCTACGGCAACTCTTGCGACTTCTTGTCTTCTCACGAGCATCTCGATGCATGCGAGGCCAAAAATATCCTTGTCTCGAGGCCTTGAAAGCCAAGGACCTCGCGCAGAATGATTTCCACAGATTCCTCGTGTATCTCTCGGAGGACATAATCGACCTCCTCTTGATCTAAGCACCGCATGAGAGGAGAGTGTACCCCGTCTATATAAGACCCCATCGATGAGAGTGTACCTGGCTGCTTTGCATCTCAACTTCCTTGCCTGCTTCTTATCGTCCGGCACTGTCCCTTCCTTGAGGTAAGAGATGATCGGCTCCATCCAGGTACTGCTCGTCGATAGGCTCATCACCTCGTCCTCTTGCTCGAGGCTCGAGCGGGTCTTCATTTCCAAAGGGATAGACTTTGGAAACTTGGGGTCTGATGCGGCTGTCATGCGAGCTATCATATCTGCTCGAAAATTCTTCCCCCTTGGGATCTGTTCCACCTCGATAGCTCGGAAATTCCCCATTAGCTGCCTTACCTTACGAAGGTAGGCGTCCATCTTCTCTCCTTTGCACGAAGCTCTCGTCGAGGTGATTCGTTACCAGCTGTGAGTCCGTTCGAGCTTTATTTCTTCTGCTTTTACTACTGAGGCGAGCTTGACCCGTTATTACTGACTTCATACTCGGCACGATTGTTGGTGACTTCGAACTCTAATCTCACAGCGTATTGCATCTCCGCCCCTTCTGGACTTTGGAGCACCACCCCTGCTCCTGCTCCCTGACTTCCACAGGATCCATCTACTGTGACTATCCATGCGTTGGTAGAGGCCTGGGAGCTTGATGAGGGCTCGCTCTCCAGTCTCCTTACACCTGCCGTGCACTCGACCACGTAGTCGACTAAAGGCGTGCTTTTATGGTTGCTCGGGGTTGGTAATTAAGGTCAAACTCAGCTTAACTCCATCGACCATTTCACTGACCTTCCGGAGGTCTCGAGGTTTGTCTGAGTTTGCTCGAGAGGCTGGTCAGTCAGTACCACCACTGAATGTGCTTGAAAATAAGGCCTCAGCTTTCGAGCCTCCGTGACCAGGGCTAGTGCCCACTTCTCCATGGGTGGATCTCGGGTTTACGCTTATAGCACGCTCTGCTCGTGTAATAAGCAGTCGTGTACCACTGATTCCTCCCTTACAGGCCCGGGCTCGTTGCCCGTTGGGATACTGACCAAGTATAGAAGCGAGTACCTCTCCCGCTCGAGGTGTTGGTGATGTAGAGCTTTCAACAAATACTCTTTCAGTTCGTTGGAGCAGTGCCTCGTATTCAGGCGTCCACTTTGTCTTCATGCCCTTCTTCATTTCCTGGAAGAAGACCCGGCACTTATCCGTGGCTCAAGATACGAATCTGTTGAGGGACGCCAGTTAGCCAGTCAGACTCTGTATCTCTTTGAGGCTGCGCGGGGACCTCATTTCCACCACTGCCCTTATCTTCTTTGGATTGGCCTCGATCTCCCTGTGACTCACCATGAAGCCTAAGAATTTTCCCGAACCCACTCCAAAAGCACATTTCTCTGGGTTTAGCTTCATTCGGTACTTTCTTAAGAGTGTGAAGGTCTCCTCTAGATGCCTTACATGTTCCTCCACGTCTTTAGACTTGGTGATCATGTCATCTACATACACCTCCATAGTCCGACCGATCAATGGCTTGAAGACCTTGTTTACTAGCCTCTGATACGTCGCCCTGCATTCTTTAGGTCGAAGGCATGACCTTATAGTGATCTGATCCACGATTGGTGATGAAGGCTGTACACTCCTCGTCCGGTCGGTGCATGGGAATTTGATTATATCCCGAGAATGCATCCATGAAACTGAGCAGCCCGTGCCCTGCTGTAGAGTCCACTAGTTGGTCTATCTTCGGTAGTGGAAAGCTATCTTTCGGGCAGGCCTTGTTCACGTCTGTGAAGTCAACACACATTCTCCATTTCCCGCTCGCTTTCTTCACCAGCACCACATTCGAGATCCATTCGGGATAAGATACCTCCGTATGAATCCCGCTTTAGCGACTTCTCAACCTCGCGATTGATGGCTTCGTACCTCTCCTGGTTGACGCAACTTCTCTTTTGCCTCACTGGCTTAGCATCTCTCCGTACTGCTAGCCTGTGACACGCCACTCCAGGTCGATTCGGGCATATCCTCGTGCGTCCATGCAAACACATCTGCGTGTGCTCGCAGACATTCCACCAACTTTTCCTTCAACGGCTCGCTAAGGCCCGAGCCTATTCGGACTTTCTTCTCGGGGTCTCCTGCTCTCACCTCGACCCTCCTCCAACTCCTCGGCAGGCTCTTGCCTTCCGTTCTTCAAGTCCCCCCTCGTATCCAACGAGGTTATCTGCATAGTCTCTTTGGCAGCTACAGCATAGCAGCTCCTCGCTACCCTTTGGCTGCCTTTTATGACTCCTACGGCCCCATTTACTGGATATTTTAGGGCCAAGTAGTGGGTGGATAGCACGCACTGGCTGATCCTCATAAATGGCCTCCCTAGAATGGCTTGATATGGGCTGGTTTCATCTACTACCACGAAATCTAGCATCATGTTCTTCTCGAAAGGCTTGAAGCCCATGGTTACTGCCAACTTGATGATTCCTAGAGGCATTAGCTTTCCTCCCCCGAATCCCTTCAAGGAAGTGCTTGTATGCTCGAGGCTCAGAATATCTACCGAGCTCCCCGATTCAACCAGTATTCGGTCAACTTCCTTATTCGCTACATTGGATTTTACCACCAGGGCATCTTCGTGGGGGTACAGCACCCCCTCCTCATCTTCATCTGTCCACATGATTGGCACCTGCCGAACCTTGGCCTTCTTGGCAGCAGGAGCAGTGAACAGGACTTCTCGGCCGACAGCGGAATATCTGCAATAGTTTTTCCGGGCCCTGTTGGAACTTCCGGCCATCGTTGGCCCACCTGAAATTACTCTCGTGGATGGTGGCTCCGTATCTATTTCATAAGACTGGTCACCTTCCTCAGGCTGTTGTTCAACTACCGGGTGCCCTCCTTCTACAAACTCATCCAGGTATCGATTCCTAACTAAATCCTCCACCTGGTTTTTCAAATCACGGCACTATGCTGGCTGGTTTGGTCATCGGCGTCGGAGGGCTCAGCAATCCTCGCTCCTCAGCCACTTGAATTATCTTATCAAGAGATACTTTCAGCCTTGTATACTGTTCGTAAGCAGGGCTCTGTTCCACCACTTGTATTGCCCTATCCCTTGGGAAGCTTCTCGGTGGGGATGGCAACGAACGATCTACCCTGTTGTGGCTCACCTCAGGTCTGCTTGGTGGCTGGTTGTGGGATGTGTGGCCATCATGACGCCTGTACTCTTTGTGATCCCGGCCCGGAGACCTGCGGGGTGGCAGGGGGACCATCCGCGGTGGGGGAGCTCTCTGGTAGGGGTTGTACAGTGCAGCCCGGTCTCTTGCTGTCTTTAGAGCTTGTACCCCTCGGGCAAGACCCCTTTTCTCCTTCCTCCTTGCTCCATCGGCTTGTTCACTCCTCAGTTTGGCCACTTTTTCTTCTTCAATTACCATATCCAGCTTTACCTGCTCATACGCGTCTGAATACGAGCGGATCAAAGGACTCCACAGATTATACCAAGGTCTCCCCATCCGGATGCCATCCTTTAATCCTCTCAGGGCCTGGGGATGGTTGAACGCACCAAGATCTAGGATCGATCTACGGTATCTTCTGACAAACTCCCGAAGAGATTCCCCTTCTTTCTGCCTCACTTCCGACAGCTCCATCATGTCATCCTCAGGGGTTACTGCGCCCCGGAATTGCTCTGCGAACTCCCTGCACATCTGTTCAAAGCTCAAGATGCTTCCCCGTGGGAGTCTGCGGTACCATTTCCTCGCTCTTCCTTCTAGGGTGAGTGGGAAGGCTCGACACCTCTGGGCTGCTGACAACCCTTGCACCCCAGTCATGTCGTTGAACCGCTCTATATGCACTAACGGATCACTTTTCCCTGAGAATTTCAGATCTGGGAAGCGGAAGTCACGTGGGATCGTGACACTCATCATCTCCGTCGAGAGTGGAGATTCATTATCTAACATAATTCGCCAGCTTGGGCTCTTTCCGTTCCCCCGGAGGTCTTCCACAACTTGTGCCAACCTGCGCACCTCTCCCTCCAACTCTTCCGCGCGAGAGGTTGGGGCCGTGTCCTGTAAGTGCTGACGGGACCCCCTTTCCTCCATGTTTGTTTCTTCCCTCACTGCAGCATTTGGTGCCTTAGGTCTTTGTGCTTCATCTCCCACATTTTCCCAAACATGGGCATTCCCTCGGCTGGATTCCGGGACATCATTATATGCTTTTCTCTGTCCCTCCCTGAGTTCTTGCAATAGGGAAGTCAGAGTCTCCATCTGCTTTTCCATCCGATCCATTCTTTCCTGGATCTCCCTATTCTGGGCCTCATTGGCCACTTCTCTCAAAGTTACGGATTCTTCCGGACTTACTCCTCTTCTGCTGTTTCCCCTCATCGTTTCGTTGAGTGTCTTTAATGTATTAGGAAATCAGGCTTTTTGTGCCGATCCCCACAGACGGCGCCGAAAGATGTTGATGCAGTTTTTCCCGCGTGCCTTCAATAGTTCCTCGAACCTTCGAACAGTGCCTTCAAACAGTGTCTCGAACCTTCTGTTCGCGGATAGCTACAGTATCCAGAAACCTCAGCTCAGGTTAGCTCGAGCTCGAGCAGGTCTACCTTCTTCTTCCTATCCCGCTGTCTTTCCAAAACGGTGATCTCCCAGACCTGTACTCACAGAAAACCGGATCAGGGGTCGCCGGGCGTGTTCCGGCGAAAATCCTCCGACGCTCAAGTCAGTAATCGGGTTTGTCTTTTTGGTATCTCCCTTAGTAAGGGAGACCGGAAAGATGAAAGGGATATTATTTCGCCCTCCCTTTTTGGATAAGTATGGTGTTTTTTCAGAAAGTTCAGATAAGAGAAATTAGAAAAGAACCTGTATAAACTTATGGATCCTTTTCTGAATCGGAATTTCCAACCCTTGTAACGTACCATTTCGTTTCCTTTTATACTCCATTTTTCCCGCTCTTTCCATTCCCAGGCTGTTCACTCCCATGCTGGTGGTGTCTGGGTCCCTCTGACAGCCGGGATTGGCGTGATATTCCCTGGGGATGCGTGGCTGTCCCCTTAATCCGGTTCACGTGGCCAGATCACCATGTCGGGAGTGTGCGCTAGGAATGATGACACCGTGGGGGCACGTGCCGGCCATCGGCAATAGTACCGCCACCATACCACGTGGGGCCCTAGTCTGACATTAAAAGGTGTGCCAGGATTCTGAGAAAAACGGGTTGGGCTGCCCTGGGCCGGGTCTTACATTTCATTCGTCCCATGACTGTGCAACCCAGTTGTGCTCGGGGACCCGCTCTCTGCGAGCAGGAAGGGAGTGCTCAATTCTCGACCTAGACCGGCTTTGACCGGGGTGGATGACCTCGAGCAGGCAGAGGAGTGCTCGGGGCTCGTGCGGCTCTGAATTCCTCAACCTTGACCAGCTTTGACTGGAAGGGGCTACTTCGAGCAGACAAGGAAGTGCTCGGGGCTCGAGCAGCTCTGAATTCCTCGACCTTGACCAGCTTTGACCGGAAGGGGCTACTTCGAGCAGACAAGGAGTGCTCGGGGCTCGAGCAGCTCTAAATTCCTCGACCTTGACCAGCTTTGACCGGAAGGGGCTACTTTGAGCAGACAAGGAAGTGCTCGGGGCTCGAGCAGCTCTGAATTCCTCGACCTTGACCAGCCTTGACCAGGGGAGATGTCTGGTGAGATCGTCTTCGCGCAAGTAGTCGAGTCTTATGCTCGAGCTAGGCTGTCCTCGGTGCATTTCATTCGAGCTGGAAGGGCCTCGAGGAGTCCTTGCCCGATATTACCCAAACACTTGATGATGTTGAAGATCACTCAATCAAAACAACGAAGAGTTGATATATGGCAATTATTATTGTCATCATAAAATATATATAATGGAAGTATCATGGACATGTATGTGAAATGCAAGTATATCTAAACTTATATAAATCCCTTATTATTTTATTAAAATAAGAGATAAACTAAAAAACAAGAAAAACACACTTATCAATGCATTTTATTTTTTTTATAGTGTATTGAAGTATGTCTTTCTTTTAATTGATGGATCACTTATTAAAAATTATATATGTGTGTGTGTACATATACACCCATTCTCTGATGTGAGTATTCTTATTCTTTTTCATGTAAACTAGCTATTAAGTCGCATGTGTTAATAGAGATAGTGTTAAATTCATTATTAAATCATATAGTTTAATAGAGTTAAAATTCAATTAACTATAATGCACGTTTGTATGAAAAAAAAAATTAGGGGGTCTACATTGTTGTGCGGAAGCGTAGGTTGAGAAAATTACCAATTGATGGTAACTGTGACTTCTAGAGAAACTTAAATGTGGTGTAAACAATTACAAAGAAAATTGACACAATAATTTACGTGGCTCGGCGTAAAGCCTACATCCACAGGCAAAGACTTGAAGATAATTTTACTAACAAATGAGAATTTACAAATTGGGAAAAACTCACAAAAACCCAATACCCCAATACACCCAAATAAATTCTCCTAGCACTCAAGTGGAAGCTCTCTTAACTCTCTCAATTGCTTCACTTGCAATTGCTCTCAATTTTGGGATGCCTTAACAAATGAAGAACAATAGCTATTTATAGGAATGCATAGTAGTACTATTTCACCAAACCTTTAAAATTGTCAAAGTTTAGTTGGTGATTACCTAATTTTTAGCCAAACTTTGAACAATTTACCTTTGAATAATTTTGGCCAAACATTGAACATGTACTTTGCCAAACTTTAAACAATTTGCCTTTGAATTTAAATTTTTCAACATACATGCAGAAAATTTCTAAGTGCGTGTGTGCGTGTTAAATCATGAAAACAACTTGATGCATATACGTTCAATTTCAAGGGCCTAGTTTACAAGCCAAAGACAAAAATAACTTGTGTAAGTTGTACCAACAAAACTAATTATCATTTCCATGACCTATAGCAAATTCAGACTTTTCTTCTGAATTACGTAGGTTTAAGTTTCCTTCAAAAAGCATTTGAATTAACTGCCCCCACTCTTTACTTTTCTCCAGTTGGGTGCATGCATGCTCATTTCTTGTCAATTTTCATGATTATGATTTTCTCAATTTTAATAATAACAATACTATTGCATTGCATTCCGTCTTATAACATGAAATTCTCTTACAGTATAGGAAATTATCTAACTTTAAATTTCTTATTAATTTAATAACAATTTATGATCAATTTAATAACAATTCATGGGTGTAACATATTGAATATATCCCTCTCAATCAAGATTCAAGGCTAATTCGCATGAACATACATATGGCAGGAGTGAGCACAAAAAAAATTATAAATATCCTTCTTAATCAAGGCCAGTAATCTCTGATCTGTCTACGTACTTTGATTTGCTAAAAAGAAAAAAAAAATTATTTAAGTAAATCTGCCAAATATTTATTTAAAATATTTTCGAATACTCTTTTGATCACAATAAACACGACAAAATTTTATTATTATTTTTTTAGAGTAATGGTATACATTTTAAATTTTTTATCTCAAAAAAATATCTCAATTAATGTAACATTCATTAATTGATATGTGAGATAATACAATTAATTCACTTGAATTTTGTAAATAATTATCAGCCAATTAATTAATGATAAATTATTTAAGATAGTTATCTGAGACAAAAAATTTAGGATGTTATTGTTTTCTTTATTCTTATATAGTTATTTCTCACGTATCATTAATGGTTAGGATTGATTGCTTGTATAAAGGGGTTGACTAAACATTTCCTAGACCTCGAGTCACGTATTTTGTTCCCATGTTTCCACATGCCAATGATAAGTTAATTTTACAATCAACTCCAAATCACGTGAAAAAAGCAAAGAAAATTCATAAAAAATAATTACAACGAACCTCGAGCTCTAGTAATATAAATAGAGGCCAGTATCTTGAAGTGTAAAAAATCAAACAGCTAACAGCTTTAGCATAAAGAAGCTCTCTACATAAAGGCTAAGCCTGCCAATTAATTGATTTTTGCTATATCGTGTTAAACATGAAGGTGAGCCTCTTCTCTCCTAGAGAACACAGCATATATTGATTATCATGCATGCATGCAAAAATAAAAAATATTTCTTCTTACACATATATAGGTTTTAAAAATTAACAAATGATTATAGTATCAAGATCTTTTCTTAACCTGAACTAACAAATACTTTTTTCTATGCTTTGTATTCAGCAAAAGATAGTCATAAGGGTGCAAATGCCTTGCGACAAATGCAGAAAGAAAGCCATGACGATTGCAGTGAAGGCAGATGGTTAGCACTATATATATTGAATGAAATAATAACTTCATTAATTACTTCATATATAGACAAATTGTTATGAATTAATGTTGCAATTTTTTTAATTGCATATGCATATATACAGGTGTGACAAATGTGGAGATAAAAGGAGCAGAAAAAGATGAATTGGTGGTGATAGGAAACTTTGTGGATTCGGTGAAGCTAACTAGGTCACTGAGAAAGAGGCTCCAATTTGCGTCTCTATTGAGCGTCCAAGAAGAGAAAGATGAAGAGGAAAAGAAGAAATCGGAAGATATTAAACCAACTCCAATTGAGTGGCAATATTATAGTCAATTTCCTTGTGCGCCTTACCATCAATTTGTGGTAGAACCAAACCAAAGTCCTAGTTGCTTCATCATGTGATCGATTGGCACATATGTGTAATACGCCGTATGATCAAAGCAACCTATCTACCTATATATAGCTTTTACACCATCAAATTCTGCTTGCTGGTCTGCTTTGATTTGGTAATTGGTATTGTGTTGGAGTGATTTTACTTTAAGTCAATCTCTCTGATATATATATATATATATATATATATATAAGGTCATTTATTATTCCATCCATTTTCTAACAAACAGTAGTTCATATCCACCAGAAGTCTATCAATTAAGCATACGTCGGGGCTGAGTTTTTTCTGCTTTCCCCTTTTCGTTTATATTTTTTTAACCTTTTCCTTTTAATAAAATCCCTCGCTTAATAAATTGATATTTTAATGAAAATAATACAAAATAAAGATAAAATAAGAATCTATGTTGATTGTGCAAAATAGTTGTCGCATTGGCCTCCGAGCAGTGGTGGATCCAGAAACATAGTTTATTGAGGGCTAAATTATATAGCAAGAAGATGTAAAAGTTGAATTTTTTTTGGGTTTGTGTTATTGGAATTTATTTAAATAGATTTAATGGGACTACATTGAATAATAGTAAAACTACCCATAAGAATTACCATGAGCATTTATGTTTTCAATTAAAGTGTGGGTTTTAAATTTTTAATAGTTTTTAAAGTTTAAGATTTTCATGGGTTTATGAGTTTGTGGAGATCTTTTTTTATAGATTTAACAAGGCTAATTTAGTAGATTTAATAGAGTTAACTAAAAAATCAAGCAAGTTTTTATAATTTTTTTAAAGAAAAAAAAACTCCAGTTGGGACTCAAGCCTTCGCCGGTCTTGAGCTAGATCCACCTGTTGATGCAGTTTTTTACGCGTGCCTCAACAGTGCTTCGAACCTTCCAACAGTACCTCCAAACAGCTCGAACAGGAACGTCTGAACCTTCTGCTCGCGGATTCAAACAGTACCCGATCCTTCTGCTCGCGACAAGCTCGAGCAGGATTGCCCCTTTGTCCGGGTCTGCTGTCTTCTTGAACGATGATTTCCGGACCGCGCTCACTGAAACCGGGTCGGGGTCGCAGGCGTTTCCGCGAAACCCTCCGACGCTCAAGTCAGTGATCGGGTTTCTCTTTTTTGGTATCTCCCTTAGTGAGGGAGACCGGAAAGATGAAAGGGGTATTATATCGCCCCCCCTTTTTTGGATAAGTATGGTGTTTTTAGAGAGAATCAGATGAGAGAGATTTGAAAAGGAAGAACCTGTGAATTGGAAAATCCAACCTCTCTTTTTGTGAATTCGAAATGCCAACCTCTTTGTGTATCAAGAAGTCCAACCTTTGAGAATCAAATTCTTTCAACCTCTCTGTGAATTAGAAGTTCCAACCCTTGTGCCGTTCTCCTTCGTTTCCTTTTATACTCTGTTTTTCCCGCTCTTTTCCTTTCCAGGCTGTCCACTCCCACGCTAATGGTATCTGGGTCCCTCTGACAGTCAGGTTTGGCGGAATATTCCCTAGGGATGAGCGGCTGTTCCCTTAATCCGATGCACGTGGCCAGATCACCATGTCGGGCAAGCGTGCAGGGAATGATGACACCTTAGTGGCACGTGCTCGACCACCGAACAACGATGTCATCTCTCCACCATGTGGGACCCTTGTCAGACATCAAAAGGTGTGCCAGGATTCTAAGATAACGGGTCGGGTCTTGTCCAGCTGTGCTCGTGGATCTCTGCGAGCAGGAGCGATGTGCTCGGCTCTCGACCTTGACCAGCTTTGACCAGAAGGATGACCTCGAGCAGGTAAGGAGCTCTCGACCTTGACCAGCTTTGACCAGAAGGATGACCTCGAGCAGGCAAGGAGCTCTCGACCTTGACCAGCTTTGACCAGAAGGATGACCTCGAGTAGGTAAGGAGCTCTCGACCTTGACCAGCTTTGACCAGAAGGATGACCTCGAGCAGGCAAGGAGCTCTCGACCTTGACCAGCTTTGACCAGAAGGATGACCTCGAGTAGGTAAGGAGCTCTCGACCTTGACCAGCTTTGACCTGAGGGGTCGCTCGGGCTAGGTTACCATCAGGAGTCTTGCTTGAGCCGGAAGGGCTTCGAGGGGTTTGTCTGATATTTACCCAAACACCAGTCCCTCAGTTTCTAGTCTTTTGAGTGAAGCGAGATAAGGCCGAAACTTCGATAATGATGGGCGGATCGCGGCCTTTTAAACTTCCCATGCTTCCAGTATGTCGCCACTTGAATCATTTCTCATTTAAGACGGGACACGTGGGTTGATCCCAGCCGCGTATTTGAAATTTGAAAGGACGCGACCTAAAAGGTCGTGTCCCTCGAAACGCACGCCGCCACTCGAAAGGACGCGTCTTCCTCTTTAAAAATCCCCAACTTCTTCATTGTTCCTCTATTTGCTTACTTCTCATTCAAATTCAAAATTCATCCGCTCTCCTCGCTTATCGGTCTTCTTCTTTACATCAGGCGGCTTCGGCTACCCACACTTCCTTTTGTGTCCAGTGCCACTCAATTTTCCATTTCACCACTTTGTTTCTTCCTCTGCATCTTGTTATTCCATACCCCTAAAGAAATGTCGGACCCCAATGACCCAGTAGGATGTCACGGGAGGACTCTTCCTCTTCTAGTGAGGCACTGACCTCCGAGTATAATCCCGTGAGGGATTCTAGTCCCGAGAGGAATTACCGTGGGTGAGACCCGGCCGCATCGGAGGTGAGGGCCGGCCGGAGGTCCGGCGTGGGGAATACCCCATCGACTACTTAGAATGTCAAACCACTCAATCGAGTTGAGCAGGCTTAGGAAACCTACCACATTCCAGATAGTGTAATTACGAGGTTGCCGAGGCGGTGAAATCCCGGCCGCCCCATGGGTTTACAACCTTATTTGGAGTGCTTGGTGGGGGTTAGGTGCCTCTCCAGCCTTATTTTGGCGGGTTTTGTGCGGGTTTCGATCGGCCTCGGGCAGTCGAACCCGAATGGGTGGAGAGTCCTTCCAGGGCTCTTCGTTTTGTGGAAGCATCTGCGATCTGGATGAGCCCTTGGTAGGGAAATCGGACACCTCTACCGAGCTAAGTGTAGCCCAAAGGATCTTTGGTTGGTATTATCTTACCTCCAGCTGAAGGGTAGAAGCCCATCATCGATCTCCCTACCTCCGGTGGCAGCTGGAAGAGCAAATTCTTCTTCGTTGGGGAGAGTGGGGCACGCTGCACGCCGTGGCGAGGAGTTCCTCCGGTTCGCGGCATTTCGCATTCCATGTCATTTATCCGCCTTGTGGATTTCATTTTTAGTTCCTCTATTTGCGTCTGTTTTCATTGTCTTGCTCACGGTTGTTTTGCGGCCTCGCAGGTGCTTCTTATTCGATTAACGATCGACTTCAAGCACGTGTGCAGTTGCTCTTACAACGCATAGCTCGTGCGAGGAGCTGTTGACACCTCGAGCTTTTAGAGTCCAATCTAATTCCAAGTGAAGAAATGGTGGCGGGATCGCGATGTTGTTGCAGTAGCGTGGGGACGGTGAGCTGCGAGCACATCAAAAGACCACGAGTCGAAGGAGGTGCCCTCCTCCACCGACTCGAGCCTACGCTTCTTCTTGACTCGGCAGTCGAGCGTGCGAGCGAGGTCCTCCTCGCGGGAGGCGGAGGGCTGTTCCCCAAGCCGGCGGTGTGCGGGAGGCGAGTCGGCCCGTAGCTCAGGGCCTTATCGAAGGCTTTTAATGAAGAGGCGACCGACGGGTTTCTCGATGAGATAGAATCCTGTTCTCCTCGAGTGCTGTCGAGCATCTTCCAGTGACTCTCCTACAGGGCATTGGTATCTGCGACCGGGCTCGATGAGATTACTCCGAGTTCAGGAAGAACTCGGTGCAAGGTTCGAGCTTGGAGCGGGCTTTTAATGAGCGGAAGGAGGAGAATCGAAGCTGCTTGGAGGAAAATATAAGTTTCTGAGAGAAAGCAGCGATGGCTGACTCGAAGGTCTCCGGGCTTGAAAGGGAGTTGGTCGAGGTCAAGAGCGGTGAAGCATGCTCGGAAAGACTCGGACACTCGGAAGTCTTATTCTGAGCAGCTCGTGGAGGAGAAGCTGCTCGTTTTCGGAGCAAATAGATAATCTGAAGGTCCGACTTGCCATGAGTACAACACTGAGGCGGACTCCATTCTGTTGCCGATGTACGCTTTTGGCAAGGCATACCACAGGCCAGACATGTCCACGGTTGAAGGGTATGTAGGCGAGTACATGAGCAACCACAGTATCTATTTCATCCGAGCCCCAGGTGTGGTCGGTGAGCCGGCTCCCTCTTCTTCCGGTGCCCCTCCTGCTGGTGACCTCCCTCCTGCTGATGCTCCTGCTGAAGCTCCTACTGAAGCTCCCGTTGGTGTCCTTCCTCCTGCTCCTCCTGCTGTTGGTCCTGCTGCTGCTGCTGATGTTCCTACTGCTGAAGCTGCTCTTCCCCTACTTCTTGAATAACTTGGACACTTCTCTTTTTTTTTTTTTTTTTTTTTTTACATATGTAATCTTTTGACTTGAAATAAAGAGACACATGTTTTCAACAATTCTATTATTCGCTAATGTACATACATTCACTGTCTTCTATGTTAAGTTAACTTTGAATGTGCTTGCCCGAGTAAAAATTTTCTAAGTGTTGTACATCCTTTATTTATGAATGCATGGTAGAATTTTGCTCTGACTTAGGCTAAGTAAGCCTTAAGTCTATATTATGAGCTCATTTAACTTGCTCGAGCACTGCATTTGGCACTTGCTGAACAACGTCCGCCTCGAACTTAGGCCTAGGGACTTTTGGACAAGGGTTCCTTTGAACCCGGCTCGGACTGTAATTGACCGAGGTCTTCGATAAGGCCCTGCCTGCGGTTTTAAATAACTTGAGCTTGGACAACATCCGCCTAATGAGTTAGGCTCCGGGACTTCATGCTTGGGAGGTCTTCTTCTCCTCGAGTCTTTCAATCGACCCGAGCTTCGATTCACTCCTGCCTCGGTTTTCAAATAACCTGAGCTTAGCACAGTCCCGCCTAATGAGTTAGGCTGCGGGACTTCATGCCGAGGAGTTCCTCTTCTCCTCGAGCCTTTTAATATACCCGAGCTTCGAAAACACTCCCGCTCTGGTTTTCGGATAACTCGAGCTTCGGGCAGATCCCGCCTAATGAGTTAGGCTTTGGGACTTCGGCCAAGGAGTTCTTCTTACGCTCGAACATTTTAATTGACCCGAGGTTACGATGACACTCCTGCTCTCGGTTTTCAAGTAACTTGGAGCTTGGCACCGTCCCGCCTAATGAGTTAGGCTTTGGGACTTCGGCGAGGAGCTCTTCTTACGCTCGAGCCTTTTAATTGACTCGAGGTCTTCGATAATACTCCTGCTCCGGTTTTCAAATAACCGGAGCTTGCACCGATCCGCCTAATGAGTTAGGCTTTGGGACTTCGGTCGAGGAGCTCTTCTTACGCTCGAGCATTTTAATTGACCCGAGGTTACGATTCACTCCGCTCTCGGTTTTCAAATAACCTGAGGCTTGGCACCGATCCGCCTAATGAGTTAGGCTACGGGACTTCATGTCGAGGAGCTCTTCTTCCGCTCGAGCCTTTTAATTAACTCGAGGTCTTCGGATAATACTCCTGCTCCGGTTTTCGGATAACTTGAGGCTGGCACCGATCCGCCTAATGAGTTGGGCTCCGGGACTTCATGCTGAGGAGTTCTTCTTCTCCTCGAGCCTTTTAATTGACTCGAGGTCTTCGATAATACTCCCTGCTCTGGTTTTCGAGATAACTCGAGTTGAGCACAGTCACGTCTAATGAGTTAGGCTCACGGGACTTCATGCTTGAGGAGCTCTTCTTAAACCTTTGCTCTTCATCCACGAGCTTACATTATGAATGTTTTCTCATTCTTACATACATTTGTACTTTTACATATCCCATCTTGGGACGAAATCTTATATTAACATTTTATAATACAAGGGGACTTACAGGAAATACTTCTCGAGGACTTGTGCGTTCACGGCCTCTTGACTCTTCGTTCGATGCGGATGAGCCAGCCAGATGCGTTCACGGTCCTGTTAATTCCTCGGTTTTGCAGCCTTTTCCTCTTGATTTCCATATCCGGTTTCACCTGCTCATACGCATCCGAATATGAGCGGATCGAAGGACTCGCGAGTTATACCATGGTCTCCCATCCGGATACCCTCTTTTAACCCTCTCGGAGCTCGGGGATGGTTGAGCGCACCAAGATCTAGGACCGATCTATGGCATCTTTTGATAAACTCCGGAGGACTCTCCTTCTTTCCTGCCTCACGCTCGGCAGCATCCATCGGGGTCACTGCGCCTGGAATTGTTCTGCGAACTCCCGCACATCTGTTCAAAGCTCGAGATACTTCCCAGTGGGAGCACTGCGGTACCATTCTCTCGCCCTTCCCCAAGAGTGAGCGGGAAGGCCCTGCACCTCTGTCTGTCGGCGAGACCTTGCACCCTGTCGGGTCATTGAACCGCTCTATGTGTATTAATGGGTCACTCTTTCCGAATATTGCGGATCCAGGAGGCGAAAGTCACGTGGTATCGTGACACCCATAATCTCCAGGAGAGAGGAGATTCGTTGTCCGGCATTATTCGCCGACTTGGACTCTTTCGGTTCCCAGAAGATCTTCCACCACTGCGCTAATCTGCGTACCTCTCCCTCCGACTCCTCACTTACGAGAGGTTGGGGTCATCTCCTGCAAATGTTGGCGAGACCCCCTTTCCTCCATGTTTGTTTCTTCTCTCACCGCAACATTTGGTGCCCTAGGTCTTTGGGCTTCATCTCCCGCGTTTTCCCGAACATGAGCATTCCCTCGACTGGACTCCGGGACATCGTTGCAGGCTTTTCTCTGTCCTTCCCTGAATTCTTGTAACAGGGAGGTCATAATCTCAATCTGTTTTTCCATCCGATCCATCCTTTCCTGGATCTCCTGTTCTGGGCCTCATTGGCCACTTCTCTCAGAGTCATCGATTCCTCGGGACTTACACCTCTTGATTGTTTCCCTCATCGTTGTGTTTTTGTGTGTCTTGATGTATTAGGAAATCGGGCTTTTGTGCCGATCCCGAGCAGGCGCCAAAAGATGTTGATCGCGATTTTTACGCGTGCCTCAGCGGTGCTTGAACCTTCCAGCAGTACCTCCAAGCAGCTCGAGCAGGGCGTCCGAACCTTACGCTCGTGGATTCAAGCGATGCTGATCCTTACGCTCGCGACAAGCTCGGCGGGATTGCCCCTTGTCCAGGTCTGCTGTCTTCTTCGAACGGTGATTTCCGGACTGCGCTCACTGAACCGGGTCGGGTGGTCAGGGCGTTTCGGCGAAAACCCTCCGACGCTCAAGTCGATGTCGGGTTTCTCTTTTTGGTATCTCCGCTTAGTGAGGGAGGCCGGAAAGATGAAAGGGTATTATATCGCCCCCTTTTTGGATAAGTATGGTGTTTTGAGAGAATCGGATGAGAGAGATTTGAAAAGGAAGAACACGTGAATTGGAAAATCCAACCTCTCTTTTGTGAATTCAAATGCCAACCTCTTTGTGTATCAGAAGTCCAACCTTTGAGAATCAAATTCTTTCAACCTCTCGTGAATTAGAGTTCCAACCCTTGTGCCGTTCTCCTTCGTTTCCTTTTATACTCTGTTTTCCCGCTCTTTTCCTTTCCAGTTGTCCACTCCACGCTAATGGTATCCGGGTCCCTCGGCGATCGAGTTTGGCGGAATATTCCCTAGGGATGAGCGGTACTGTTCCTTAATCCGATGCACGTGGCGGATCACCATGTCGGACAAGCGTGCGAGGAATGATGACACCTTAGTGGCGCGTCTCGACCACGGCAACAGCGATGTCATCTCTCCACCATGTGGGACCCTTGTCAGACATCAAAAGGTGTGCCAGGATTCTAAGATAACGGGTCGGGTCTTGTCCAGCTGTGCTCGTGGATCTCTGCGAGCAGGAGCGATGTGCTCGGCTCTCGACCTTGACCAGCTTTGACCAGAAGGATGACCTCTAGCAGGTAAGGAGCTCTCGACCTTGACCAGCTTTGACCAGAAGGATGACCTCGAGCAGGCAAGGAGCTCTCGACCTTGACCAGCTTTGACCAGAAGGATGACCTCGAGTAGGTAAGGAGCTCTCGACCTTGACCAGCTTTGACCAGAAGGATGACCTCGAGCAGGCAAGGAGCTCTCGACCTTGACCAGCTTTGACCAGAAGGATGACCTCGAGTAGGTAAGGAGCTCTCGACCTTGACCGACTTTGACGCGAGGGTCGCTCGGGCTAGGTTACCATCAGGAGTCTTGCTTGAGCCGGAAGGGCTTCGAGGGGTTTGTCTGATATTTACCCAAACACCACCCTTATCCTCTAGAACTAAGCTGAGTGGTTTTCAAGCAAATATTATTTTGACAGCCACCCTAGATTGTTCATAACACACACTATGTATGAGTTTTTATTTGATACATGTAAAAGCGCCCATGAGCCTAACTCGTACGAAAAATCTAGTTCAAAAGTTTAAGATTATCTTAGTCTTATATTATTAAGGCCCGTAAGGATTAATTGGGCGCCGATGTGAAATAATAAAATAATGAATATATAAGAATTGATTATCTAAATCTTTGTTAATTAACAAAATGATATTCCCAAATTATTGTCAATTGGTTTTTCCAAAATTGGTCTTAGTCTTATATTATTAAGGCCCGTAAGGATTAATTGGGCGCCGATGTGAAATAATAAAATAATGAATATATAAGAATTGATTATCTAAATCTTTGTTAATTAACAAAATGATATTCCCAAATTATTGTCAATTGGTTTTTCCAAAATATGCCAATTTTATCATTTCATTTCTAAATTTTTAATCCGTTGTAAAAATTAAGTCTTTTGATTTAAACAATAAAAGTAAACGCTGTTTTCTCTTAAATTTATATATAATAAATTTCAGTAAATTAAACTGAAATTGATATAGAATAGACGTAGATTCAATTTCTAATTACATGGCCTTGGTGCATTTTAACATCAAATGAAGTGACACTCATTTATGGACAATGTGTTTGAATGAAGTAATAATTAATTTTTTAAATTGTGAAATTGATCATCCAAAAATTATGAATATCACAAGAGTACTTGAACTGAAGATAAGAAGATAAGAGATACTTCAAATGTCTTGTAATGTTTATTATGAAGCTGGTGGTTCCGATTAAGTCATGCGTTTACTGACTTTTGGGTCTCGGTCTTGTACTCTTGTTCATGTTTGTTCGTGACGTCTTTAGAATTACCTTTCGCTAGACGGTTACGTTGTTCACAACTTCACATCAACATTTTGGGCAAAAGTACGATGGGGTCTCCTTATCATAAAACATTTCAGAATATTTTTCAAAAGATCCCTAATGAGTTATGGGCCTTCTCGGACTATATATTGTGACAGTAAAGTTATTAGCACATATGTGCTTGTATCATGGGCTGGGCTGCTATATACTATGGACCAACCTATTTCGGGACTCTTGTAGTACAATAAATTGTATGGTAAAACCCAGAAAAAAACTCCTCAATAGACTTTAAAGAATTCAACTAATCATGTGTCATGAAAAACAAATGAAGGCTCTTTGCGTGCTCAGTGGAAACTAGTGCATGATCTCACAAATTAGCAGTCATGGGAGATGGGCAGCTAGCATTTGATGACAAAAGTTGGTTTACTAATTGTCCTTACTAGTTAATTAATTTTATTTATCAGGTTTCATTAATTTAGAGTACCCAAAAGTAAAGACATGATAGATAATTATTAATGCAAATAATATAATCATTACGTTAATTATAATTTTATTTGCTAATGATTTAATTACATGTTGCTGCCACATGTCCCAATGAGCACAAACTACAACTACGATTTCAAGTTCCAACTTTGAACTGCAAGTTGATAAATATAGGAGAAAAAATGATAGATTTTGATGACCCAATTGTTTTTCTTTAATAGATAGTGTCCTTTTCATTAACTATTATACATATATTATATATGTAATTAGACAGTTAGAAGGAAGAAAAGACCAAGAGTATGATAATTTGGAATTTGGATCCCTTTTGAAGACCTTAATGTTGAATATTGATGGAAAATAATGATTTTTAGCAACAAATCATATGTATAAAAGTCAAGTGGTAGATATATCCTGTGTTGAATATTAATAGAAAAAAATGATTTTAAGCAACACATAGTGTATATATATATATATATATATATATATATAAGTCAAGCAGATATATATATATAATTACAGGTCTGGTTAAATTACATTATACGTAACTTACAATAAACTTAAAATTTAGTTATCTATAATCTCTCACATATTTCACATACTATCATGTTTTGGTATTAAGTAACTACTTTTTTATTGTTGCAAGTTATATTATATATAAATTAGTATCTGTCTATGCAAATTTAATTATTGTTAAAAAAAATTATCTATTTCTTTATTATTAAACCCCTTAGAAAATGGCATGGCATCATAGCAAGTATAACAATTATGTTAGCCTAATTATAACCCTCTATATGCCAAGCATTCAGAGCTCAACCAAGTGAAACCCTTCAACGCTTGAAAGTGGATATAGCTCTTACATTGACAATGAACTACTATAAATTATATTTGTGTGGCCTTTAGTTTTTCTTTAATTTTATTTTTTAATTATTGCTCTTGATAATCCATTAGTATAAAAATATTACATTACTATATTTTGAGAAATGGCAACCCATTTGATTAATTTTCAGTGAATATTTTTTATATATGAAGCAACAGCGAAATATTTAAATAATAATAATTATTATTATTATAATTTTTTATGTGTAAATATTTACATGAATTTTCGTGCGAATTTAAAATTATTTTACAATGATGTGAATTTATAATGTTGTAAATTTTTTTACACTTGTGAAATCTTAAATTCGCATAAAAATTTGTGCAATCATTCAAAAAAAAAAAAAACGCGCGCACATATATATATATATATATATAATATCTTGGGCACAGCTAAGCAAATTATAATAAACTTTACCCCACCACTAAAATCTAGTATTTTATTATCCCCAAATCGAAGCTGGTCATTGATTTTGATAAAGTATAAATTGAAACAATCTTCCTTTATTGGTGGGGTATTAGCACCAATATTTATCTAAATCAAGATTAAAGAACTATGATGGCCTAAATTTAATTAACCGTAAAAAAGACACTACATACAAATAAAAGTAAGAAAGAATAAAGGAGATTATGGTTGAAGCAGCAGCTATATAAGGAAATTATGTCCAATGAAAGCCTCTGTGTTTTTCAATAAGTGAGGCTATCAATCCTTTTAATTTTTAATTTTCCTTTCTCATATATATATATATATATATATATATATATTATATTTCAATTCATGGGAGTGAAATTAAAAGCAAAAATGATTCGACCACCTCAATCTCATATGACTGAAATCTGAAACTGCTTGAGTGTATGGCCAGGATCATTGTAAATGTCATTGTACTGATTGCTTGCAATACGGGGATGCTCAAGGATTCTTCTATGCCATGTCCCACATTCAGGTACCTTTCTTGTCAACCTGTAAATCCGCTGCTCCATGACTCCAATCAAAGAGAAAATTAATATATACACACACATATTTTATGTGTAGTTTTATTATATATTTAGGTTGTAGTTTAATAACAAGTTATTATTATTATTATTATTATTATAATATTTTTTGTGTATTTTTTTTTCTTCCGAAATTGGTACTTTCAGCTATGAAAATCAAGGAGAAGAGACGGAGAGTTGATTAAAATTACAAATGGCTTCAAGTTTTGCAATTCTCGCAAATTTCTCCAAAATCCAACCATTAATAAAATAGGTGTAATCAAAAGCTTTGATGACGATGTAGTGTCTGATATCTGCAACAAAGTGCTGACACATGCGAACATTTAGTTTTCATGTCCTTTTCCTTTTCTTTTATGGCTCAAATATAAGAGATTACTTGTATACCTTCACAAATACTCATCCACGAATCTGATGTACAAGTGTACAAATAATATTAACCCCCTTCCCAATGTCCCAACTCTCAAGAAAAACCACTATTGGAGTGTGGCAAAGAATCTTTGAGACTACTAAACGGTTGTACAAATTCAGTATTATATTAATAATAATATTATATATTTTAAATTTTTATCTTACATAATTATTTTAAATAATATAATATTTATTAATTAATTGATAAAATAATATAATTAATTTATTTTAATTTTATAAAAAATAATTAATTAATTAATTAATATCATGTTATTTAAAATAAAAAATATGAGATATAGAGCATTACTCATTATATTATAGAGTCAATTTAAAAAAAAAAAACAATTTAGTTAACTAAATTTAGGTCCAATCTATTGAATGATTAAATATATATATCAACAGCAATGCTAGAATAAACCCTACTAATTTTGTTTGACAAGGTCAATCCTCAACATCCCATTAATAACTAAAATTCACTAATTCTCATGTACAAAATACTGTTAAGTAAATAGAAAGAGTATTAATATCATTTAAGAATGTAATGAGTATTGATCATTCATGTGAACGTAAATAACATCTTATAGTTTATTCATAAAAATAACGGAATTAATAGTCTTTATGTGGAGATATATACAATAAAACTAAAAAAAATTGTATTTTTGAAAAATCCTCCCAAAAAAAAAAAAAACGAGGAGTAGAAAAAAAAAAGATTATGAAAAGCAAAAGTTCATCCATTAACTTGTGGGTAGCTCCTAAGTTACATATACATTTAAACAACTCAAAAGTAGTCACTAATACGAAAAATAATAAAATGTGAAAATAAATGGGAAGTCATGAATAACTTCACTTGAATTTGTTGTAAGTTATATTATTTATAACTTAAATAATTTATCGAGACACTAACTTGTGATACAATTATTACTATTAGCTATGGGTGGAGTCGTGGAGAGGCATGAGAGGAGCTTCAATTGGGTGCACGCAAGTTCATATGAGTGTGCTTAAGGCAAGGAACAAAACCAGAAAGGAAAAAAAAAAAAATATCTGGACCCCTAAAATTTTAAAAAAATAATCACTAACACCATCAAATTTTTAAAAAGAAATATTAAGACCCTTGTTTGACCAAAACATCATTTATCTTTATTATTTAAAAAAATTAATTTTAAAATTTTTAATAAATATAAATATTATACAAATAATAAAATTTATATAGTAGACTAATAATATTAAAATATTTTATCATTTAAATAAATTTAATTATGTATATTATTATATTAATTTAATAATATATTTATATTTAATGTAGACACTGTAAATAAATATTTACATTAAATACATTCTACAATTAAAACAATTGACATAATAATAATGTTAAAATTATTATTTTTCATAATATTCAAAATAATTTAAATTTTAATATATTTAATTTAATATTATATTTTTATATATTATAAAATTTACTTTAATATAATAAAATATATACAGTAGATTGTGAAATATTAAAACATTTCTAAATATTGAAATTGTTTTATGTATATATTATTATATTTATCTCAATATTATTTTTTATTTATTATAAAATATTAGAGTTAATTTTTTTAGATAATAGAAATAAATGATATTATAGTCAAAAAGAGATTTTAATTTTTTTAATAAAAATTTAGGGGTGTTGATGATAATTTTTTTAAATTTTAGAGTTTAGAAGTTATTTTCTTTAAAAAAAAGAAAGGAAAGAAAAGAAAGCCAAATATGGTAAATAATTAATCAAAACATAATAAAAACACAGATTCTTTGCTTCAAAGTGCCCAATAAATTAAAAGAAAACAATTCTTTTCCTTTTTCAATTTCCAAACATGACCCAACTACGTACGCATACTCTCTCTCTTTACATGAAAATAAATATAAACATTTAAAACGTTAAAACAGACCAAAGCTGAACGCTAAAAACCCATTCCTTTCCCCCATAAAATTTATTTCATCCCTTAGAAGTGAAGTACAAGCTAACAACCTCTCACCAAATCTCTCTGTCTAGTATATCTATCTATCTTCAACTTCAGCTTCAATGGCGTAAAGAAACACCAGCAAAAGTCCTTGCCTGTCAGAAACCGTTTCAAAGGAAAACAAACAATACAAACACAACCCAAATGGTTCTTTTTGATTCATTATAATTAATCTTTCTTGGGATTTTTCTTTTATTTTTATTTTTTAAATTGTGAAAATATAGTATATGTTTATGAGGAGAAAGGAGGATTGTGGAATTAGTAAACCTGGGGAAGCCCGGAGAGTATCTGTTCGAAGGAATATTTGATTGCATCCATGAGATTACGACGGCTCTGGCTTTCGCTAGGATGAGCGATTCTGCTTATAGGGTTGATACCACTTCGCGTCTTGCTCAATGGAGGATCGACAATTTGGCTTCTTGTTCGTATCGCAAGTCCGATCCTTTCAAGATCGGCAAGTGGAATTGGTTAGTTAATTTCCTCCTCCTCTGATCTTTACTTCTTTTTTTTTTTTTAATCAATTTCCCATGTCTTACTTTTTTATCTTTTTTTCCTTTTTGGATATTTGGATTATGAATTTTGGTGACAAATGGGACGGTGAGAGATTGTAGTTTTGATGTTTTTGTTTGGTAGCTGAGAAATTGTGGGGAAAGGGGATAAAAAGTATGACTGTTGACTGCCCTGTTTTTGTTCTGCTTTTGCAAGTTTTGTATCTTTTCATCAATTTCCCAATTTTTTTATATTTTATTTTTGTTTAATGATATTTTTATTAGAAACTGGATTGCATATTTTTAGAGGAAACAACTTTTGGTGAAAAATGAGATGATTTTTTGGTAGCTGAGAAATTGTGGGAAAGGGTGCCCTGTTTTTGCAAGTCTCTGTTTGGTTTCTTTTAATGGGACAAATCAAGTTTTTAATCATTTTGGATTTTATTTGTTCTGTTTTGTTGAATTGAAGGCATTTATCTGTGGAGAAGAATCGGATGTTATTTGTTAAACTGTATCCAGAGATATCAAATTTAACGAGAGACAATCCCCCAATTGCTTCTTTCATTATTCGAGTTGTCAGTTCTGTTGGAGATCGCAAAGCTTTGTCTCATCCAGGTAATGAATGAAACTGAGGCTTCTTTGGTTTTCATTGATCCTTTGCATGCTTGGTTATTTAGTTTTGTCTACTAATTCATGTATTAGCTCCGGATATTATGAGAACTTTAGAGATTGTTAATTTAGTGATTATGAAAGAAACTGAGGCTTCTTTAGCTTTCATTGATCCTTCGGATACTTGGTTATTTAGTTTTGTATGCTAATTCATGTATTAGCTCTGGATATTATGAAAACTTAAGAGAACGGAGTTGACAGTTAATGATATTATTAATTTAGTGATTAAGGCTTATATGTGAATTAGGAATCTGTGAGCATTAACTTGAAGAAATTTAAAACTGACTGCCAAGATAATGATCCCACAAGCTCATACAAGATTTTGTGCTTTAAATAGTGCTGATCTCTGTTAAGTGGTTGTTTATGGCTGTATAAAATCAAATTTTGATGGATTAATGTCTAGTTCTCACTTATCTTTATCTGTTAGCTTGAAAAATTCAAAGACTTGTTTTGATATCTATGCAGAAATCACAGACAAGCAGCTCAAAAATAACGACGATTTTGTTTGGGGAATTGAAGTCCCGTTAACTGGGAAATTCATCATTGACGTTGAATTTCTTGATTTGAAGATTGCACCCTCAGATGTATGCATCTTATATCTACATTTATTGACCTATAAAGTATCACCATTGATCAATCATCAAGATCTTTAAAAAGCCATGGCATTTTATTGAGAGCAATAACTATTTGGTGATTCTTTGTTTTCAGTAATTGTTGTTAAGTAAAACTAAAATTTAGGAATTGTTATTACTAGCTTACCTGTGTTAACATTTGTCATCTGCTACACAGGGTGGTGAACCTTGTTCCATTTGGGCCGAAGGAATCACTCAAAAACGATCAAATGCAACAGCTCTTGCATCTCTTGCTAGAATGTTGACAGAAGGCATCCATGCAGACATCATTATTAATGCTTCAAATGGAAGCACTGGAGCTCATCGTGCTGTCCTTGCTGCACGATCACCTGTTTTCCGCAGCATGTTTTCTCATGACTTGAAAGAGAAAGAACTCTCGACCATTGACATCCCTGACATGTCAATTGATGCCTGCCAAGCTTTTCTCAGTTATATTTATGGGAATATTGAACATGAAGAATTCTTGACCCATCGATTGTCTCTTCTTCATGCAGCTGATAAATATGACATCTCCGACTTGAAAGAGGCATGTCATGACAGTCTTCTAGAAGATATTGATACAAAGAATGTACTCGAGAGACTCCAAAATGCATATCTCTATCAACTGCCAAAACTGAAGAGCAGCTGCATGCGGTATCTTGTGAAGTTTGGCAAGATATTTGACATTCGAGATGACTTCAGTGTCTTCTTGCAATGTGCAGACAGGGAACTTATAGCAGAAGTCTTCCATGAAGTTCTTGGAGCCTGGAAAGGTTTCTGAAGTTCAGTTTACAAAAGAAAAAGTGAACAAAATCTATGCGCTATCATCTTGGTTGGGTCAGGTCATTAGACAGAAATAGTGTGCAGGATTTGTTAACAAGAAGATGATTCTTTTGTTCAGATGAATTTACATTGGTTTTCTTGGCATAGACAACAGTATTATTGAAACAGAGGAATGCATATTCATTAAATTGTAATGAATAGTTTGAAAAGGGAATGGTTTGTGATATATAATGATTGATTTTTAATGGAATTTCTCAGTCTTCATGAATTGTACTTTGACCCCTGCTTCAAGGGACCAATCTATTACAATTTTTTTTTTAATTTTTTTATTTATTTCCGCCACAGCCCTGCTTTACAGACCACATAATGATATAGGGTAGAAGCAGTAAAAACATATGAAGCAAAACTGAAAATTTACTGAGATTTGCATTAGGTGGATTTTGAAATTAAAAAGAAAAACAAGGGGAAAGGAAGAAATGAATTGAAGCACCACTCTTTGTGTTTGTGTTTCAATTCGAACATCAAACTAGATTGAGAATGAATCTCCACTTGATTCACAAACCTCAGTAACAAAGAGGTAAGCAAATGTAAGAGCTAATCAAATGAGCATGTAAAAGGACAGGAACTAAATAACAGTACGTCACAAATTTTGCAGGAAACCTCAGTGGTACAAAATGATTCCGCTACTTAGGTTTTGTTTATACTTAGGTTTTGTTTAATATGGAAGTGCTGTAGTTTTTAAATTACAGCTATTGTTCGATAAAAACTGTAATTATAAAATAAAAATTAATAGTATGTAATAAATATAATTTTTAAATAATAATTTTGACAACACTAATGAATATATAATTTATTTTTTATCGTACAAGTGTAAAGTTAAATCAACTTAAATTTTACATTATAGTAACTAGTATTTATCAAATACTTTAATATTGTAATTTTTAAACTACAACTACCTAATATCAATCCCAAACATGACTATTTTTCCAAAAGGATCCAAAATTGCTTAAAGGCAATGAATGAGGCTGCTGAAGATAAAATGTAAACATAAGCCATTTGAAATTCAGGTCTTTTCTGATCAATAATCTTTTCTCAATCTGCAAGATTTTTTTTTTTCCCCTTTTTTCTAACCAAAATCCAGGAGTTGATGACACCTTAACAGAGGCAAGTCTCCAACGGATAGACCTTTTCTTTTTTAAAAACACAAGTAAAATGCAAGGATCGTATTAACTAAGATATTGAAGAAGGATCATGTTAACTAAAGACATCAATCCAAAGTAAACTAGCTCTTATGGGGATTTTGCAGGGAAACACAGCCAAGAATGACAGCTCAAGTTGTAATTTGCCCACTCTATTAGGCCATAATGATTTCGTAAGAACAATAGTGCCGCCTTTCACAAACAATAATATCAATCTTTTTTCATTTCTTCAGATATGATTTGCATATGGAAATCAAATTGTTTAACATTAAAAGCATAACTAACCAATAATTTAGTTAACTTAATTTGAATTGGAAGCTTCTATATCAAAATTTGAATAATCAAAACAACATGTAAAATTTTTGTGTGTGAATGAAGAATCAGCTCACCTTCAAGAGGAAATCTCTGCGGATCTTGTAATCTCGTTTTGGTGAAAAGAACTATGGAACTGGAACATGGAGGGAACATGAAGTTAAATGTTAGACTGAGAATATAGAGGGAATATTATTAGGATCTTATGAAATATTATTCTTGGAATCTTTCTCCTTTTGTCTTTTTGGACCCAAAAGTGCCCGATGACTTTGATTGGATGCCAGGCCCAAGGCCGAAAACCTTTCCATCTGTTGAACAAGTCTAAACCCATTTGGACCCAATACTATGATGGGTGGAATGGATCAACTAAACATTTTTTGAAGTGAGACTGTGAGAGCATCAACAAATTACTAAAATAGCACAAAGTTATGAATATTTTCTGAAACTGACAAGCTTTCCTAAAATCCTGGAGGCTCCATGAAATCGAGGAGGCCTTTATCTTATTTAATAATTAATACCGTTGATGTAATTTTTCCCGCGTGCCTCAACAGTGCCTCGAACCTTCAAACAGTGCCCCCAAGTAGCTCGAGCAGGACCCTCTAAACCTTCTGCTCAGCTCGAGCAGGACTGGCTGAACCTTCTGCTCGCGGGTTCAAACAGTGCATCGATCCTTCTGCTCGCGATAAGCTAGATCTCGAGCAGGATTGCCTCCTTCGTCCTGTTCCGCTGTCTTCTTCAGAACGGTGTTCTCACGGACCTGTACTCACAGGAAACCGAGTCAGGGGTCGCCGGGCGTGTCTCGGCGAAAACCCTCCGACGCTTAAGTCAGTAATCAGGTTTTCTTTTTGGTATCTCCCTTAGTGAGGGAGACCGGAAAGATGAAAGAGGTATTATTTCGCCCCCCTCTTTTTGGATAAGTATGGTGTTTTTTCAGAGAAAATCAGGTGAAAGAAATTAGAAAAGGAGGAACCTGTATCAAGTTACGGATCCTTTCTGAATATGAAGTTCCAACCCTTGTAACGTTCCCCTTCGTTTCCTTTTATACTCCATTTTTCCCGCTCTTTTTCTTTCCAGATTGTCCACTCCCACGCTAGTGGTATCTCGGGTCCCTCCGACGACCGGGTTTGGCGGAATATTCCCTAGGGATGAGCTAGCTGTCCCTTAACCCGATTCACGTGGCGGATCACTATGTCGGGCAAGTGCGCTAGGAATGATGACACCTTGAGGCATGTGCTTGCCACCCAGCAATGATCACCACCACACCAAGTGGGATCCCAGTCAGACATTAAAAGGTGTGCCAGGATTCTGAGAAAACGGGTCGGGTTGCCCTGGGTCGGGTCTTGCCAAGCTGTGCTCGTGGACCTCTGCGAGCAGGAGAGATGTGCTAGGATCCCGACCTTGACCAGCTTTGACCTGGGGACGACCTCGAGCGGCGAAGGCAGTGCTCGGGGCTCGAGTAGCTCTGAATTTCCTCGACCTTGACCAGCTTTGACCAGATGGGCTGCTCGGGCTAGGCTGTCCTCGGGGTGTTTTACTCGAGCTGGAAGGGCTTCGAGGGGCCTGTCTGATATTACCCAAACACCAGTCCCCCAGTTTCTAGTCTTTTGAGTGAAGCGAGACAAGACTGGAAACTCAGTAAGGATGGGCCGAACTCGCGGCCTTTTACGCTTCCCCACGTTCTTCTTGCTCGGGCCTGTAGTTGGCTGTGCTTGGCTCTCGACCTTGACCAGCTTTGACCTGAGGGACGATCTCGAGCAGGTGAAGGCAGTGCTCGGGGCTCGAGTAGCTCTGAGTTCCCCGAACTTGACCAACTTTGACCTTCCTCGATGATCTCGAGCAGATTGTAGAGCTCGTTGCTCGACCTTGACTGCTTTGACCTGAGGGACGACCTCGAGTAGGCGAAGGAAGTGCTGAACTCTCGAGGGACGACCTCGAGCAGGCGAAGGAAGTGCTGAACTCTCGACCTTGACCAGCTTTGACCTGAGGGACGACCTCGAGCAGGCAAGGAGTGCTTAGCTCGAGCTGGAAGGACTTCGAGGGGCCTGTCCGATATTACCCGACCTCGAGCAGGCAAAGGAAGTGCTGAACTCTCGACCTTGACCAGCTTTGACCTGAGGGACGACCTCGAGCAGGCAAGGAGTGCTTAGCTCGAGCTGGAAGGACTTCGAGGGGCTTGTCCGATATTACCCAAACAAATACGACTATTGAAGATTACATCGAGTTTCAAACGACAGTTATTTCTTATTTCTCCTTGAACCTTACTTATTAATTGTAAGCTTATCGTATTATCCCATTAAAAGAAATTTATTAATTATATGTCACATTTTCAAGTTCTAGTTCTAGTTCTAGTGGTAACAAGCAGTTTCTTAGAACTCAGGTTGTTTGAGTTTCAATGAGTGCACCGGTTAATAATTATAAAAGAAAAAAAAGGTATAAGGGAATTTAATGGATTTTAATTAAGTATTTTTTTAATTTAGTGTAAAATTAAGTGTTAGAAAAATAAAAATGATAAAAGAATCAAAAGTTTATAATGCGTTCCAGATTTGCCTTTGCCAGCTATATGAAATGACTCATTTTTTTTTTTTTCCAAGGAATGATTAAGCTGTAACACAGAAAATATCTTGATGTTTTGCCGTTTGTTTCTCTATTCTTATTCTCGGCACTCTTCTAATTAGTTTTTTGTGCATGATACGATTTCGTAAAATTAGTAAAAACAGCAAATACCTGAGAGGCGACAACATTCCCTTAATTAATTTTGACTCCAAAAACAATTATTCAAAATTTTGATTCCAACAAATGTTACAAGTCTCAACCCAATTTTAACTTAAGGTCCAAAAAAAGGGAAAACAGAGCAATATTAAACCTGAAAAATGGAAAAAACAGAGACTTGATAAGTATTTCTTCTGAAATAAATTATTTAATTCTCTCTATTGAGAGAGAAGATAGCAGCAGAAAAAAAAAAAATACCAACAAAATCATGAGGCTCCCAAATGTTTTTGTTCTGCTGCTATTGTTCTTTCCACTCTCTCTCTTGCAGACTCCAGCTTTTGCCGCTAAAAAGGCAAGCCTTTATTTTAATTGTAAGAAAATCTTGTAAAAATGAAAAACTAAATTCGTAAACTCCAGTACTAATAAGGTTCAAAATCTTTTAAAATTTGCAGCCTTATGTGGTATATTTAGGATCACATTCACATGGTAGCAATCCTACCTCCCATGATATCAATCGAGCAAGAATTAAACACCATGAGTTTCTAGGATCATTCTTGGGAAGGTAAAGGATTCATAAAGAATTCTACTGGAATTTTTTCATTTTTCTAGCTCAGTTAGCATCAACATTTTTCTTTTACACAATTTTTTTGAACAGCGTTGACGAGGCAAAAGGCTTAATCTTCCACTCTTACGGGAGATATATCAATGGTTTTGGCGCAGTCCTTGAAGAGGAACACGCAAAGCAGATTGCAAGTCAGCCGTCTGCTTATATAAACTTTATTTAATTTCTGTGTTGTTCCATCTTAACAGTAATTTCTTCTTTTTCGGAAATAGGGCACCCAGAAGTTGTATCAGTCTTTTCGGAAGAGGGAATAGATCTGCACACAACACGATCATGGGATTTTCTTGGATTAGAGAAAGACAATGAAATTCCTCCGGATTCAGCATGGAACAAGGCGCGGTTTGGTGAAGATGTAATTATTGGAAACCTTGACTCAGGTAATTTGGAATGTTTTTTATTGTTTGCTAATTTTCGAATTTGCTTGTTACATTGATGCTAACTCATTTTTATGGCATGTACTACTGAAAGGTGTTTGGCCGGGATCACAGAGTTTTACGGATGAAGGGATGGGTCCAATTCCAGATAGGTGGCAGGGAACCTGTCAAAATGACACCAACAAAGCAATTACTTGCAATAGGTCTTTTCTCTTATCCACATTTTGAAAGACATTTTTGTGTTTTCAATTTCGAGCAGATTTGAATGATCTTCAAAAGCCTCTGGCACGTTTGCCAATAATTTGGTTTCGCGTTTGCTTTCTACGTGCAGGAAGCTGATAGGAATAAGGTACATCAGCGAAGGTTTAATTGAAAGTTTTCGTGCAACCAACTCCAGCTTTCTTGTTCCTGAAAACTTAACCACCTCAATAGACCACAACGGCCATGGCACACACACTCTGTCAACTGCTGGTGGCAACTTTGTTTCCAATGTTAGTGTCTATGGTATGGGATATGGAACAGCAAAAGGGGGATCACCCAAAGCCCGTTTGGCTGCTTACAAGGTATGTTGGAAGCCAAATGAAGCAAGTTCGTGCAATGCTGCAGACATCATTTCTGGCTTTGATGTCGCGATACACGATGGTGTTGATATCCTTTCGGTGTCTCTGGGTTCAAAACCAAAGGAACATTTTGAAAGCTCAGTTGCAGTTGGTAGTTTTCATGCTATGATGTATGGAATTCTTGTGGTTGCATCCGCTGGCAACACCGGACCAAGTGAAAAGACCGTCGATAATGTGCCTCCATGGGTACTCACGGTTGGTGCTAGCACAACAGACAGGGAGTTCTCCAGTTATGTTACACTTGGCAACAAGATGGTTATTAAGGTACTTTTTTCCCTTTAACTAAATTTTTAGAATTTATCATTCGCTAGTTGTAGAAAATGTCAAAGAATTGATCACATTGACGTGCCACGATGTCAGGGAATAAGTATTGCGGAGAAAGGATCGTTAACTCAAGATTTCTATCCATTGATTGCCGGAGAAGCTGCCAAACTTGCTGATGTATCTAAAGAAGACGCGTGAGTACATTTGGTGACCTGTGAATATAATATTTTTCTTTTTTCAAATGATATGTGCTGACTTTTGGTTTAAGCAATTAACAAAAGCCATACTTGTAATGTGCTTCAATTGATCATATGCAGTACCCAATGCAAGAATGGAACGCTTGATCCTGAGAAGGTTAAAGGGAAGATCTTGGTCTGCTATGATGCTAAACTTGGAGATGCAAAGGGACAACGAGCTGCTCAAGCAGGTGCTGTTGGGATGATTTTGGCCAACGACCGAGAAGAGCACAACATAAGTTTAAATATGGTTCACTTTCTCCCTACTGCATATGTGAATTACAAGGATGGTCAATCTGTCTATGCCTACATATATAATACCGAGTAATCCATATTTCCTATTTCTCAAAATTTCCTCTTTTGAAATTGTCAATGTTAATAGCAACTCATGCGCCAGACTTGTTATATGACAGGAAGCCAGTGGCATCCATGACAAATTCAATCACAGAATTCAATAAGACCTCGTCTCGGATGACATCCTTTTTCTCAGCTAGGGGACCAAATTTGATCGATCCAGCTATCCTCAAGGTTGATTAGCGAATTAAACTTTCAGTTCTATTAGCTGTTCAAAATATAGACGTTTTTGGATAATTTACAGTCAGATTAATTTCATAGTTTCTTAATACCTTTTTCAGCCTGATGTCATTGCACCTGGAGTTGATATAATTGCTGCTTACACCAATGAATATGGACCAAGTCATGAAGAATTTGACCCTCGGCGGGTTCCTTATAACGTAATGTCAGGTACTTCAATGGCATGCCCTCATGTAGCCGGAATTGCTGGCCTTGTCAAAACTCTGCACCCTGATTGGGGCCCAGCAGCTATCAAATCTGCAATCATGACTACTGGTATCAATTTAATTATCCTATCAAATTCAGTCAAATTACAAGAGTTTCAGCCTTTCTTATTAAACTGGGAATAATTTCATCTGCAGCAACAACAGAAGATTCAAGCAAGCATCCAATACTTGATCAAGTTACTGGCCAAAAGGCAACCCCATTTGCGTATGGTACAGGACATGTGAATCCAAACAGTGCATTGGATCCTGGTCTTGTTTATGACTTGAGCCCTGGTGATTACTTGAGCTATTTATGCGGCCTTGGCTACAACCAATCCATTATCGACCTATTCACACAACCAAAGGAGCTGTTCAAGTGTCCTGGGCCATTCAGTATGGCAGACTTTAACTACCCTTCAATTGCTGTTCCTAATCTCGTCAATGGCTCAATGACCGTTTCTCGAAGACTTAAGAATGTTGGTGCACCCACCTGCACATACAAGGCACAAATCACAGAAATTGCGGGGGTATCATCTGTTGTCAAGCCAAGCACCTTGAACTTCACCAAGTATGGGGAAGAGATGACTTTTAAAATTACGTTTAGTGTTAAGGGAAATGATAAGCCTGTCGCTACGGATTATGTTTTTGGAGAACTCATTTGGTCAGATGGTTTTCACAATGTTAAGAGTACTATTGCGGTGAAGCTACAGTAAAAGTTCTTAGTGTAATGACATTGGTAGTGCCAAAGTAAAAGGAAGGATTTTTGCTTTTTTTTTTTTTTCCAAAAGTTCTTCCTCTTGAACTCGTCTCCTTTTGTCAAGTATGATCAAATCTTAAACCAAACTTAATTTACTTTTTTTTTTTTTTAACTTGATGGTAACTCACCTCATCCATATTAGCTAGACTTAAACCTCATTTCTTGTTTTCAAGACAAGAGATTCTACCAATCCAACTAGATGACATCCACAAATTTAAATTACTTAAATAACTACAAAAGAGAGAATAAAATTGAAATAATTACTAATAGAAACTTAGAGCTCAGATTTAGGAGAAAACGGACCATCCGCTCATCAATTTAAAGATTGTAACAATAGCATAACCCCCTATTTATTTTGGCTGTTGCTAGGAGTGATGGGGACCGTGATGGATGCTACAATCATGAAAATCCAAAATGAGCTGAAAATTATTCTCTAAATGGATATCGGAAAATGTTTAAAGAAATTGAGCACTGATAGAGCGTTGACAAAAACAATGATAATCAGTACTGGCTTGCCTTGGTTTTCAATGAAGTGAGTAAGCTGGTATCGGTTTTATCATTGTTTATGTCATATTTTTCTGTATAAATATATCATTTCTCATAAATCCATAGGTACCCTATCCTTTCCTAACAAGCCATTTTTTAGGAGTGAGCTCTGCCCATAACTTTGTCACAGACAGGTTGAAGCATTTTCTTGATATAAAGAGATATGTTGTCGTTCCCTTGGATTATCAAGAGAGAGAAATATTCGGTGAATCAATTATGGCACATGTTTCATATCAGGGAATTTTCACAAATGAAATCAATTTTTATTTTGCTAGTCATATGCGTACACAGATATTCGCGATATTTGATTTCTATTATTTGTTCATCCATGACAATGTTTTAATACAAAAGATAGCCAAATTTAATTCCAACGCCCGAAAAAAATGTCTTGCTGTTATGACGATTCTTGTGAATAAGCGAAAAGAAGAAACTAATTTTAAAGATATTTCGTTCTTATTTTCCGCACACTCTTTTGAATAAATATTGACCTTTGTTTTCTATGCAGAAATATCTGTAACTAAAATTGACCCTTTTTTCAAGATATCGGGCTAAAATAGAAAAAACAGAGTTATAAAGCCAGAGGAAAACAGAGGCCTGATTGGTATTTGCAAAGAGAAGAATAATTTCAATTCTCTCTTGAAAGAGAGAGAAAATAGTAGCAGAAGTAATAAAACAAAAAAGATCATGGGGCTCCCAAATCTATATTTTCTGCTGCTATTGTTCTCTCTTCTTTCTTTCTTGCAGACACCAACTTCTGCTGCTAAAAAGGCAAGCCTTCATTTATACTTCTTTTCTTTTTATTATTATCCTTTTCTCATGCTTCAAATTCGTTTTTCTTAAACAAAGCTGCCATTACTTAAGTTTTGTTTCAAGAAAATATTTTGATAATACTAGAAAACTTTGTTTTTTTTTTTTTTTGGGTTAAATCTGAATTGGTCTAAATGAATGTATGTGATGATTTTGTACTATGTATTTTCATTAGAATAGAGTTTAGGTACCTCACTACATATGCACGTTCAATTGACTTTTAACTCTAATTTAATTTCTATATACCTGGCAGCCTTACGTAGTTTATTTAGGATCACACTCACATGGTAGCAATCCTACCTCTGATGATATCAATCGAGCAAGAATTCGTCACCATGAGTTTTTAGGATCATTCTTGGGAAGGTAAACGCTTCTGAAACAATCCTTGGACTTTAAAAATTTGGTTAGTAGCATAGGATAGCATAAACTTCCTCATTGTAAACAACTTTTTTTTTTTTTTTTCTCGAATAGCATTGAAGAAGCAGAAAGCTCAATCTTTCACTCCTATGGGCGATTTATCAATGGCTTTGGCGCAGTTCTTGAAGAGGAGCACGCAAAGCAGCTTGAAAGTAAGCCTAGTTATAAACACTTTCTTTCGTTGTCTAGTTTGTTGTTCCATCTTAATAGTAAAAATTGTATTTTTTTATTTTTTGGAAACAGATCACCCAGGAGTTGTATCAGTTTTTCCGGATGAGGGAGCAAAATTGCGCACAACACGATCATGGGATTTTCTTGGATTAGAGAAAGACAATTTCATTCCTCCGGATTCTGCTTGGAAGAAGGCACGATTTGGTGAAGATGTAATTATTGGAAACGTTGACTCCGGTAATTTTTCTTATCCGTTATGTTACCAAAAATTGATTTATTTGAAGTTGTATCCGTCGTTCTATTTACGGCCGCTTATTTTCTTTATGGTATGTGCTGAAAGGTGTTTGGCCGGAATCTCAGAGTTTTGCGGACGACGGGATGGGTCCAATTCCGTCAAAGTGGAAGGGAATTTGTCAGAATGACAATTACAAAGGAGTTTCTTGCAATAAGTCTCTTATTTTCTATACTTGCTCTCCCATTAATCCCATATTTTTGTTCTATCGACATTTTGACGGTCATTTTGTTTTATCGTTTTCGAGCATATTTGAATGATGGTATTTGAAATTCAGGAAGCTGATAGGAATAAGGTACATCAACCAAGGTACAATTCAAGAGCTTCGAGCTCAGAATCCCGACGCTGTTATTCCTCAAAACTTAACCACTGGACGAGACGAAGAAGGACATGGCACACACACTCTAGCAACTGCTGGTGGTAACTTTGTCCCAAATGTTAGTGTTTATGGTAGTGGATATGGAACAGCAAAAGGAGGGTCGCCCAAAGCCCGTGTGGCCGCTTATAAGGTATGCTGGAAGCCAAACGAGAATGACTCGTGCTCTAGCACTGACATCCTTTCTGCCTATGATCTGGCAATACATGATGGTGTTGACGTGCTTTCGGCATCACTGGGTTCTGTCGCTCGTGAACATCTTAAAAACACGATTGCAATTGGTTCTTTTCATGCTATGGTGAATGGCATTGTTTCGGTTGCAGCCGCTGGCAACTCAGGCCCAGATGTTGGATCCGTAGAAAATGTGGCTCCATGGATACTCACAGTTGGTGCTAGCACTACAGACAGAGAGTTCACAAGTTATGTTACTCTTGGCAACAAGATGGTTATCAAGGTACTTTTATCTTAACAAATTTTTACAATAGCTGTCGAATAGTTGTAGAAAATGTCAAGAGCAATATAATTGATGACATTGACTTGTCAGGGAGCAAGTGTTTCTCAGAAAGGATCGTTAAATGATCTGGATTCCTATCCATTGATAGGGGGAGCAGATGCCAGGATTGCTAATGTATCTGATGTTGATGCGTGAGTACATTTTGTAACCTGTGAATAAGTTTTTTGATTGCATTATGTAGATGATATGTGCAACTTTCGCTTTAAGCAATTAACAAAAGCAATGATTGTAATGTGTTCGAACTGATCATACGCAGTTCTAAATGTCAGAAAGGATCAATTGATCCTGCAAAGGTTCAAGGAAAAATCTTGATCTGCTATGGTGCTAAATATGGAGATGAGAAGGGCCGGCAAGCTGCTCAAGCAGGTGCTGTTGGGATGATTTTGGTGACCAGCAAAGAATCTGGCAAAAAAGTTTTAAATATGGTTCACTATCTTCCAACCGCACACCTCAATTACACAGATGGTGAATCTGTTTATGCCTACATAAACAATACACAGTAATTCATCTTTCCCTTTCTCACAATGTCCATATTGAAATTGTCACTTTTAAAGAAGAGCAACTCATCTGCCGACTTCTTGTCAAAACAGGAACCCAACTGCATCCATGACAAATTCAAAAACAGAATTCAATACAAGGCCATCTCGAATGATGGCTTTCTTCACATCCAGGGGACCCAATAAGATCGATCCAGCTATCTTTAAGGTTGGCGATGGGATGTCAATTCTATTATCTGTTCAATTGATAAATTAAGTAGCATTTTTTCTTTTTCATGTCAGATTAGTTTGGTAATTTTTAAAAACTTTTTCAGCCAGATGTCACTGCACCTGGTGTTGATATAATTGCTGCTTTCACGGAGGCAAGTGGACCAAGTCCTGAAGAATCTGACAAACGTCGGATTCCTTACATCATGATGTCCGGTACTTCAATGGCATGCCCTCATGTAGCCGGAATTGTTGGCCTTGTCAAAACTCTGCACCCTGATTGGAGCCCAGCAGCTATCAAATCTGCAATCATGACCACTGCAAGAGCAGAAGATTCAAGCAAGCGTCCAATACTTGATCAAAACACCGGCGAAAAAGCAACCCCATTTGCATATGGGGCAGGACACGTGAATCCAAACAGTGCATTGGATCCTGGTCTTGTTTATGACCTAACTTTTGAGGACTACTTGGGTTATATTTGTGACCGTGGCTACAACCAATCTACGATAGACTTGTTCACAGCACCAAAGAAGTTCACGTGTCCAGAGTCATTCAATCTTGCAGACTTCAACTACCCATCAATAGTAGTTCCCAGGCTCAATGGCACAATCAACTTTACTCGAAAAGTTAAGAATGTTGGCGCAGAAAACAGCACATACAAGGCACACATCTCAGAAATACCGGGAGTCTCAACAATTGTTGAGCCTAACATTTTGAACTTCACAAAGTACGGGGAAGAGAAGACATTTAGAGTCATGTTCAGTGTTAAGGGTGATGATAAGCCTACGGACTATGTTTTTGGAGAATTGATTTGGTCAGATGGTGTTCATGATGTAAGGAGTCCGATTGCAGTAAAGCTACATTAAGGCTTCTCCATGTAATTATTTTTACGGTGACAAACTAGAAGGAAAAAAATCATGCTGTTTTTTTTTTTTTCCCGAAATTTTTCTATTCCTAGTAAAATTAAATAACTTCATCCTAATCTCCATTAAAAAATTACTTATAATTCCATCTTACAGCCATAAATCAATGCAATTCCTTGGTCCAGTTTCCAGAACTATCTGAAAATGCAGAAAAATAAAATTTGTAATGCATGAAACCCAAAGTGGAGGCCAAGCTTTTCTAGGAATATTGTGGTTCTTACAAAACAAACTCATCTTCATTTAAACATAACAAGACCCTCCCAAGAAATATGGACGGAGACAAGAATTAATTGAATTTGAGTCTGATAGCATGATAGTAAGATCCATATTCTACTTACCTGTAAATTTTTTTAGCTTAACCCTCTAATAGACTAGTTAAATTTATATTCTATCTAATTTGATTGAAATTATATGTAATATATTTAAGGGGTCAAACAAAATGTCTATTTCTACTATTGCTCTAAATACGTCGCCCCTCGCCAACAACAACAGTTGAACAGCAAGTCATCGGAGAGGGTGTTGCCGAATATTTCAATAGACTCAGAATTTATTGATCACTGAAGAAAGTATGATAATCACTACCATGGGGCAGAATCCTCTGGTACATGGGGCAGAATCCTCTGGTACATTGGGGGAGAATCGGTCTACCAACACAACTAAGAATTGTTTTATTGGCACAAAATATCTGTTAATTACCATTTAATTGCATTTTTTAAATATTTTGTTTGTATTTTTTTTTATATAGTTAATACACTAATTTTATTTGAAGACGGATAAAATGATTATCTTATAATATATGTTCAAGTATTTATTTGTCCAAGTTATTATTTTGACAAAATATATCTGTAATTGTTAATTTGTATTAATATATTCATTTTTTGTACTTTATCTCGAATGTCTGAAAAAATAATTTTCAAGAAGCAACTTTATTTGACTGACTATCTGAGTTAAAATTTTTATATATAATGTTTTTATTATAATTTTTAAATTAGTTGGAAACAAATTGTATTTAAGCCAAACGTACAGGACGTGATTGATACTTACGGAAGGGTCTCACTCAATAGTCAATCCAATCTGAAATTGTGGCCATAAAATAATTCAATTCCGGACAACGAAAATGATGCATGTCAAACGGAAGAAACAGACTCATAGAACCTGTGCAAAACAGAGTTCTCATACGCATCTCTTCAAGAGAACTTCTCTTGGAAGAGAAAATATCAGGTTGATATTTCAATTCAGAAACCATGGGGGTTTCAAATTTGTATGTCCTGGTCCTGCTATTGTTCTCTCTTTTGCTAACACCAACTTCTGCAGCCAAAAAGGTAAGCCTTACCAGCTATTTTTATATCTTTGTTATTATTGTTGTTTTACTTTTTCAATTGCAATGTAGTTGCATGTTATTAATTTTTTTTTTTTTTTAAGGAATAATGTACTTTAATTGAGCATTAACCTTACATTAATTTCATGTTCGTAAATCTTGCAGTCTTATATAGTGTATTTGGGAACACATTCACATGGTAAAGATCCTGCAGCTGATGATATCAATCGGGCAAGAAATCATCACCACAAGTTTCTAGGATCATTCCTTGGAGGGTAAAAGCTTCCTAAACAATTATCTGGTTTTGCTGATATACCCAACATCATTAACTCCTTTTGAGTTTTATTACCTTTAACAACAGTGTTGAGAAGGCAAGAGATTCAATCTCTTGCTCCTACGGCCGGCATATCAATGGCTTTGCTGCTATTCTCGAAGAGGAACATGCCCAACAACTTGCAAGTAGGCATTTCAAATTTACAATTATCTGATTCTACAATCGCTTTATTTAGTTCATACATGGATGTTGTATTTTTATTTGATTTAGATCATCCAGAAGTTGTATCAATTTTCTTGAATGAAGGAAGAAAAGTTCAAACAACTCGGTCTTGGGATTTTCTTGGATTAGAGAAAGATAATGTAATTCCCCAAAATTCAGCATGGAATAAGGGCCGGTTTGGTGAAGATGTAATTATTGGAGTTATTGACTCTGGTCTGTTTTGGTTTTACATCCTTAATTTTACATGAATTCAATAAATTGTTTGCAGTTTGTCCCGGTTACTTCTATCAATAACTGTTGAACTTGATATCTCTTGTTGTATATTCCTGGTATATTGAAAGGTGTTTGGCCGGAATCAAAGAGCTTTAGTGATGAAGGAATGGGTCCGGTGCCTTCCAGATGGCGAGGAATTTGTCAGAATGACACCCATTATGGATTTCAATGCAATAGGTTTTTACACTTTCTAACATTCTCTGAAATGAACATAATCTTTCATATCTGAGTTTTCCAATATGTTGGACGTTGTGTACAGAAAGCTAATAGGAATGAGGTACTACAACCAAGGTCAGATTGAACATGCTCGCGAACAAAATTCGTCTTTTTATCCGACTTCCGAACATTCCACTGCTCGAGACCTTGATGGCCATGGCACACATGCTTCATCAACAGCTGTTGGTAACTTTGTAGCTAATGTGAGTGTTTTTGGTAATGGGTATGGAACAGCAAAAGGAGGATCTCCTAGAGCCCGTTTGGCTTCTTATAAGTCATGCTGGAACGTTGATGGTCAACCACTAGACTGCCGTGATTCTGACATCTTATCTGCCTTTGATGATGCGATACATGATGGTGTTGATGTATTGTCTGTTTCGCTAGGCGAACCTAGTCACAAAAATACGGAGTATTTTAAAGATGCTATTGCCATTGGTTCCTTTCATGCTATGATGCATGGTATTCTTGTGGTTGCAGCCGCTGGCAATGAAGGACCGAAACCAGACACTGTAGTAAATTTGGCGCCATGGTTATTGACGGTTGGTGCTAGCACAATGGACAGAGAGTTCACAAGCTATGTTACCCTTGGGGACGAGCAAATCTTCAAGGTATTCCCTAAATTTTGGCTATTTGGCCATTTTTCATTTCAAATTGATCGCCTTTTATGTTAAATTAATAAAATATATTAACTCAACCTAGGTGAAACTGCTATGGCAAATTTGTTCCGAATCATATATAACAGGTCAAAGTGTTAACGAAGTTTGAAAACCAATAAAACTAGTTCACTAGTCTCTTCTGCTATTGCTGTGAAAATAAGATGCTAGGCAATTTCACTATATTGGTTTGCCAGGGAAAAAGCATTGCGGCTAAAGGTGTTGCAACACAAACGTTGTACTCGTTGATTACAGGAGATAATGCAAGGGCCACCAATGCAGCACTCTATGATAGGCGAGTAAATTCTGGGAATTGTCAATACTAAAGTTTACATTTTGTAATGTCTTTGTAATGATATATATGTATGAGCGGCTTAGGTTCTAATGTGATAGCGATATATTTATGACGAAAGCCGATGCTTGAACCTCTTGCAGCATAGAATGCAACGCTGGAGCAATTGATCCGGGAAAGATTAGTGGGAAGATCTTGCTCTGCATGAACCATACACACGGAATTGATAAGAGTCAGCTGGCTGGTCAAGCTGGTGCTGCTGGGTTGATCTTAGTTAACCCCAAACAGCTGGAAAATAAATCTCTGCCGTTGCCTTACCACCTCCCTACTTCATTAGTTGAATTCGATGATGCACAATCTATCATAGCCTACAACAACTCGATCAAGTACCTCACTTACCTTTTTTTCATGAACAAATCCAATTTACTAACAATTCAATTTTACTGATATGCATCATGTTGCTTAACTCTAACGTATGACAGGAACCCGGTAGCGTCCATCAGTGATGTAAAGACAGAGTTCAATACGAAGCCATCTCCACAAATGGCTTTCTTCTCATCCAGGGGACCATCTACGATTAATCCCAATATCATCAAGGTTGACAAAAGAATTAAACCATCATTCATCTTTTAGCTTAAATGTAACATTCTTTGTTAATTAATTAACTTTATATTGGACCACTGTAAATTTATAACATCCAATTTCAGCCTGATATCACTGCACCTGGAGTTGACATAATTGCCGCCTACTCTGAAGCAATAGCTCCAAGTAAGAGTCCAAGCGATGATCGCAGAATTACTTTCAATGCACGTTACGGCACTTCAATGTCAACCCCCCATATTTCTGGTATTGCTGGCCTTGTCAAAACTCTACACCCTAACTGGAGTCCAGCTGCTATCAAATCTGCAATCATGACTACTGGTATTTATAAATCTATAAATAATTTCAATATAGTTTTCTTAGCTTACGTTCCTTCACTCATTGAATGAATTTGATCTAAAATTGCAGCAACAACAACAGATCATACAGGCAAGAATCCTATTATGGATTATAATGGCCTGAAGGCAACTCCATTTGAATATGGAGCAGGACATGTGAATCCAAATAGTGCAATGGATCCGGGGCTTGTTTATGATTTAAGTTTTTACGATTACTTGAGCTACATATGTAGCCGTGGCTACAACCAGAGCATTGTAAACAATTTCACAACACCTGAGAAACACTCGTGCCCTAAGTCATTCAGTATTTTAGATTTCAACTACCCTACAATTGCAATTCCTGATTTCAACCAACCAGTCACCATTACTCGAAGGGTTAAGAATGTTGGTTCTCACACCAGCTTATACAAGGCCAACGTGGAGGGAGTAGGTGGAGTCTCAGTTGTGGTTGAGCCTAGTGACTTGAGCTTCACAGAATATGGTGAAGAGAGGACATTCAAAGTCACCTTTACTCCTGAGGGAAATGTCGAGCCTAAGCCAAAGGCTGAGAAGTATGTTTTTGGAAAATTGATATGGTCAGACTCAGATGGTTTGCACCATGTGAGAAGTTCTATCGCATTGCAGCTATCGTAATTAATAAACGTCCATCAAGTTGGAAATCGGAAAGAATAGTTGAGCAAACTCAAAGTTTATTGCTTGATAATTATTGTTTACTAATTAAACTAAAGTATGATTCTTTGGAGATTGTTAAAAGTTTTTCCATCGGAATCGGCCTCTTTGAGATTTCCTGTCCTGGTAGATATTGTTAAAAGCTTTTCATTTGCATTTGGGAAACAAATCTATGAATGTATATTACTTAAATTAGTAAATAAATGTAATTTTCTAATTTAATTACATCACTGTAGAAAGAACCAAAAAAAAAAAACTATTCCACTAAACACAAACAAAGAAATTATCCCTAATTGATATCTTAATTAACATTTTTTTTTTCAATTGAGTTGTTAATTAACATTCTAAAAACATGCCGATCGATGCAGTTGCGTTATACAAATATAGTGTTAAAGTCAAAATATGGTGTTTTTATGACAGCATACAAATTAATTGGATGTTAATTGTAGTTAAGCCAAACATAAAGGAGCTGAATGATATCTACAGAAGTTTCATTCTAATTCTAAGTTGTCGCCTAAAAACATCCCACATCTCAGCATATTGCTGTCAAAATTAAAATGTACCCTGTTAAATAGAAGAAGAAAAAGGCAAGACTTATAAGACCAGCACGAGAAAACAAATGTCTCATTCGAATCTCTTCAAAAGAAAAGAGAAAAGACACAGCAGCAGCAAGTTAATTGGATGCATTTTATATAGAAACTGTTGATGCAATTTTCAGGTCACTTCATTCTTTGAAACAGTGATGCTCTCTAGGTTGCGCTCACAGAAAAAGTGTTAGAGACTGCCGGGTATTTTTCTGACGAAAGCCCTCCGACGCTCAAGTCAGTTTTTGGGTTAACTTTTAGAAAATTCTCTCTAAAATAAAGGAAAAACACAAGAAAGAAATTAACTCCCTTTTTCTTTACTTTCTCTTAGAATCCAATCCCTTTCTCCCTCTTTTCCAAGGTATTTACTTGGGCCTTCCGATCCTCGTCATTACTCTCATAATGCACGTCCTTCACTTCTCACTCATCTATTCGTTTTGGGGCAATAATTCGGTCTCTATAATAAGAGTTGATTGTGCATGGGAGTTACTCCTCCATTCTCGGAGAGAGCCGTTCAACCGTCTCACACTATAGGCTTGAACTGCCACGCTTTGGTTTAGTTCGAGGACTGGTTTGTACTTGCTCTGGGTGTTGCCTATAACATGAGGGAAGCTCACTTGGTTGCTGTGGACATTCCTGCTCTCCTTAGCTATGCTCGAGGAGCCTGCGAGCACATGGCCTCGACTAACCTAAGATCGAGCTGGAATGCCTTTATACTAGCGAACAATACCTCTATTTTGGCTGGCGTAACCTTGAGTAGGCGTGCTCTTTATTTTCCAAACACTAGTCCCTAAGTTTCTAGTCTCAAGAGTGAAACATGATGAGACTAGAAATTATCTGTTTAAGCGGGCTTGAGGCATTTCCCATTTTTTCTTTTCTGTCCCGCCCCTACATATCTCGTCCCTTTCAGTCACCATATATTTAATGTGAATGACATGAATTGCTCTGGGCCACTCGTTTGAATTTGAGGAGGCAGTTCTCTAAACAGACGCGTTCCCTTGTGTAACGTGCTATCTGTTGGGGTGACTTTTGTGTTTAGTTTATAAATCCCTAAGTTCGTCTCTTTCTTATTTCTTTATCTTTTCACATTGCTCAAATTTAAACTCTCGCCACCTACAAGAAATCCTTTTTCTAGTTGCGGTTTTCATGATTAATGCCCACCAGACTATTCTCAGTTATAAACCCCTCGACTTTTTCCTCCTGTCCTTTGTTAGTTTTTATTGTAAGATTCTCTGTTATCGTAGTTCAGACCCCTAAGATCTGACAGAAGTGTATTATGGGAAAACCATTAGTTCGTAGAGAAATCTCTATTACCCAAAAACCCAGAAGAGTGTCCCCTGAGGAATCCTCATCCTCTAGTGATTTTCAAACTAATAAGGAAATAGTGGTAAGGAACCCTAGTCCCGATCAAACTGCTATTGTTTCCAGTGATGTTGTCGAGGATGACGTCCCTGAGGAATCCCGATTGAGCAAAAGGCAAAAGGTTGGTCAGAGGTCGGAGGCTTAATCATTTTCCATTGACCACATGAGGTGTGAGACCTCTTAACAAGATTTAAATAGACTTAGGGAAACTTACTGCATTCCTGCTAGCGTTGACCTTCATCTCTTTAGCAAAAATAGCAGTTTCAACCGCCCTCCTCAAGGGTATGTCACCTTGTTCTTGAAGTGCTTTAAGTGGAGTGTTAAATTACCTTTACAACCTTATTTTGCCCGAATTCTCTCCCAACTACATTTAGCACCAGGACAATTAAATTCTAACGAGTGGAAGGTTTTGTCTGACTTGTTTATTTTATGGAATTAGTATAACTTAGACAAACCCATGGTGGATGAAATAAAAAATCTGTATCAACTAAAAGGCAGTCCAAAAGATGCGGGCTAGTACTACTTTATATCTAGCTCAAAAGATAAAAAACCCATCACCAATCTCCTTACGTCTGGTGGCAATTAGAAAAGTAAATTATTTTTCGTTGGAAGAGATTGGGAGTGAGCAGCCTTTGCGTCAGAAGAAAATCCCCAAATTTCTTATCACTTTTCCTCATTCCTTCTTATTATTGAAGATGCACGTGAACACTGCTCTAAACAATGATCATGTACAGAATTACTGATGCACCATAACTTGGTCGAGTTTGGCTTAGCTTCCGTAGAAGAAAAAATGAGCAGCATCCTCACCCCTAGCATCCTACATGAGTGAGCAGGATGCTAGGGTTCAGAAGCTGAGAGATCAAATTTCAGATGTGGATGCTGCTGCTATGGGACCTGAAGAGGTTTCTCCCTATGCTGAGGGGATCCCCAAGTTGCTCCTTTTGTAGAAGAGGGTCCTCAAGTTGTTTCTTTTGTCCAGATTACAGACCAAGCTGCAGACTAATCTCCCCAAAATCCTTAATTTCCTTTGTAATTTTTGTTTTCGCATTGTAAACTCCGGCTTTAATTGCCTTAAATAAAGAAAAAGGAGAAAAATTTTCACTTTTGCTCTCCCTAACGACTTTTAGTTTATTTTGTATTCTTCTGAACTCAAACAAGCTTCCAATAAGTTTTAAGCTTTGTCTTACTTTAAGTAAACTCTCGGACTTTAACTTGTTTTATCTACCTTGCCTGCTTTTAAAGACATAATTTGCTTAAACTAATTCCTACCAACTTTGGCTTCTCATCATGAATACGTGGCTTTCAGACTACTAATTTTGACTATTTTTAGAGCCTTTACTTACTCGTGTTGATTTTGGCTTCATTCAAATCTCAGTCTCACCTTGAACAGCTTTTGAGACTTCAGGCCTTAGCTTATTTTTAGAGCTTATTTTGCTCAAGTCATTTTTGGCTTTGCTTAGCTCTTTGTCTAGCCTCGAGCAAGCTTTGAGACTTTTGACCTTAGCTTATTTTGGGAGCTAATTTTGTTTGAGCCATCTTTGCCTTTGCTTGGTTCTTTGTCGAGCCTCGAGCAGGCTTTAAAACTTCTGACCTTAGCTTATTTTGGGAGCCTATTTTGCTTGAGTCATCTTTGGCTTTGCTTAATTCTTTGTCTCGCCTCGAGCAGGCTTTGAGTCTTCTGGCCTTAAAAATTTTCTTTAGTCTGACTTGCTTAAGTTGAATTAACTTCGAAAGTATTCGTCTTTACTTTTCATTTATAAATAACATGTTACATGCTCCAAGCTAAAGAGAGTTGTATACATTAATGTTATTTTTCATGAAAACTTACTGAAAATACTTTCTCAAGTGTTCTGCATTCCATAGTCTTCTAACTTTTCGTCCATCGGGGTGACCTAACCTGTATGCTCTCGGACCTGCCACCTGCGTGACTCTGTATGGACCATCCCAATTTGGTGCTAGTACTCCATGATTGGGATCCTTGGTGTTCTAGTTGACCCTTCTTAGCACTTAATCTCTTACTTTAAACAGAAGAATGTACACGTTTTGATTGTAATAGTCGGCTACCTTTTGCTGGTAATCTGCTATCCTCCTTAACGACTTTTCTCTCATCTCTTCTAATAAGTCTAGGCTCCCACAAATCTACTCATTATTCTGCTTCTCACTGAAGTGCTCTGTCTGGTGAGTACCTACTCCTATCTCCACTGGGACCATAGCTTCATGTTCGAATGCTAAAGCAAGTGTTTCTCCCATGGTTGTCTTATGTGTGGTTCTGTAAGGCCACAATAAACTAAGAAACTCATCAGCCCACGCTTCATTTTGCTCCCCTAACTTGGTTTTAAGGAGTCATTTTATAGTTTTATTTGCCACCTCTACTTGCCCATTTGCATGCGGGTGTGATGGTGAGCAGGATTTCAACTCTATTCCTATATTTACATAGAAGTCCCTGAACTTGCTATTGTCAAACTGCTTCATATTGTCCATAATCAGTGTATAAAATCACATTTCTCCAAATGAAATTGGTTGTCTTACCTCTGTGCTCAAAGCCTCCACCTCGACCCATTTCGTGAAATAATAAATCGCAACCACTACATGGCAAGGGTTCGATATGCTCAACTCTCTATTGAGCGAATGGCCATAGCGATTTCATCACTGTAATGTTCTCTGGTAGTTGAGCTAGGAAACTGGTAAAGCCTTGATAACTCTTACAACTCCTGGTCTTCTTTTGGGCGTTTTGATGCATTATGAGCCAGAAATACCCATACCCCAAGACTTTAAAGGTTAAATACCTGGCACCAGAATGATTTCCGCAAATTTCCTCATATACTTCTCTGAGCACATAGTCTGCTTATCAAAATCAAAATGATTTCATCTTCTTTGCTTGCTTCTTGTCAGCAGGCACTATTTTTTCTCCAATATAAGAAACAATTGGGTCCATCCAAGTGCCACTCGTAGTTACATTCATTACGCAATTTTCTACTTAATGCTCGAGCTGGTTTTGATCTCCACGGGAATTTATTTAAGCAACTTAGGATCTGACACAGCAGCCATCTGTGCTATCATATCTGCTTAGAAATTCTCTGCTCTCGATATCTGTTCTACCTCCACTGCTCAAAATTTCCTAATCAGTTCCCTCGCTTTACGAAGGGAAGACTCCATATTCTCTTCTTTCGCTTGTAAGTTATTATTGAGATAGTTTGCTATTAGTCGGGAATCTGTTCGAAGCTTCACCTCCTTTATCTTCACTGTTAGCGTAAGTTTACCCTGCTGGTAGCTTTGAACTCGAGCTTCACTGCGTACGGGATCTCTACACCTTCAGGGCTAAGTAACACCATTTTAGCCCCGGCTCTTTGATCCCTACATGATCCATCTGCCATGACAATCTAGACTTTTCTTGGAACATGCTCTCTTATTGCTTGCTCTATTGTTTGCTCAGTGTCTACACTCCTGTCCGATTATGTACATTCAGCTACAAAATCCACTAAAGCTTGTATTTTAATTACTGTCCGATGTTGGTAACTGATGTCGATCTCACTGAGCTCTATCGACCATTTCACCAGGTTCCCAAAAGTCTCGAGCTTATGTAAGATTTGTCTATGTGGCTGGTTTGTCAATACCACTATCGAGTATGCTCGGAAATAAGGCCTTAACTTTCGAGCAGCTGTTACCAAGGCGAGTGCCCATTTCTCTACCAGTGGATATCGAGTCTCTGCCTCCAGTAGGGTTTTGCTCGTGTAGTACACCGAATATAAGTATAGGACTTCTTCTGCTTATAGCGTTGACAACACCGGAGCCTTTAGCAGATAATATTTTAATTGCTAAAACGCTGTCTTACATTCTGGTGTTCATTTTGTCTTATTCCCTTTTTAATCTCCTGAAAGAAGACATGGCACTTACCCGTTGCTCAATAGATGAACCTATTCAAAGCTTTGAGAGTGCATGGGGACTTCATTTCTACCACTACCCTTATCTTCTCGGGGTTGGCTTCAATCCCTTATAATTGACTATAAAGTCTAAGAACTTCCTATAACCTACTCCAAAAGTATACTTCTCTGGATTGAGCTTCATTTGGTATTTTCTCAAGAGTGTGAAAGTCTCTTTTAGATACTTGACATGCTCATCAGCATCCCTGGACTTGGTAATCATGTCATCCACATAGACTTCCATGGTACATCTAATCAGAGATTTGAAAATCTTGTTTACCAGTCTTTGATACGTTGTTCCTGTATTTTTTAAGCCTAAGGGCATGACCATGTAGTATAATAAGCCTTGATTGGTGATAAAGACTGTGCATTCTTCATTTCTACCACTACCCTTATCTTCTCGGGGTTGGCTTCGATCCCCTATAATTGACCATAAAGCCCAAGAACTTCTCAGAACCTACTCCAAAAGTATACTTTTCTGGATTGAGCTTCATTCGGTATTTTCTCAAGAGTGTGAAAGTCTCTTTTAGATCTTGACATGCTCGTCAGCATCCCTGGACTTGGTAATCATGTCGTCCACATAGACTTCCATGGTACATCTAATCAGAGATTTGAAAATCTTGTTCACCAGTCTTTGATACGTTGCTCCTGTATTTTTTAAGCTGAAGGGCAAGACCTTGTAGTATAATAAGCCTTGATTGGTGATAAAGACTGTGCATTTTTCATACTGCCCAAATATAGAAATTTATTTATAACTAAAAAAAAATCCATGAAGCTGAGTAGGCCAAGTTCAGCTGTTGAATCAACCAACTAGTCTATTTTCGACAGTGGGAAGCTGTCTTTAGGGTAGACTTTATTCAAGTTCGTGAAATCTACAAACATTCTCTACTTGCCATTTACCTTCTTTACTAACACCACGTTTGAGATCCACTGGGGGTAATTGACTTCCTGTATGAATCATGCTTTTAGTAGCTTCTACACCTCACCATTCATGGCATCATATCTTTCCTAATTGAAGCACTTTCTCTTCTGCCTTACTGGCCTTACCTCTTTATTAACTACTAACTTATGGCATGATCAATCCTCAGCATGTCATCATGAGACCAGGCAAACATGTCCGCATGTGCTCGGAAGCACTAAATCATACTTCTTCTTACCTCCTTGCTTATACTGAAGTCGATCTTAACTTTTTTCTCATGGTTGTCAGGTTTTATTAGTACCTCCTCCAACTCCTCAACAGGCTCTTGTCTCCCCTTCTTTGAATCCCTCTTGATATCTAACGATGTTACCTGCATTACTTCCTTAGCCGCTAGTACATAGAAGCTTTTTGTGACCCTTTGATCTCCTTTTAAACACCCATCACACCATTCATTATGTATTTTAATGCCAAATAATGCGTCGACATTACCAACTGATTGGTTCGCATGAATGGCCTTACCAATATCATCTGATAGGGCTAACTTCATCCACAACTACGAAGTCAAGCATCATATTCTTTTCAAAGGGTCTCGAGCCTATAGTTATTGGCAGATTCACAATTCCGAAGGGAGTCAACCTTCCTCCACCAAATCCCTTTAGAGAAGTACTTGTGTGCTCGAAATTCCTATACCTGGCGCACTTTTTATCCTTTTGACGTAAATGCAAAAACCCAATTAGCCCAGGCTGGGATGGTGACATAAGCGGGGCTGCACCGTAGGGACCCGTATTCTTTAGAGTGTTATTCTGGAGGCAAAGACTCGTTATCATCCCAACGTCAAAGGCCTTCAGCCTAATAGTATACTTCTAGGTATCCAGTCTTTAAAATCAGACCGCCATTAAAAGCCCATCAACTACCTAGCATACCATACGACTTAAAATGTCAGTGGTGAAAGTTGTCACAGATCCACGCTACTTTCTAGAAAGGTCCCACTTCAATCTATCAGTACCAGGCCTGGTATTAAACCGTACAATCAAGCGATGCTACTCCACAATGAGGTAGGTTAAAAAGCATAAGTCATAGTTTCTACCTCTCATAGATCATTATCATTATGCTCATCGGAAGCAGGACTATTTTTTCTTGTAGAATCAATGAAAATTGCTTCTTTTCCCTTGGATTTGGGGTGATACATCCAGTTGAATCACTATTCTTCACCTTGAAAAGTATGTCCACCGAGCTTCCTGAGTCCACAAGGACCTTTTCTTCGTGGGGATATAGAACCCCTTCTTCATCTCATCTTCCTCCGTCCAAATGTTCGAAACCTGCCTGATTCTTGCCATTTTTACTGCTGGCATGTTGAGTAGGACTTCTCGATTAGCGGATGCATATCTGCTATAATTTTTCTAGCTCTATTCGAATCTCTTGCCATCACTCTTACAACAGCCTGTTCACGGTCCCAATTTGGTCATGTTCTGCATGCTGCCAATCCACTATCGGCTGTCCACTGTTGATGAACTCATTCAGGTACCAATTTTTCACCAAATCCTCCACTTGGTTTTTTAAATTGCAGCACTGAGATGTTGAATGGCCATGATCATTATGGAATCTGCAGAATCTACTCCAATCCCTCTTATTAGCTGGCTTATACATTGGTGTTGGGGTACTTAGCAGACCTTGCTCTCCCACGACATGAAACATCTCATCTAGTGATATTTTTGAAGGAGCATACTGTCTATAGGTGGGACTCTAGTCTATCATCTGCACAGTTCTATCCCTAGAAAAGTTGTCTATTGGTAGTGGCGAACGGACAACTCTATTACGGCTGGGTGTGTGCCGGTTCACAGGGACGTTATGAGAGAGATTACTGCTGATTTGATGGTAACCCCTTTAGTATCTGTTCGGTGACTTACAGAACAGTATGCAGCCAGCTCGAGGCTGGGATTTCCTTTGCTATTGGTAGTAGGGTGCAGCTCAGTTTACTACCCCTCTGGAAGTTGATGACCCCTGAATTGGCCCAGCTAACCCTTCTCCTTTCTGGGCTCTCCTCTCCTTAAGTCTTATTCCGTCAATTTGCTCTCTTCTCAATTTCGCCACTTTCTCTTCTTCAATTGTTATATTCTTTTTTATCTGCTCATACTCATTAGAATATAAGCGAACATGGGGACTTCACAGATTCTACTATGGCTTTCCCATTTTCACCCCCTTTTTTCAATCCTTTCAAAGTTTGGGGGTGATTAAATGCCCTAAGATCAAGGACCGCTTGGTTATATCTTTCCACGAACTCCCAAAGTAACTCCCCACTCCCTGTTTGATCTCAACCAGCTTCTTCATATCATCTTCAGAAGTTACTGCCTCACAAAATTGCTCTGCAAATTATGTACAAATTTGCTCGAAGCTTTGAATGCTCCTTATAGCAGCTTGCAACACCACTCTCTTGCTCGCCCTTTTAAGGTAAATAGGATGGCTCTACCTCTCTGCACTGTCGTTAGGCCTTGTACCCTGGTTATTTCGTTGAAGCGTTCAATGTGTGCCAACGGATCACTTTCTCCTGAAAATTTAAAATAAGGAAAGTAAAAATCCCCAGGAATTATGGTACCCATGATCTCCACTGAGAGTGAGGACTCATTATTTAAAATGATCCTCCAACTTAGGACTTTCGCATACCCTTAGATGTCGTCAATAATTCAGGCCAACCTGCGGACTTCCCCTTCTAATTCTTCTACAGGAGAGGGATTTTGTGCTGCAACTTGCACTTGTTCTTACTCCACGTCCTACAGGTGTTGTCTTAACTCTCTCTTCTCCAGGCTTGGATCCGCCCTTTCAGTCGTACTCTACACCCTCTGCCCTTGAGTTTCAATTCTAACATCCTGTCAAATGGGAGGGGCCTTATGACTGGACTTAGGAATATCACAATTCGCACTCCTTTGTCCATTTCTGAGCTCTTGAAGGATTATGTCAATGTGTCCATTTGCCTCTCTATCCAGTCCATCCAATCTTGTACTGCTCTATCCCGGGCTTTGTTAGTTACCTCCCTTAGAGTCATCGACTCTTCAAGATTGGTTTCTCTCAGATGATTACCTCCTATTGTCATGTTTCTTCTATGGCTTGTGATTGAACTTAGCTTTTCGTTCGTGATCCCCACAGACGGCGCCACAATGTTGATGCAGTTTTCAGGTCGCTTCCTGCCCGAGTAGGTTCTCCAACTAATTCTTGTGTTTCTCTATTCTTTAAAACAATGATGCTCCCTAGCCTGTGTTCACAGAAAAATTGTCAGAGACGGCCAGGTATTTTTTCGGCGAAGACCCTCTGACACTTAAGTGAGTAATTGGGTTAACTTTTAGAAAATTCTCTCTAAAATGAAAGAAAAACACAAGAAAGAAATTATCTCCCTTTTTCTTTTCTTTCTCCTAGAATCCAACCCCTTTCTCTCTTTTCTAAGGTATTTATTTGGGCCTTCCAATCATCACCATTACTCGTAACGCATGTCCTCCACTTCTCACGCATCCGTCCATTTTGGGGCAATTCGGTCTCCATAATGATAATTGATTGTGCATGGGAGTTACTCCCTCATTCTCGGAGAGAGACGTTCAACCGTCTCACACTATAGGCTTGAATTGCCACACTTTGGTTTTGGCTCGAGGACTGGTTTGTACTTGCTCTAGGTGCCACCTATAAACATGAAAGATGCTCGCTTGGTTGCCGTCGGCATTCCTGCTCTCCTTAACTCTGATCTAGGAGCCCACGAGTATATAGTCTCGGCTAACTTGAGATCGAGCTGGAATGCTTTTATACTTGCAACCAATATCTCTATTTTGACTGGCGTAACCTCGAGTAGGCGTGCTCCTTATTTCCTAAACAGAAACCATGAGGATTTATTTTTGAAATTTTCTTACATGTTGCTGCTATTATTATTTTCTCTTTTTTCTCTTCTGCAAACAACTACTTTTGCTGCCAAGAAGGTAATTATTAGCATCTTCTGCATTAGAAATCTGTTTTATAATCATGCACGAAAGTTTTTAATATAATTTTGAATAATCTTATTTTCTAATATAATTTTGAATAATCTTATTTCACATTTTATATATTATCCTAATTCCTAGGGCTTTTCATTCAATTGCAATGCAGTGGTTATTAATGTGTTTGTATAATTGAGCATTATCTAGCAGTCTTATATAATTTATTTAGGATCACATTCATGTGGTAAAAGCCCTACCTTTGACGACATCGATCGTGCAAGAAATGATCAAAACGAGTTTCTAGGATTAATCTTAGGAAGGTAAACGCTTGGTAAGAATGCTTTAAGTTTTTTAATGCGAAAATAACACTCTGGTCCCTCTTACATTTTTTATACCACTTGGGTCATCAATAATTTGACAAGTTGTAACTTGTAGTGATGTCAAATGTGAAATTTCGTATATAATAAAAATATTAACACACTTCGACCATTTGTGTTCTACTTTTTATTTTTACTATTTTTAACATTGAAGATAAAATGGGATAATAAAAATTTAATCAATGATGGTAAACAAATTTATAGGACCAGGGTATAGGAGGGACCAAAATGTCACTCTCCGGTCTTTTATACTCATTATTATCATCAACAGTATAACTGTCTTTGTGTTTTACAATTTTAAGGACAGTGTTGAGGAGGGAAAACATTCAATCTCTTCCTCGTGTGGCCGATATATCAATGGCTTTGCCGCAGCTCTTGAAGAGGAACATGCGAAACAACTTGAAAGTATCTATGCAGTTCAATTTACTTTTTTTATTTTTTTGTAATGATTTTCTCTAAGTTTTGGTGTTTAGCAAATTATCCGAATCTATTACTACTTATTTGTTTCATAAACCTACATGATATAGTAAATTCACATAGAGCATCCAGAGGTGGTATCAATTTTCGAGAATGGGTGAATAGAACTTCTGACGACTCGTTCTTGGGATTTCTGGGAATGGAAAAGGATAATATAATTCCTCCTAATTCACTGCGGAACAAGGCACGGTTTGGTGAAGATGTAATTATCGTAAATATTGACACAGGTAGGTTTGCATTCTCCTAACATTTTAGATACATTCTGATCAGATCCTGCTGAAAAAATTTTCATGTGTGAATCGATTAGATTTGTGCATATTTTCAATGGCTATCATCGTTTTACATCCTTTATTTGTTATTATTATATGTTTTACTTTACTTTTTTTTTTTTTTGCTATGTTAATGGAAGGTGTTTTGCCTGAATAAAAAAGCTTTAGCGATGAAGGGATGGGTCCGGCGCCACCAAAATGGCGAGGAATTTGTCAAAATGACAACCATTTTGGAGTTAAATGCAATAGGTACTTTGTCAGATTTTACTTGCTGCCATCTTTATTTTGCTTTTTCCTTTTCATTTTGGGAAATGGGGCAGCACACACAATCTGCTGATATGATTGACAGGTATGTTAATTGTTAGGTTATTTGAAATAATTGATAATTTGCAAAATAAGTTGGGGTAACTTCTGCATTATTAAGTTTTGTGTCACTTCAGAACACTTATATATATGATTTTGCATAATTAATTATGGTAGCTAGATCATACATATTGTCCTTGATTTTAAAAAAACTGCATTAGGCTGATTTAATCGCAATGGATTAGATTCTTTCAAGAATTCATGAAAAAATCTGGATTCATATTCTTTTAAAGATATGCTAAATAATCATCTTTATCATGGACTAGCTAATTAGCACTCATGGTTCCCTGCCTGCATGCCATGTATACACCGGAAGCTGATAGTAATAAGGTACTTCAACCAAGGTCTACTTTCACTTACTCGAAAGCAGGATTCCAACTTCACTCTCACGGCCATGGAACCCACACTTTATCAACTGCTGGTGGTAGTTTTGTGAAAAATGTTAGTGTTTTTGGCAACGTTGGTGATAGAACAGCGAAAGGAGGGTCCCCTAATGACCGAGTGGCATCTTATAGGGTATGCTGGTGGCCAGATAGGCAGGAAATTTGCCATGACGAAGACATGCTTCATGCATTTGATGCGGCAATAGATGATGGATGTACTTTCAGTGTCATTGGCTAAAAATAATACCCGCGAATTCTTTGAGCAAGCCATTGCAATTGGTTCTTTCCATGCTATGATGCATGGAATAGCTGTGGTTACAGCATGCGGGAATGAAGGACCAAAACCCAGAACCTTATTAAATGAGGTACCCTGGTTATTCAAAGTTGGTGACAGCACAACAGAGGGAGTTTACAAAAATTCTGTTGCACTTAGCACCAGAAAGGTCCTCAAGGTATTCCAGCTTCCTGACCTTTTGTTAATGCCTTTCTGATTTCAAATTAAAATGCCTAATATGATCCATTGTATTGATTTTTCAGGGACTAAGAATTGCGCTTAAACGCATGCCAACTCAAAATTTCTACCCACTTATTACCGGAGAGCATGCCAAGGCTGCTAATGCAATAAATAAACAGAGATGAGAAAACTTTGTCGTGACAGAAATAAAGAACTAAAAATGCAAAACACATAACTACAGAGGGAAGAAGAAAATTTTGCTCAGCATATATACTTGCTGAGAGTGCTGCTGAATTTCTTCTGAGTCAGTTTCCATGTGAGTGCTTGCTGGATGATTAGCTGCACTGTGTCATTTCGTCAAGCATTTGATCACTGGATCGGACTCCTTCTCAGTCTACCAAACTATAGCTGTGAAGTTCGTTTTTTAGAAGTTTTCATTTTGCAATATGCTTGAAATTTTATATCTATGACCAAAGCCACTGCTAGAACAGAATATTATGTACCCCTGGAGCACTTGATCAGAGCAAGATTAAAGGGAAAATTTTAGTTTTCTATGTTGATGAAGATAATGATGGAGATACGAAAAGCCTGCCGGCTGATCAAGCTGGTGCTATTGGGATGATTTTGGTTAATGCCAAAGAAGCAATAAACCAAAGCATAGTCGCAATTCCCTATTCCCGGCTTCAATTCTAAATTACTCTGATGGTTTAGCTATCAAAGCCTACATCAACTCCACCAAGTAAATCACTTGTCATTTTACCGCTTAGTTTCCTTTTAGTTCTTACATATTTCAATTTTATTCATAATTCATGTATTAATGCAGTAATCCGGAGGGCTGCATGACTGAGTTTGTGACAGAGTACAATACGAAGCTTTCTCCACAAATCTCCTATTTCTCATCCAGGGGACCAAGTACAATTGATCAAAATATTCTCAAGGTTGTTAGCGAGTTATTTAACTAAAGCTAGCTTGATGGTAAATTTTCATTTACTTACTTCTTACTAGATACTTTAACAATTTTTTTTTATAAGGCTGATGTTGTTGCACCTGGAGTGACCAGTTCCCTTCGTTCCTTTGTTCGTCACTTCGATATCATGCCCTTATGTGGCTGATATTGTTGGTCTTCTCAAAGCTCTCCATACTGATTGGAGCCCTACAGTGATCAGACCTACAATTGTGACCACTAGTACTGTTGATGCCGAAAATATGATCGCCTTTACTTCGAGTAGATCTCTTGACTTCAGCAATATCATTAAATTTTTTTTTTTGGGAAACTGCTTGTCAATCACCATGGATGCCTGAAACTGCTAGCAGATTATATACAATCACCTAAAATCACAGAAGACAGTCAGAGGGTGAACCCTCCAACGCTCAAGTCAGTAATCGGGTCTCTTATGGAAAAGACTTATGCCACACTTCTAGTAGTTTATTATTATTGCCCTTAAACTCAAAAGCTTCGATGAAATTTACATAAACGAAATAGAGTAGAGTGTGCAATCTGAGGACGAGAGCCTCAGATTCTATGGACGATCCTCTAAATAATTATATTCACCTAAATAAATAATAATTGTCATTATAACTCCTATGATGTGCTTGAGCTGACCAAATAGCTACCTGGTCGAAATTTATGATCTTCTCAGCTTCATCTGGTTGAGCATGAGCTGACAAATTTATAACTCTTGTCTCACATTGAGTAGGCTTTGAGACTTCAAGTTTTTTTATTTGCCTAATAACATTTTCATCTTTTATTACTCAACCTCATCTAGTCGAGCTGGATTTGGCAAACTTTGACCCTTACTTCTCCTCGATCAGGCTTTGAGGCTTCAGATTTTTTATTTGCCTTAGAATATTCTTCGTAAGCAACTGCAAACTTGAGCAAACTTTGGCTTTTGTCTTGCCTCGAGCAGACTTTGAAACTTCAAGCCTTTTATTTGCCTTCAAATATTTTAAAAATTGATTATCTGTTTGACTTTCATCTCGTTGAGCATGAGCAGGTAAATTTTTACTCTTGTCTCGCTTTAAGCAGGCTTCGAGACTTCGATGTTCTTATTTGCCTTAAGATATATTATTAACCTACTCACTTAAATCATAGTCAAGTACGTCTGGTCATTTATAGATTTTATTTTATATTTTACCTTGAAAAGTTTTTATGTCCTAGAGCCTTTTACTGACCTAAGTGAATCTCTTTCTTTGGTCAGTTTAACGTTTTATGTATTACCTAAAACAGATTTTAAGGCTTTTAATCATTTACTAACTTGAGTAATTCCAAGTAACTCTTATCAGTTTAAGCTTTAGTGCCTTACCTATAGCAGGCTCCAAGGCTTTTAATCTTTTACTGACTAAAGTAATTTTAAGCTGCTATTATTAGTTTAAGGTTATATGGCTTTCAACCTTTCTACCCGTTTTTTTAAAAAAAAAAATTGACGACAAAGAAAAACAATGAATGGATTTTTTATTGCATCCATTTTATTCAAAATTATATATACTAAAGCTCACTATGTGTATAAAAAACATGTTATTTTATTCTTAGTCGCCTATAAGTATTTTGTATCCAAGAAAACAATTAGAGTTAGCTAGAGGCCACTACTTTAGCCTTAACAATTTTGCCAAATTTTTAAAATTTCAGAACTTTTCAATTGTTCTTGGAAATTATGCCATATGAATTATAATCATTCGTTTCAATAAAACAAATATAGATATTCTAATATACAATATTTCCCTATGCGTAGTAGTAATTTAGCAATAACTAACTACATATATTCATGCTCTTCAATTATTTTAATCCTTATATTGAATAAAATAGAACCTGAGTTTTATTTCTTGGCTCTTCGACAGTATTTTCTCAAACATATATGATGTGTAGTGTAATCAACAACAAATTGACTTTTGAACTTTCATACCCTTGAGGCAATCTAACGAACAACTCATTCCCTTCCTTATCTAACGAACAACTCATTCCTTTTATTTGGCCACACGAAAATTGATAGAGGTAATAAACTGGATTTTTGTACTGTTTCCTCACAGATGACGCCAAATGTTAATGTCGAAAATCTTGTCACCTCTACCTTGAATAGATCTCTTGACTTAATCATCATCATTAAATTTATTTTTTGGGGAAACGGCTTGTCAATCACCAAAGATACCTGAAACTGCTTGTAGATTATATACGATCACCTGAATCACAGAAGGCAGTCAGAGGCGCTAGAATTTTTTTTGGTGTGAACCCTCTTACACTCAAGTCAGTAATCAGATCACTTATGGAAAAGACTTATGCCACGCTCCTAGTGGCGTAATTATCATTGGCCTTAAACTCAAAAGTTTTGAGGAAATTTGCAAAAACAAAATAGAGTAATGTGTGCAATTCGAGGATGAAAGCCTCAGATTCTATGGAAGATCCCCTAAATAATTATATTCACTAAAATAAATAATAATTATCATTATAACCCGTATGATCATAATAATTGATGTACTAATGAACACAATAATAAACATAATAATGATCACAATAATGATAAATAATCATTATCATAATACTTATTATAGTAACTCTCATAATAATGACTATAATAATTATCATTCATTATACATATCTAGTCGAGGTAATTAGGATTACCCCCTAGTTGAAGTGCCCTGCTAAAGGTTACCAAACAATCACTTGGCCAAAGTGATTTGTTCGAGATCACTAGATTTCCACTTAGTTGTGGTGATCTGTTCAAGCTCTCCAGATTACAACATGGTCGAGATGATGTGCTTGAGCTAGCCAGATAACTACCTGGTTAAAGTGTTCTGTTTGGGCTCATCCTATAACCATCTGGTTATAATAGTCTATTCGAGGTCACTCTGATTTTTTTTCCCAAATAGGTACAAAACTTATTCATTTCCTTTCAATTTAACATATTTTTCTAAGCCTCTTGAATCTTAATTGAACAAACTACTTACATTTATTTTATTTTCAGCAAAGGATAGATATTCGAGGAAGCGTCCAATATTGGATTATAATGGCATGCAGGCAACCCCATTTGTATATGGTACACGAAAAGTAAGTTAAAATGATGTAATGGATCTTGGTCTAGTTTATGAATTGGTTTTGATGATTACTTAGGCTACATATACAATCGTGGCTATGACTAATCCAAGATAGTAAAATTCACTGAAAGAAAGCAGTACGTGCGTCTTAAATAATTTAACATTGCAGACTTGAACTATCCTTCAATCATACTTCTTATTCTCAATTGCATAATCACCATCACTCAAAGAGTTAGGAATGTTGGTGCAGCTCGTACATACAAGTCGTGACTCAAGAAAGTGCACGAAGTCTTAGTTGTTGTTAAGCCTAATAGGTTGAACTTTACAAAATACAATAAAGAGAAGATTTTTGAAGTCACATTTACTCCCAAGGAAAATGTCAAGCAGAAGAATTATGTTTTTGGAAATTTGATATGGTCAAATAGTTTTCACCGTGTAAGAAGTCCTATTACGTGAAGCTAACTTAAGGACATATGTTCATGTAATGACATTTAGAGTGGCAAATTATAAGGAAATAATTTTTATTTATTTATTTTTTCTTTTGAAGCTTATTAGTTTAAAGAGTACTAGAAAATAAAAGAAATAAAAAGTAAACAGCTTTTTTGCCAATTGTAAATTTACAAACATTGGCCAAACATGCCATGTGTGTTCTTTATAAGACAAAGATCCTCTCCTTATTATTATTATTATTTTCTCTCTAAGCCTCTCATTGTTAAATGAGTGGTTAAATTTAAGTTTTGAATTTTAATGTTGACAATGAAGCCAACTTTTTTTCACTTTATTGTAATAAGCCAGCTTTTTTAATTAGATTTGAGAAATAAGGAGTGATTAGGAGAGTGAAAAAATAAGGAGAGGATCCTAATAAATTTTTATAATGTATACAAAATATGAGTTGTTGAGAATCAAATTATTTAATAATCTCTATCAATTATAACTTGGGCATTAGATTGTCAAATAATCACTTAATTATTTGACAATTTAATGTAACCCCAAACATGCTTTCATTCTTAGATATATCAAATCATACTTCATTTACAATAAAAATGTAGAGGATACAATTTGAGACGTCTAGCAATATTATCCTTTTCAAAAATAGATATGGAAATTCCTTTTATAATTGCATGTAAATATTGATTATTTTTATAATTATTGGCAAGCAAATATTGATTATCTTTATTTCATTGATAACTATTTATGACTATCTTTTATTATTGGCATTTAAATATCTAGTATTATCTTTAAATTATTGCATAATATTTTGGCTATTGGTTACTAGTGTACTTCAATGGGTAGCTAGAGAATTGTGTTCAGACTTGAATAATTATGTATTGTAGACAGGATAAGCTTTTATCGAGTTATAGGAGACTTCTGGAGCACATCCAGGTCAATCCTCGAGCATAATTTGAATATAGATACCCCGAGACTATAATGGAAACATGATTAACGATCTTCTCCGTGAATAAGGGCATAATGCCCACACACGACTTTCATAATTGAAGGTTGAGGACACATGTTCAAGGGGGTAACTGTCACAAATGACAATAAATAAGAGAAACATAGAGCTCTATTAGATAGCTAAGAAATCTCAGAAAAAGGATGGAAATCCAATGTAGAGAAAAAATTCAATGAAACTTTTAAAGAAATAAAAGCTGGTCAATTCTTTAATTTTTGGTTTTGATAATTGACATACCGGCTAAATTATAAGAGTTATAGAATTTGTTTTTCCAATTTTTTTTAAAAAATGTTTGATTACTGACTTGAGCGTCGGAATATTTTTACTAGAAAAAACATCAAACGACCTCTAATAGTACTTTGTGAGTGTAAGTTTGAAGGCAGCATATTCTCTTAATCAAATAAATTCAAGTGTTAGGGAGAAGATCTACTCGAGAATAGGACGACCAAATTTCTGCATCAACATTTTGACGTCGTCTATAGGGAATTGAGTAAAAAAGTCAATTATACTAAAATAATATCATAGAAATGAATATAAGAGGCAACAATTCATGAGAGTCATGGTTGGAAGAGTCAATGAAGTTGAGGGATGTGGCAAACGAAGCTCATGATAGAATAATGCAGAAAATGATAAAACGAATGGAAAATCAGATAGAGGCATTGACGGCTATCCTTCATGAACTAAGGGATGGGTAGAAGAGAATGTGTCGAGATATTCCTGAGTTTAGTCATATAACTGAACCTATTGAGCAATTCATGGGAATTGGAGACCAGATACATGGAAGGTAAAGTGTGGCAATAAAGGTATATATGAGTATATAAGAGAGGGAGTTAAGACAGTACTTGCGGGATATAAAATAGAAGCGTGAGCAAGTGGTATCACAAAACCATTCTCATGTTGAGAAGTTTGAGGGAGATGGACGGAGGTTAGCCCAAGTCATTGATAAGATGTGAGGGCATGAAAAAGCCCTAAGCTGAAGGATCATATTGGATAATGAGTCCCCACTTTTAGTGGAGATAATCAGGGCTATCATTTTGAGGGATTTCCATTTTCCTGACCTTAAATTCTCGAGAAAAAGTGACCCATTTGCGCATATTGAGCATTTCAATTATATAATAAGGGTACAAAGCTTGACGGAGATTTAAAGATGTAGGGCCTTCCCACTGACTTTAGAAGGGCGAGCACATGAGTAGTTTAGTAAGTTACCCCAAGGAAGTATTAAAAGTTTTGAACATATATGCACTGAGCTCCCAGAGTAGTTTCGTGGGGTAGTAGCCCCTGAAGATAATATGATAAAACTGATGAAGATTAAGCAGAAAGAAGATAAGTCTCTTTGGGAGTCTATCAAGAGATACTACTGAGCAATTCTCAATCTCGGTGCATTTAACCACCCGTAGGTGTTAAAACGACTTAACAAAAATGAAGAGAGATGTTAAGACTGAAAAGAAAATAATTGCAAAAGTAAAAAGTGAGCAGATTGAGGGAATGAGGCTTAGGGAGAAGCGAATTCAAAAAAGAGGAAGATAAATTAGACAAGATCAAAGGCCATCCTACCAACATTATTGAAGATCACCCCAACCTCGGGTTGGTCAGGTTTTATTCTATAGATCCTCAAGTAGAATTCATAGAGATCACCACTAACTCTAAAATAACCCACACCACAACATCCCAACAAACCGGCGACCTCAAATTTCTTAGGGATAGGACCATTTAGATGATTAATCAGAGTCCTGTTACAAGCAGTATACTTTAAAGATTCCATTGGAAGAGTTATTTTATATTATAAGAGAGCGCAGTTTGTTATACCTCTCACCACTAATGTTCAAACCAGCAAATAAGAGATATAGGAGTAGATTCTGTAAGTTCTATGACGATCATGGCCACACAACAGGTTAGTGTCCTGATCTCAAAAACCAAGTAGAGGAACTGGTGAGAAATCGATACCTAGATGAGTTAATTGATGGGGGGCACCTGGTGATAGATCAGCAATATATAGAGAACGAGCAAGTCAGAAGGGTAAATTAGGATTTGTCCATTTTCAAAGCCCAACTATGGCGGGAGACTTGAATAGAGCTAAAAAGAACTATAGCTATAAGCATCAGCTAGTCAAAAGGTCTTGTTCAATATATTGGTGGAAAAAAGAGCAAAGACCAGGAAAGTTTCAATTTTTTGAACTATAGAGGATAAAGAAGAAATTTTATATCCCCATGAAGATACCTTAATTATAAAGACTAATATTACAAACAGGGAGCTTAATATAATTTTGAAGGATTCAGAAAACTTGGTCGATATTCTTTTCAAGTGTACTCAGGATGAAATGGGAATTACAAATGTGAGACTTGAGCACACAAATACTTTTCTAAAGGGATTAAGGCAGGAAGTTTGACACCTTTAGCGGTCATAGATCTGTCGGTCACTATAGGCATGAGACCTTTTGAGAAGAATATGATGCTAGACTTTATAGTAGTGAAAGAAATCAACCCGAAATAGATGATATTGGGTAGGCTGTTTATAAGAATTAGTCAATCAGTAATGTCTACCCATTACTTAGCACTTAAATATCGAGTGAGTGGTGTAGTATAAGTTATAAAATGAGGCTAGAGAATTATAAGGAACTACTATATAACGGCGACTAAAGAAGCTATACAAGACATCATTGGATGTTAGAGGAGAATTAAAAAAAAAAATACATGACCGTATCAAGGAATTGAAAGAAGTTTAGGTGAGACTAAATGATCATGAAAAGAAAGTTAAGATCAGGACAAATGCAAGTGAAGATTTAAAAAGGAATTAAGTGGAGTATTCATGAGCACATGGTGGTGTGTTCGCCTGGTCCCATGAGGATATGCCAGGGATTGGTTCAAAAGTAGTATGTCACATGTTAACATTCAGTAGAAAGGTAAAACCAATAAAACAGAAGAGGAGTTGTTTCAACCACAAGTGACATGGCACCATAAATAGTTAAGTAGAAAAAGTTATTACAGGTATGATTTATAAGGAAAGTTAATTATCCTAAATGGATTTTAAATGTGGTTTTGGTTAAGAAAGTGAATGAGAAATTGATGATGTGTGTGGGTTTTACAGATTTGAATAAAGCTTGTCCTAAGGATAACTTCCTACTACACAAAATAAATCAGTTAGTCAATTCCTAGATAGGGCACGATCAGCTCAGTTTTATGGATGCATTCTCCGGCTATAATCAAATACTTATGCTAGAGAAAACACAGTCTTTGTCATCAACCAGGGCCTATTCTACTATAGAATTATACCGTTTGGCCTCAAGAATGCAGGTGTATCATATCAGAGATTGGTCAACAAAAATTTCTAACCTCTTATCGGCTGGATAATGAAAGTGTACGTACACAACATGATCACGAAATCTAAGAATGCAGATGAACATGTCAGGCATTTGGGAGAAACTTTTGCACACTTGAAAGAATACAAAATGAAGATCAATCTTGAAAAATGCATTTTTGGAGTGAGTTTTAGTAAATTTTTGGGTTTCACGGTTAGCCACAGGGTAGCTGAAGCTAATCTAGAGAAGATGAAGGATGTTATATAAATGAAGTCACCTTACACTCTTAAGGAAATACAGAGAGTTGACAGCTCTTAATATATTCATTTCTGGGGCAATAGATAAATGCCACTGTTAACCTATACAATTATACGGTATTTGATTTTGATAATAACAAATTACGTGTCATGAATAAAATAAAATAAAAATGCATATATTAGCTTAGATGATCATTAATGTTATATTTCTTGTAAAACTAGTATTATTAACTGTAATGTATGTTTAAGCATTTAAAAGCTCAAGGTTACTTTTCATGACATTTTAAATAAATCATTATTTTCATAATATAAAGGTTTTATATTTTTAAAAAATTATGATTTTATTAAGTTAATTGTTTTTAAGTTTATGGACTTATTTGAAAATATTTATAACATTTTAGGTTATAATATAGTTTGGAAGGATTAGGGCAAAACTATAATTTTAAGATAGTTGCACTTTAGTGAAACTATTCACCATTGTAATGAAACTATTTGGCATTAGAGCATAACGACTAACCGACAACAAAACTAACGACAATCTGACAGTGTTCAGAGAGCAACAACAGAAAAATGGCTAGCCAATAAATTAATGGGTAATCGACAATAGTAAACGATGAACCAACTATTTGAATTATGGCCTAATAGTATCTTGCTCAAGTCAAAATGATGATCCGACAACAAGTTAATGACGAACTGTTAAGACTAAAAAAATCTATAATGGCAGCTCTTACTATAAAAAGACTTAATTAGATTCAAATAAAATTAATCTCAAGAGTTATATTTGAGTTTGCTACTGAGTATACAATTGTTCTTGAGCTTTAAATTTGTGATCATTTTATTGAAACACAATTTGAGCTTTCAATTGTAAACACATATTGTGTGTGTGAGAGAAATCAGTTTCTAAACCATATTGTAAAATCAAGTTGAGTAGTTGTAAGTGTTGTGATAAACTTGGGTTAAGAGATTGGGGATAATCTCTTGATATAATGGTTTATTGACACCTTATAAGTCAATTGTAAGAACTTGAAGCCTTGGGAGGCTTATATAGTGAAATCCTCAAGCCTGATGTACTTGGAGGCTTGGACGTAGGTGGGGATTGTCGAACCACATAAAAATCCTTATGTGTAATCTATATTCTCTTGCTATTTTATTTTGAGCTTTGTTAAATTTATTATTCTTGATTCCATTAAGGCATTATAATTAATTATTGTGTGGTTTGCTTAACTTAAGTTTTAAGACTCCAATTCACCTCTCATCTTGGGTTGATTAGCTTATACTTCACTTGATATCAAAGCGAGGTGCTCTTGTTCTCGACTTAACTATCCAGAGTTAAAGATCTATGTAAACCTAATATGATTCAACGTTTAGGGAAGGACAATCCACTACTAGGCCGTCATTTTTTTAATGGTAATGACTATTCTTATTGAAAAACTAGGATGATAATCTTTTTACAAGTCTTAGAATATGAAATATGCGAAGTAGTTTGTGATGGTCCATTCATTTCTACGAAGAAATATAAAAATGGAAAAGAAATTTCAATATCTTCAAGTGAGTGGAGTGAGTTAGATAAGAGAAAGATGTCTTTAAATTCCAAAACTATGAATGTTTTATTTTGTGCCTTAGATAAGAAAGAATTTAATAGAGTTTTGAGTTGTAAAAATGTATATGAAATTTGGAAGAGACTTGAGCTTAACTATGAGGGAACAAATCTTAAATCAAGAGATAAAGCAATGGTGGCAATATAGGATTAAAGTGATGAATAATCCACCGATGAAGAGTAAACTTGTGAAATGTCAAATCTAGCTCTCATGGCAATTGGAGAAGAATCATTTGATGAACTGGATGTGGTAAGTGAACTTTCTACCTATGATGAATTACATGATGCTTTTAAAGATTTACACGATGGTTGGATGAGAATTGGTAAAAAGAATGCATACGTTAAAAAGAAAATGGTAGAGCTCACAAATGAAAATGAATCTTTAAGTGCTAAGATCACATGCATTGAACTAGAGAACAAATTATTGCATGATGAAATTGCTTTGTCAAATGAGAAACCTAACAGATCACATAAGCATATAGAATCACATGTAGATGATCTAAAGAATAAAAATAGAATGCTTAGGAAAAAGAATGATGAACTTAGTAATATTGTATTAAAGTTTACTAAAGGGCAAAAGATGTTGGATAGCTTGCTTAGTTCACAAAAATGTGTATTTGACAAGGGAGGTATCGACTACAAGTTGTATTTGAAACAAAAGTATTATAAGAATTATTTTATAAAGAGTACCTCCATTAATGATCAAGTTGTATGTCATTATTACAATCAAAATGGTCACATAAAGTATAGATGCCCAGTTAAAAGACATGCATATTATGGAGTAAAGTGTATTTGGGTTCCAAAAGGAACCATTGCTAACACTTAAGGAATCAAGAATGTTTAGGTACCAACGGCACAACTTGACTATTTTTGTAGTTACCGCAATCAAGGAATGGTAGAGAGTTCCTTGATAAAAGCTTGTGAAAATAATCACTTAATCATGATGTAAGAAGAAAATAATGAGGCAAGATGATTTAATTGTTTTTATAGCAATTCTTACTTTATTGATTATAAGTCATGGTCATTTAATTTATTCTTAGAAGATGTTTCATATCTACCTTATAATATCATTACAATAAGTGTCTTAGTATGTTGTGGATAAGATTATCTTGCTATTAATTATGTTGAGTATATCATAATAGATGGAAAATAGCTTGAGATTGTGAAAGTATATTTATGTGTTTACATAATTATATTATCATTATAATTTAAATTTGTGATAATTGATTATTTCACTGTGCATTAATTTTTCTTTTGTTCGTATGATTGAATCATCATTGTGTATAACATTTAGTACATTATTATGATGGATGAATATATATGATGATAACTTATCATGATGGATTTGTTTGATTTTAATGATTTTATGAACTTTGATTTAATCTTTATAATTGTCTATCGTCATCTTTCATGTATTCAAATAACTTTGAGACATTCCTATCTATATCAATGTATGATATTGGAGGACTTACTCAAAGGGGAGTTTATATAATCATTCATTGATAAATTGGCATATCGTTATGGTCATTATAATTTCCTATGTATTGACATTATGTACTTATGTTTACTCAAGTTTTAATTATGAAAGAGGACATAATGAATTGCATGTATTATTTTTTAAAGTGTAGAATGGAGTATTGAGTTATGCAATTTTGAATATGGTTTGGTTTTTGTGAATATATTTTTAAAAGTATGTGTGTTGAGAATGTTTTACGAAACATATGCATATTTGTAAGGGGAACTTTTAAAATTTGAAACTTGTTAATTCATTTTTTTAACATATGCACATACTTAGAGGAAGTCCTTATAAAGGTTCAGAATACATGATGTGCTTTGATGATTATACCCCACTTGATGAAGTTGGCTTTATGTATATCTATTTTTGGTGAATAAATGCATTTTGTTTTCGAACTTTTGACAAATGATTGAATATGTATTTCATACTTGCTTTAAATGATATTGAAAGGGGGAGAAACACATGCACTTTGTGATATTGAAACATATGAGATTATATGAATTGAAATGTCACATTAGATCCTTAATGCACTTCGTTTCTAAAATGTGATCATTATTAATTATGAAGCTTGGATTAATAATGACATATTTTTGTGATATACATATTTTTTGGATATCTTAAAATTTGCGTACATTAGTTACCTCTTGAAAATTGATAAGGAGAGGTGCCTTATTGTTTAAATTTTGATGATGTCAAAAGAAGGAAAAATATATGTATTTTGAAGTTGAAGTGTATTTGACATTTTATGATATATTTAGGGAGAGTTTTAATTTTTTGCATATATTGTTTATGGATCAAGCACATTCGATAATTGTATTGACAAACTAACCACTGCGGCAAGTCTTGTACAATCTAGAATCCTTTGGTCGACCAATGAAGTGGTCAGCAGAGTTGAGCGAGTTTGATATTACTTATCAACCTCGAACAACAATCAAAGGATAGACTGGTCGAGTGTACAAAGTAGATAATGATGCTGGTAGCAGACAAATGATGGAAGAAAAGGGTCTTGATAGAGTTTGGACTATTACAGTAGATGGATCATGTGAAGCACAAGGAGCAAGAGCAGAAGTAATCTTACATAGCCCTGAAGGAGTGGAGAGGAGAGAAGATAGAGTGCTTTGTGAGTGCAAGTTTGAAGACAATATATTCCCCGAATAAAATAAGTTCAAGTGCTGATGAGAAGATCTGCTCGAGAATAAAACGACTAGGTTTCTGCATCAGCACTCCATGTCTCTCAAATGTGTACAATTAATCCAGTTAGGCATACCAAACATCATCTATAACCATACAAAACTTACCTCAATCATTTACTTATTGTTGCTCTACAAATTCATCCAACAAAAACCCAATGTCTCCATTTGCTAATTTGTATTCTAGTTCACTCTGGCTTCTTTAATTTGTGCTACAAACAACTAGTGAAAATGGACAAGAAAAAGGCTATATTCTCACCATCAATGCTTTTGAACTTTTCCTCAAAGACAACCCTTTGAACTTAACCTGTTGAACTCTAGCTAGTGTTGTAGCTAAAATGGTGTTGTCAAATGGGGCCCATTAAATTTAAGCTCAATGTGTTGTCTTTGAGAAGGAGTTTAGAGGCATCGGTGAGACCACTTGTGGTTGCTAACCAAAAGTGTGGATATCTTAAATGTGTTAGAGGCAATTTCGCCAACAGATGTTATGATAAAGGTAATAATTATAAACACACCCACCCACCAACACCCACATGCACATACATATTTAAGCTTAGATTGTTGTCTTTTTACTTTTCATTTTTTAAAAAATATTTTAAACGGTCGTTGATTTATATCTATTTCAAATATTCTTGATTAATTCTTGTGTAAGTGGTGATCACAAACGGTATTTATTACATGATTGGAATGATGAAGAATGTATTAAGATTCTAAGTGATTACTAACCATGGGGAGGTACAAAAAGTAATCATAATAGACATTAAGATGGAGAGTTAAAGAGTAGATTACAAGTACTAAATGAATTGGATTATGATCCTCTCTTAATCTCTTTTAGTGTTTTTGTTGAAAAATTCAAATTCAAAGCCAAAGCCAAAGTGTTCAAAGTTTGGCCAAAATTATTCAAAGGTAAATTGTTTAAAGTTTGGCTAAAAATTAGGTAATCACCAACCAAACTTTGACAATTTTAATGGTTTGGTGAAATAGTGCTACCATGCATTCCTATAAATAGCTAATGCTCTTCATTTGTTAAGGCATCCCAAAATTGAGAGCAATTGCAAGTGAAGCAATTGAGAGAGTTGAGAGAGCTTCCACTTGAGTGCTAGGAGAATTTATTTGGGTGTATTGGGCTATTGGGTTTTTGTGAGTTTTCCCAATTTGTAAATTCTCATTTGTTAGTAAAATTATCTTCCAGTCTTTGCCCGTGGATGTAGGCTTTACGCCGAACCACGTAAATTATTGTGTCAATTTTCTTTGCAATTGTTTACACCACATTTAAGTTTCTCTAGAAGTCACAGTTACCATCAATTGGTAATTTGCTCAACCTACGCTTCCGCACAACAGTTTTAAATCTAGTGAAAAAGGTGGCTTAATTGTAAATAAAATTAAACAAGTCGACTTGAATGTCAATATCAAACATCAAGAGTCAATCTTAACCATTCATTTTACTAGGGGAGACTAGGAGAGAAAAAAGACCACAAGAGAATCATTGTTCAAACAAGCAGGCTTAATATTATGCTTCTATTTATTATAAAAATTATTTTAATATAATAAAATATGTCTAATAGATAGTAAAATATTAAAATATTTTAAATATTAAAATTCTTTTAAAATAAAAATATTGTTACATTTATTTTAATATTATATTTTTATTTTTTTATAAAATATTAGAGTCAAATTTTTTAGATTAAAAAAAGTAAAGAGTATTATGGATAAAAAAGAGACTTGGTATTCCTTATTAAAAACTTGGGAGTGTACATGACCATTTAATTTCCTTAAACATTAAGGATGTTGTTATCCTTTTTCCAAAATATTTTATGATATTATCAAAGATAACTTCGGCATTAGATTGCCAAATAATAAGTTAGGTATTAATATTGAGATTATTAAAAGAATTTGATTCTCAAAAGCTAACCCCATGTGTTAAAAGAATCTACTTTAATCTGTTTATTTGAGAATAAAAAATTATTTAATAATCGTTATCAAACATAACTTGGGCATTACATTTGTCAAATAATCACTTCTTTGACAATTTAATACAACTGAAAACATGATCTCATTTTTAGATTTTAAGATATATAAAATTATTGTCATTTACAATGGAAATGTAGGGATACAATAAATTTGATCGTTCTAGCATCATTATCCTTTTCAAAAACAGATACACAAACATATATATATTATGAGTAATAATACATCCACAAACTCTTGTACAAATTTATTTTATACAAACTGATGTGGCATGATTAAATTGGTTAAATTAAATATTCTTTGATCCACATGATTTATTTTTATTATTTTATATTTTCAATCAACTAATGAGTTAATTTCAGATCAATTTATACAAAATAAATTTGTATAATAGTTTGTGGCGGTATTATGACTCATATATTATATATATACAAATTTTTTTCCATAATAATCATATATATTAATCTTAATTATTTTTTAACCGGACTTGAATGATTCTGAAGTCTAGGAACAAGGAAAATTTTACTGAAGACTTATCCAATTTTAACTTGTGGCTAGAAATCCGCACAATATTGCTCAAAATAGTAAAAATTTCCCCTTTCAAACGGAAGAGAAGTTTTAAAAAACCTGGGGAAAAACACATTTCTCATGAGCCATCTCATTCAAGAGAAGTTTGATGAAATAATTTCAAACTTCTTTTGAGAGGGAAATAATAGCAGCAGGAGTATTTTAAACAAGAGACAATGTGGGTCTCAAATTTTAATTTTCTGCTGCTGTTATTTTGCCTTTTTTCCCTCTTACAGACATCAACTTTTGCTGCAAAAAAGGCAAGCCCTACAAGTCATTTTAATTATTTATTCTCATCATTAAATTGAACTTTTTTTTCCCGAAATTTTTACCTTCTTTTTAGGGCAGAAATTTCCAGTTACAGTAAACAAGTTCTAGTTTTAATCATAATTTTTCAGAATATTTTTCAATTCATTTTTATACAATTGCAATCGCAGCTAATATGTTTGTTTGATTGGCCTATAAATCCTGCAGTCTTATATAGTATATTTAGGATGTCATTCACATGGCAAAAATCCGACGGCTGATGATATGGATCGAGCAACAAATTATCACCATGAGTTTCTAGGATCATTATTGGGAAGGTAATTAAAGGCTTCACAAAATTTAATTAATTGTCTGAATATTTTCACATTTCGCAGGCATTAGACTAGAGGCTTTTTATTTTTTTAACAGCGTTGAGGAGGCAAGAGATTCAATCACTTCCACATATAACAAACATATCAATGGTTTTGCCGCATTTCTGGAAGAGGAACATGCAGAACAGCTTGCAAGTAAGCAGTTCAATTTACTCTGTTTTGTTTTTCTTTGATTTTTATTTATTTTAGTGTTTTTATGCAGAGCATCCGAAGGTTGTATCAGTATTTTTGAACGAGCCAATGGACGTACACACAACACAATCATGGCAATTTCTTGGATTGGAGAGAGGTAATGAAATTCCTCCGGATTCAGCGTGGAACAAGGGACGATTTGGTGAAGATGTAATTATCGGAGGCGTTGATTCAGGCAGGTTTTTGCACACCTTAACATTAGATGAATCGGAATTATTTACACTGACAAAATTGAATTTGAAGTCTTTCTGTTATAATGAAAGGTGTTTGGCCTGAATCGAAGAGCTTCAGCGATGAAGGGATGGGTCCTGTTCCATCAAAATGGCGAGGAATCTGCCAGAATGACACCCATTATGGAGTTTCATGCAATAGGTTCATGCTTTTATTACACACTGATTTGTTGAATAAGATTTACAATTGATTACACAATTTCCGAAATTCGACTAGCAATCACGGTATTCTTGCTGTCCTATGTATATTTCAGGAAGCTGATAGGACATAGGTTCTTCAACAAAGGGTTAAATTCATATATGCGCATCAAAATAAATGAATCTTTTTCCATGACTCCTGAATATCAAACAGCTCGAGACTTGGATGGTCATGGCACTCACGTTTTATCAACTGCTGGTGGTAGTTTCGTTGCTAATGTTAGTGCATTTGGCCACGGCTATGGAACAGCAAAAGGAGGATCACCTAAAGCCCGCGTGGCTAATTATAAGTCCTGTTGGAATGTAAATGGGAATTTGGCTTGTGTTCCCGAAGACACTTTAAATGCATTTGATGCTGCCATAAATGACGGTGTTGATGTAATTTCAGCGTCTGTGGGTAATCATGAACATAAAGATTACATTGAGGATGGAGTTGCAATCGGTTCCTTCCATGCTATGATGCATGGCATTATAGTGGTTGCAGGTGCTGCCAACGCCGGACCAGCCCTATCAACTGTGGCCAACGTGGCACCATGGCTATTGACAGTGGGTGCAAGCTCTACGGATAGGATAATGACAAATGAGATTACTCTTGGCAATAAAAAAGTATTGAAGGTACTCAATTTCGATGAACGTTGCTATGAAGATGCAGCCGTACAAAATTTCATTATCTAATGAAGATTATTAATTCATAAAATTGATTTGGCAGGGGAAAAGCCTTTCCGCTAAAGGCTTGCCAACCGACAAGTTCTACCCCATGATTCTTGGAATAGATGCCAAGGCCGCTAATGCAACAGACCCAGACAGGTGAGAAAATTCTGAGAATATATAATATAGTAAAATACTGTGGAAAATTCCGTTTTAGTTTGTAATGTGCTTGTAATCGACTAAGGCAAATACTGGGACTCTTGCAGCGAATTCTGCAACATTGGAGCAATTGATCCGGAAAAGGTTAAAGGGAAAATCATTGTGTGCCTCAATATTTCACACGCAGTTGATAAGAGCCAGCAGGCTGCTGAATATGGTGCTGCTGGGATGATCATAATTAATCACACCCCAATCAACATCAGTAGATCAAATCCTTACCACCTCCCTGCTTCAATGCTTGAATCACCTGAGGGTAGAGAAGTCGTTTTGTACACCAAGAATACCGAGTAATTAAACCACTTGTCTTTTTCACTTACTTTTGATTCGTGAACATTTTCTTTTGACATGACAATTTGATCATTTTATCATGTATTTGATTAACAATGTATAACAGAGAACCGGTGGGCACCATATCTGATGTTGAAACAGAATTCAATACGAAGCCATCTCCAATAATGGCTCACTTCTCATCCAGGGGACCTAGTAAAATTGAACCAGCTATTCTCAAGGTTGATAAACCACTTGAGACCATTAACTATTTTAGTATTTTTTTTTTTCAATTTACTTCTTATTATCATATCGCAATTACAATTTCTTTCTTTCTTTTTTAAATATATATATCAATTTCAGCCTGATGTTACTGCACCTGGAGTGAATATTATAGCAGCCTTTACTGAAGCAACTGGACTAAGCGATGGAGCATATGAAAAAGGAAAGGGTGATACCCGTCGGGTGCCTTACATGGCGATGGATGGCACTTCAATGGCATGCCCTCATGTATCTGGTATTGCTGGCCTTATTAAAACGCAACATCGTGACTGGAGTCCAGCAGCCATCAGATCCGCAATCATGACCACTGGTAGATATACAATTACTCTCTTTGACATAAATCAATGTTTAATTTGTTTTCCTAAGCAAGTTTATTAATAGCTAGTACCCTTATTGAATCGAACTACATTTATTCCATTTGCAGCCGAAACAACAGATTCAACAGGGGGTCCAATTCTAGATTTCGACGGCAACAAGGCAACCCCGTTTGCTTATGGTGCAGGGCATGTGAATCCAAACAAAGCAATGGATCCTGGGCTTGTATATGATTTAAGTTTTGAGGATTACATGGCCTACATATGTGGCCGTGGCTACAACCAATCCATTATAGACGAAATCATTAAGCCAAGGAAGTACAAGTGTCCTGAGTCGTTCAATATTGCAGACTTTAACTACCCTTCAATTGCAATTCCTAATCTCAATGGCTCATTGACTGTGGCTCGACGAGTTAAGAACGTTGGTTCGCCCACCTGCTCGTACAAGGCGACCATCACAGAAATAAAGGGGGTCTCAACTTTAGTTGAGCCTAGCACTGTGGACTTCACAAAGGCAGGGGAAGAGAAGACATTTGAAGTCACCTTTAATGTTGAGGGTAATGATAAGCCTAAGGGCTATGTGTTTGGAGAGCTGATTTGGTCAGATGGTTCTCACAATGTAAAGAGCCCTATTGCAGTGAAGCCGCAATAATAAGCTGGCTTCTTTCTTGTAATGATTTTTTATACTGGCTCAAATCTAAAGAGAAGAAGATATCACGCTGAACCTTGAATTTCTGAAATTCTTCTCTCTTACCAAATAGTTTAATTTTGGTGTGGAAAGTAGTAAGTATGATGAAAATTATAAATAACCTGAGATATACACAAAATTAAACTAGTTGTTTATAATTAAATAAAATTGAATAATGAGGGCATTATATTGAAGCGGCATACATTATTACATAGCCATTAATTATGCGGAATATCAGATTTTGGCTGACACGTACAGGTCATAATCCACACACATTGTATATTTATTTCCTTAAAACCTTATATCCAATCCTTGCGTTTCATATACTCATTTCTAAAAAATTCTCTCTCATGAGAATGCATTAACTGCAGTGGTTCATTATTGGTAAACGAAAATTGAGAGCCCGAGTTGTTTAATATTTTGTGATTTGATGATTGTGAAAGAATAGGTGGTTCAAAACGTTTGTGGGACTTCCAAAATGAAAAAATGTGTGTGTAGATGAAATTGAGAATTAATTAGAAGTTTTGTGTTACTTAATACTATTGTCCAGCAGCAGTGGCTTGTAAGTTGTAATTATACATCATTTAATAAACAATAGTAAAATGTTGATGTAATTTTAGCATACAATTATCCGATGAAAAACTTATATTAATTTACAATAATATAATAATGCTATGCTTAATTACTTAGTTAGGATACTTAGGAATTTTTTGTTAAATATTTGAAGTCTGAATTTTATTAATTTAAGACATTTTCTAAATATTTATTATTTATTTTTTTTAACTTATGTCTGATTTTAAGACATTTATGTCTGAATAAAAAACATAAACTTTTATGATTTTTATCTGAATGAAATTTTTTTTTAATGAAAAGTAAATATTATATTCTAAAAATATCTCTATAAAATATATTTATTTCCTAAACTATAAAATCTAATCTCTTTTTTAGTTTTGATTTGTAAAGACATAAATGTCAAATAACCATGCTTAAGATGTTTTTTATTTATAAAAATAAATAAGATGCCACTTATATTTAAATATTAAAAAAATGTGATTCAGCTATTCGTATTCAAAACTATTCAAACTTTAAAAAATTCGGATATATTCAGATTTCAGACAAAAAAAAAAAAAGTGATATTAATTTGTATCCCAACTAACAAATGTGGCAAATAATGTATCACAATTCGATTGGCTTAAGTGATATTTAATTATTAAGCCTTATCATTTCTAATCCAAATGGTTGAAATCCTATTAGTAACACAGTAGTTGGGATATCATCCATCACTCATTAATTTATCAATGTTTGTATTATCTCTAATATAATATTAAAAGAGATATTTTTCAAAAAACTATTAACTAAAAGTTAAATTTACTAAACATATTTGTCATTTATCAACTTTTATTTTCTACAAAATTGAGGCTTTTAAACCAGAGTACCACAAACTAAAACACCGAATGGAGCCTCTATCTATGTTGCTGGCTACAATGTAAAAGATGGCGTGAATGACTGAATTCTTTCTGGCAAAGAACAATTTTGTTAAAAAAAATATATATGACCCATGGTATGGTATATTGTTGTTAAATCCAAACTTGCGGTGTGAGTTCTATTTACAGAATTTATTTTTTAAAAAAATTGTTATAAAATTGAGAACATTTTAAAGTTACTTTTAGATGTGACTCATTTCTTCTAGCTGTCTTCCGACCTATTAGGCCTCGTTGTTTTCTGTGGTGTCTGTCAACTTCCAACTCTCCTTTGGATTTTATAACCTGGCTCAAAAATAGCCAAAAATAATAGAATATATATAACCTCGGGAAACAAATGGCTTATATGAATCTCTTCGGAAAAAAGAAAAAAATTAATCATTTTAAACGAGAGACAATGAGGGTTTCAAATTTCTGTTTTCTGCTGTTACAATTCTCCCTTTTCTTTCTCTTTCACATACCGGCACTTGCCGTCAAACGGGCAAGCATTTTTTCTTTCTTTCTTTCTTTCTTTCTTTTAATTTATAGTTTTTACATTAATTCAAGTGCAATGTAATTAATTTAATTTTGAATTTCATTTTTTATAAATCCTGCAGTCCTATATTGTGTATTTAGGAGCACATTCACATGGTCCAAATCCTACCTTGGCTGATCTTGAACGGGCAGAAAATTATCACCACGAGTTTCTAGGATCAATCTTAGGAAGGTAATAAAATTAAAAGGCTAGCTTTAATTTTAAACTGTTCTTTTAATTACTTTCATATGTACTCCTTAATTAGCATTATTAACTCTCTTTATTTTAACTATTTTTAATTAATACAGCTGTGATGAGGCAAAAGATTTGATCTCTTCTTCCTATAGACGACATATCAATGGCTTTGCCGCAGACCTTGAAGAGGAACATGCACAACAACTTGCAAGTAAGCAACTCAAATTTCTTCTTACTAGCACTTTTCATTAAAAAACAAAGAAGAAGATAAGCTCCTAATTAATGAAATTTCGGCGCTTTTTTTTTGTGAAAGAAATTATATATTAGCCCCTTTTAGTTAATAGATTTTCTATTCTGCATGCTCAAGTTTATTGTTTATTCATTTTAGCTCTTGGTGAACCGAAAATCCGAGTTCCGCTACTGCTTTCCATTAATGTATATGGTTAATGAGTCTATACATGAGACTAAAACCATATCCATGGGTATATTTTTTTTCACTTTTATTCATGCAGATCACCCGGAAGTTGTATCAGTTTTCTTGAATAAACCTACAAAAAAGCTCACAACCCAGGCGTGGAATTTTCTTAAACTAGAGAAAGATAATGTAATTCCTTCAAACTCAACATGGGAGACAGCAAGGTTTGGCGAAGATGTAATTATTGGAGGTATTGATACAGGTAATTAAGTTTCTAGCTCATCCCTTTCAATTTTTCATATGACTTCGATCAATTTTACTTGACACAATAATTAATACTTTGGCTCTCGGTATACTTTATTAATTTGTTGGGTGCATGTCTAATTAAGCACAACATTTTGGGTGAATAATTCGCAAATTTTACTTACTACATATTATGATTTTATATTTCTTGATATTATATTCCAAGGGGTTTCGCCGGAATCAGAGAGCTTTAGCGATAAAGAGATAGGCCCTGTGCCGTCAAAGTGGCGTGGAACATGTCAGAATGACAACCACTATGGAGTCGAATGCAATAGGTCATTACTTGTTACAATTCTCCCAATTTTTTCAAATTAAATTAGATTCACGTTTACCAAAAGTTTTGGATAATTTTAGAAAACACATTACCGGTGGAATAAACATAAAGCTTTGACAAAATCTTTATACTTAACACTCCAACTGTTTCATTTCACTATTAAATTAAGATTTACGTCAAAGCCCGACCATTCCAAATGGGCCCTGAATGATATAGATTCTTAGTTTTATTCCTCTTTTTCAAACATTAATTCGAATAGAAGAAAGTCTTGGGTGTGCTCCAGGAGTATTTTTGCCTTTCATTCACTCTTGCTATGTGTATGAATATTTTTACGATTGGTTAAGTATAATCGTGACAGAGACTGAATGGAAGAGGAGCAATAATACTTCTGGAGCAATGTCCTCTATCATGTTATGACACACTTAATTTGGTTTGTCGCTGTCAGGAAGCTGATAGGAATAAGGCATTACAACAAAGGTGTCATTTCAGCTGCAAGCAAGAGAAACTCGTCATTTGATATACCTCCGAAATTACAAACCGGTCGAGACCTGGACGGCCATGGCACCCACACTTTATCAGCAGCCGGTGGAAGCTTTGTTCAAGACGTCGGTGCTTTCTGCAATCATGGCTATGGAACGGCAAAGGGAGGATCCCCTAGAGCCCGTGTGGCTTCTTATAAAGTATGTTGGTACACTGACGACGACCACAATGCTGCAAATGGAGAGGATTGCACGGAACAAGATACCATTGAAGCCTTTGATGATGCAATACACGATGGTGTTGATATACTAACCGTATCACTAGGGTACGACAATATTGCTGATTTTTTATCCGATGGGGTCGTAATCGGTGCCTTTCATGCGGCTATGAATGGCGTTCTCACTGTTGCAGCCGCTGGCAATAAAGGACCGGAGCCACAAACAATTAATAATATGGCACCATGGATGTTGACCGTTGGTGCTAGCACAATGGATAGAGAGTTTGTTAGTTACGTTACACTTGGCAACAACAAGCGCCTTAGGGTATTACTTCAATTTCTTTTAAAAGATAATAAATTACAAAAAATAAATATTCATCACACTTATTGATCATTAATTAATTTTGCCAGGGAGCAAGCCTTTCTATAGACGTGCCACAAAATTCCTATCCACTGATCTCTGGAGAACGCGCCAAGGTCGCAAATGCAACTGATAAAGATGCGTGAGTACCTTGTACCTGGAGTAATGATATATAGAGATCCAAAAGCGCATTTTTATATAAAAATTTGTTTGGACGTCTGGATCTAAGCATTTTTTATGGGCTTGAATTCGTGCAGTAGGGCATGCAAGCGTGGAACACTTGATCCGGAGAAGGTTAAAGGACACATACTGGTTTGCCTTCATGAAGAAAAGGGCTACGTGGCTGCTAAAGCTGGTGCTGTCGCGATGATTAGTGGGGCAGATGGGACATTCTCAGCTAGTTATGGTTTCCTCCCTGTTACAAAATTGAATCTCAAGGATTTTGAAGCTGTATTGGACTATATTAAATCTACAGAGTAAGCTATGTATATTAATTTCGTATTCGCTTACAAATAGTGTTTATTCTTGTAAAGTTTAATTTTACAAGCAGCAACTGATCATGATTAATCAAACAGAGACGCAGAGGCGTCCATGACTGATGCTGAGACAGAATTCGATATAGACCCATCAACAGCAATGGCTTCCTTTTCATCTAGGGGCCCCAATAGGATCGATCCATCTATTATCAAGGTTAATTCACAAAAGGAATCAAAAATTTATTCTTTTTGACTTCTCATTATATTTACTACTCCAATGCATAATTCTGAAAATTTTCTAATTTTCCATTTCAGCCTGATGTGATTGCACCAGGAGTTAATATAGTTGCAGCCTTCACATCAGAAAGAGGACCGACTGGCGATGCTCGTGATGATCGCCGTTTTGCTTTCACTGCAATGGATGGCACTTCAATGTCAACTCCAATTGTTGCTGGTATTGCTGGCCTTATCAAAACTGCCCATCCTGATTGGAGCCCTGCAGCAATTAAATCCGCAATCATGACCACCGGTATCTATAAATTTATTTCTTTCAACATAAATCGTGTTCATGTATTACACAATTGATTGCGTGCACTAGATTAATTAATGAATTTATTTCATTTGCAGCTAGAGCAACAGATGCAAAAAACAAATCAATTTCGGAATTCAATGGCAAAGAGGCAACGGCATTTGCGTATGGTTCAGGGCTAGTGGATCCGAACAGTGCATTGGATCCTGGCCTCGTTTATGATTTGACTTTGGATGATTACTTGGGCTATCTTTGTAACCGTGGTTACAAAGAAGACGTTCTAAAGAGATTTGTGGTGGATCGGGAGAAGCACCCCTGCCCCAAGTCATTCGAGCCGGGAAACTTCAACTACCCTTCAATTGCAATTCCTGAACTCGCAGGCTCGGTCACTGTGTCACGAAAACTTAAGAATGTTGGTACACCGGGCACGTACAAGGCACAAGTCAAGAAAATACCTGGAATCTCTGTTGAAGTTGAGCCTAGAAGCTTGACCTTCACCGAAGTCAACGAAGAGAAGACATTTAAAGTCACATTTACACTTGAACAAAATGTAAAGCCTAAAGCGGCCGACGACTATGTTTTTGGAGAACTGATATGGTCAGATGATTCTCACCGTGTAAGAAGTCCTATTGCACTGAAGCAGAAGAAGGAATAGAATGGTGTGTCCACCATATTTTTTCTTTCTTCCCTTTTTTTCTATTTTTGGGTCAGCATGTATCCCACTTTATTCCACCTCAAGTTAAACATCTGTTTTTTTTTTTCTTTTTGGTTAATTTGACATCTTAATCTGCTTCTTTTATGAAAATTGTCCGATTCACTAGATTATCTTATGAGGATTTATGTTCTTTTTCTTGAACTTTATCCAGTCTCGAGAGTATAATGAGAAAGTATAATGAGCCTTACACTTCATTAATGAAATTATCTTCAATCTAAAAAAATCAATTTAGGCTTGTCCTCTTTTTTTTTTTTAAAAAAAAAAGGAGTCGTTTTCCTATAATTAATAAAGATGAATATGTTGAAGTTTTGCCATATAAAGAAGTTATTATGTTAATAACGTGAGTCAGTTTTTGGAATTTGCATAATTGGAAATAGAATAATGGTGTCTTTATTTCCAGGATTGGGGAATCGGAATCCAAAATTAAAATCAAAATCGTAGGCTCTACCCAAATTTAACAATAAGGAATGGGAGATTAATTTCGTGTTTGGGAATCAATCTCTTATTTTGCCCTCTCCTCACAAAATCAAAATTTTCTATTATTTACTATATTATTATAATTAATTAATTAATTAATTATTATGCAAAATTAATATATTATATAATTAGTTAATTAATTTATATATTAATATATTATTAATAAAAACTATTAATAATAATAAGTTTTGAATAAATACTCACAATAATTAATATATTATTATAGTTAATTAATTAATATACTATTATAATACTTATTAATCTAATGATTATAATTAATTAATATTTTAATATTTTATTAACAATAACTAATAATAATAATTTTTGAACAAACAACTACAATAATTAATATATTATTATAATTAATTAACTAATATATTATAATCAATTAATATAACAATAATTTATTTAATTATAATAGTTATAGTAATAATTATTATAACAGTATATTAATTAATTAACTATAATGATAGATTAATTATTCTAATTATTTTTTAAATATTTTTGTTATTATTAATTAATATATTAATAATAATAATTTTTGTATAAATAATCAATATAATTAAAATATAAAATAATAATTATGACAATAGTTCATTAAGTATTTTTCAATAATTTGTCCACAATCTAACTTATTTCGATTGCAATTTTAAGACAGAGTAAACACATTAATGTCAATCCAGCTCATTTTGATTTTGATTCCTATAGTTCAAGTAAACAACTTATTCTGATTCTCGTTCCACATTTTTATTCTAGCTTATTCTCATTCTTGCCCATTCGGATTCTAATTTATTCCAATTTTAGTTTAGTAAACTTACCTTAAGAGTCAAAGAGAGATGATCATATATATAATCTCTCGCAATCATTTCCGTGCTAGAAAAGACGAGAGATGTGGATTTGATGTTTAGAAAGTTTTTGTGATCTTGGATTTGATTATTGTTGTTAATCTAATCATGATATCTTTTTTATTTTAATTGTTTAATCTTTTATGGTGCGTTTACTAAAAGAGAATATGAATTGGTTGGAATTAAAATTAATAGGAATTGGAATAGACTGAAATGAGAATGGAGAATGGAAATTATAATACATTGTTAAATTGAATTATATAAATCAAAAAAAAATTATATGAATCAAAATCGGAATGAGTTAGATTGTCAATAATGTGTTTACTTTGTCTTGAAATTGAAATTGAAATGAGTAAAATTGTAATAAATTACTAAAAAATATTTAATAAACTATTATCATAATTATTATTTTTTATTTTAATTATTGTGATTACTTATTCAAAAATTATTATTATTAATGATTGTTAATAATAAACTAATATATTAATTTATTGTAAAAAATATCGTTAATAATAAAAAAATTCAAAATACATTAAATAATTAGAATAATTATATTTAATAATTATTATAATATATTAATTAGTTAATTATAATTTTTTTTTGTGGGGGTAGCGGGTGCAACATGGTCAATCTTGAGAATGAGAGATTGATTCACACTCCTCTCTTAGGAATCAATCTCCCATTCCTTATTCTCAAATTTAGGTGAGCCTCACAATTCTGATTCTGATCCACACTTCCATTCTATAAAGTATATTAATTGAGGCTTAATGTGATATTCAAACACTAAATGATCTAACATATCATTAGATAACCTGAAATGTTTTATTTGATGAATAATTTCGATTCATTCTAATATATAGGAAGAAAAAATCATTGGATTTAAAACCATTTTAAACTTATCCATTCATACTAAAATAAACTTTCTTAATTTCAGTTTTTTAATTATCAGAGTTCAAATTTTAAGTGAGAGATGGACTAAAAATTTAATTTGAATTTTATCAACAGTCCACACTACTATATGTGTGTATTTTAATCCAAAATTCCCGGATTAGAACACCATCCGGGAATGATTTGGGGGCCGTTGGTCCCAAATCTTTTTTTTTTTGTTTGGTTGGTTTTGGCCTTTGGATGAAAGCATATTCCCAGAAGCTGTTCCAATCCGGGAATCCGGATTGAAACAGTGCCCTATATATAAAGACCGTTAGGCCCCATCTCTATAGCTCTAGTTGAATGTTGCGAATATGAACAGGATGGTTTGGGCTCCATCTCTATAGCTCTATTGCGAATATGAACAAAATGGTCACACCTTTTATGCTGTGTTTACTAATCTAGAATGAGAATCATAATGAGAGAATCGGAATATCGAAGTTATTTACTTAATTGATGCAGGGAATGAAAATGAGATGTATAGGTCCCACACTAAATAAGGAATCATTGCCGGGGTTGTAATTCCAGTGGGAGGTGTTGGTAATCACAATCCCATTCCGAACATGACAAAAAATATTCCCGTAATTTTTCTTGTTTTTTCAAAAATACCTTCGTTGTCATTTAAAAATATGAATTAAAAAAAAAAAAAACAAAAACAAAAACCAAAATCCCAGTTGACCCATCTCATCTCTCTCACCTATAAACGATCGACATTCTCTCTCACATCACTTAGTGCCGGTTGAGCATCTCATCACCGATTACACACCTGCCGCTCGTCACCGATCTTGTGTTTGTCTCCGATCAGATTAGTCGTTGATTACAGGTTGATGGTAAGATTGTTGATGACGATGACTTTTATGACAATAATGATGATTATTGATTATGGTGATGATTATTATTGATGATGTTATTGTGGTGATGATGATGATGTAATCGTGATAACAATGATGAAGATGAAACTAAATTTTGATGTTAATGGAGAAGAAGAAATGAAATTGACAGGAGGAAGAAGAAGATAATTTGGTGGTGATGATGTTGATGAAGGAGATGACAGTGGAGAAGTAACGGAGAAATTGTAAAAAAGAGAGAAAGGAAAAAGAGAAGAAGAAGAAGATAAAAGGAGAAAAAAAAGGGGAAGAGAGATAAAATAATAATAAAAAATAAAAGAGGAAAAATTTATTGTTGAGATTATTATTATTTAATATTTATTTATTAATTATTATTATCACTGTCATCAGAGATAATAATCAATAAAAGATATTTTAATAAATTAAATTAGTTCATTTCAATTTCAAAATAAAGTAAGCACATTCAAGAAATAGAAAGTTTAGAAATATTAAGAATAAAAATAAAATTTATAAGTAAATTTATAGAATTTTTAAACTTATGGATTGAAATATAATGGATAATCCACATCATCAATTTTTAGTTCAACGAGCATTAAAAAGAATTTGAGAATTATACTCAAATATAAATCATATGTTTCTTGGATAGGAAAATATATAAACTTATTAAATCAAAAGATAGAATCCTTAGAAATAGAAAGAACAACCTTAGTAAACATAGGATCATAAATATATGAAAAATTTATAGATTTATATGAATTTGATAATTATTTGTATTTATATAAACAAATATAAAAAATTATAGAAAAAATAAAGAATAGATGTAGATGTAATGGTCAAAGAAATGATTAAATATAAAATTAAAAAGAGATTAGGGACTGAGATGAAATTGTCCATACATAAAGACAAACAAACGTAAGTAACAGAAACTGTAACTTAGAGAGACCCAAAATATTATAGTGTCCGCACTGTAATGGATGGTTTACATAGCTCGCTTATATGTGCGTGTGTGTGTGTGTGCACGCGCGTCCGCACGTGGGTATGTATCATCTTTGAAACTTTCTTCTTACATCACATCGCTCACTGATTCCATCAGCAAAATTTAGGACTCCCCCTCTCGATCTCCCTAATACTATTAGCCTGTTACTTAAATAATGTGGTTTTGTGATTAACTTTTTAATGTTCGAAAATGATTTTAAAAATTAAAAAATAATTTTAGTATTTAATAGAATTTTTTTAAATTATCTTTTTGTAAAATTATTTTATTTTACAGTAAATTTTAAAAAGCATTAAATGAATAATTTTTTAAAATATGATTTTAAAATTTAGTTTTATACTAATATAAATTTATATATATCTTTATATATATCACAAACATTTAAAATTATCCTTATTAATTAAAAAATAAAAATCATTCATTTTAAAGTGATTATTATTATGAATTATATTAAGATTATATATTATATTTAATATTATATATAATTTAATTATTATCTAAAGTTTAATTTTATTTTTTAATAAATTATTTTTATATCACAACTAATAACAACTATGTTAAAAAGTATAATATTATCAAACTAGTTCTTAGTATTACAAACAAATCTTAGTTTGAATTATCCAAAGGCCATTAGTGACTGCATACGATGGGTTTCACTATATGCATAAAAATTATTATTATTATTAATTATATTAAGATTATATATTATATTTTATATAATATATAATTTAATTATTATGTAAAGTTCAATTTTATTTTTTAATAAATTTTTTTTTATATCACAACTAATAACAACTATATTAAAAAATATAATATTATCAAACTAGTGTTTAGTATTACAAACAAAATTTAATTTAAATTATCCAAAGGCTACTATGGCTGCATATCGTGGGTCACTATATGTGTAAAAATAAAAAAGGAAGCATCCCGTTGTCCTTGGATTTCAATCCAACAGCCCTTGTTTTTGTGTAAAAACAAAAAAGGACTCCCGGGTTGTATCACTGTATATATATCACATGGGTCCGGACCCCAAGCGTCTATGGCTCTGAGAGTATTGTTTGCCAAGTTAACCTGTCGACGTGTCAGATTTTTACCTTCTGGCTTTCTTTTGGTCATCACATATAGACACATAGTTTTCATTCAGGAATCACTCCGTATATTAAAGTTAAAAATAAATTAAAAATATATATAAATTTTAATATATTAAAAAATAAAATATAATACATTAAAATTTATATTTTTTATTTATAATTTATCATTAACTTTAATATAATTAATATTATGATATAATATAATATAATAAAAATTTTAATATATGTACACACGCGTTAACATTCTTATGAAACATAAACAAACACAAGTACTTTTACTCGTCTTATCACATTCAAAGCACTATAATAACAGTAATAATATTGCAATTCTCTCATCAAAATGGCAAAATCACCAGAAGAAGAACATCGAGTAAAGGCCTTTGGGTGGGCAGTTCGAGACAGTTCCGGCTATCTCTCCCCATTCAACTTCCCCATAAGGTAATTAAAAATTTATAATAATATATATATGTGATCCTAATTTAAATTTAATTAAAATTTAGGTACTGTAGATGTTGATGAAATGATCATAGACATGGAAATGTAAAATACGTAGAGGGAAAGGGGTGACGAGAATGTGAGGCTTAAGGTTTTGTATTGTGGGATATGCCATACTGATGTCCATAACATCAAGAATGAATGGGGCTTCTCTCTCTTCCCTATGGTTCCTGGGTATGTAATCATGATCCATCTATCCTTCAATTTCTACGTATCAACATGCTTTTTTTTTTCAGCCAAGGCGGTTCCTAATTTTTAAGCACAGTGATTGCCTTTGTACACAGAAAGAGATTAAGCAAGGCCAAGGCTTTAGGAATAGGATGTTTTAATTTGATACAAATCGCCCCCACCCTATTTAATTCAATCTTATAGAGGTGCTATTGAAATATTGCTAATGAGAAATATATTTTACCTTTGGATTTTAATCTTACCGTTTTATATTTGATGTGATAAATAGCTGGAAACTCTTATTTAAAATGACAACACACACACACACACACACACACACACACACACACACACACACACACACACACACACACACACACACACACACACACACACACACACACACACACACACACACACACACACACACACACACACACACACACACACGAGTGATTATTTAGTAAGGGTTTCTTACTTCAGTATATTAAAAGATAAGAATAAAAAAATAAAATATATTATATTAAAATATGTGTTATTTTTATATATATTATCCTCATAATTTTGTGTAAATTTAGAATCTCTATCTTATAAATTACAGGTGCAAATAACAATTAACTCAATCACAGGTCGTTAGAATGAATATCTTATTTTATTGTCAATTAAATTAATTTACTTCCATTTGACTTCATATATTTTTTAAATTTTCCTAACTTTATCACATTCTACTCAAATTTGACAAGTATACCATTTGGTGGGTCCTAAGGTTACGTTTGACACGTATGATTGAATTGGACTAATTATTAAGATTTGATTAGATTAGATTTAATAGGATTACATTGTATTATAAATACTATCTTGTGCTTGGTATAATATCACATTGGACTATATTAAATTATATTTGAATGAAATTAAATAGTATTTAAGTTGACATTTAAATATGAAAATAAATTATTTATGAATATTTAATAATAAAATAATTATTAAAATTAATTTAAAAGACAATTACTAAAAAATTAAATTTGTAGAAAATTAGTTATTTGGTAATCATAATTATAATTAACAAATATAAATTACATTACATTAAATTAAATTAAAACTATTTAAATGTTTAGTTTTAATTTTTATTACATATTTAAATATATTTTATTTTATCAATAAGTTAGCAAACAATATATATAAAAGCAACTAATTACTGGTATTATTAATTTTCATGATTAATTTGAATATATTGATTATTAAATTAGATATAAAACTAATAGTTAATTAAATAGATAATTATTTTTAAATTTAATCCTAACTAAACCCATGTGTATATTGGGATTGCTAATCCATGACTTTAAGACTAAATTCAAATTTAGTCTCCTTATCTAATCCAAATTAGAGCTTGTCAAACATAGAATAAATAATTAATCCTAAAATTAATCTTATCCTATACTTAATCCTAGCTCCCAAACGTAGCCTAAGTGTAGTGGAGTGCCTTGCCATCATTAGAGGAGTGAGATCATACTAAAGACTTAGCCCATCAAAATGGCAGACTTGTCTAACTATAGATGATGCCTTTAATTATAGACTTGTCTAACTATAGACTTATCATTTCAACTTTATATTATGTTAAATTTAGGATGATCTAAACATGGCCCATTTAAGAATCACGTCTAGATATTGAAACTTTAACCTAATATGAAAAATAAATAGTTTATCCAATAACTTATTTAATATTTTTATATTTAATAAAACTTATATCAAATTTTTGCACAGTTTATTATATATAAATAAATTATCGATATTATAAAATATACATTTCCATTAAGATATTACACATTTACACTATTAAAGTTTTAAATCTATATAAAATTTTGTAAATGACATGTGTATATGTTCATTCTTCCTTAAAAAGAAAAAGAGAATCATGTTTAATATTTAAGTTCTATTGAAAAAAATCTACAAATTAATTTATAATAGAAAATATAATCATGTTATTCGTCGGGTAAATAGGTCAAAACCTTTAACCTTAACCCAACACAAAAAAAATTGTGTCTACCTAGACCAAACCCGTTTAATTATGATGTCAAATTTGATGACATATACCAATTTAATCATGTTGTGTTCATGTCGAATAATCAAATTGTGTGAAATTTTGACAGCTCTATATTAGCACCATTCATTATCGTAACACATAATGTAATTAAATATGAGGATAACATATTAACCTAATTAAACTCATCTATCTTTGCTCTTTCTACAAATTTACCCCATTTATTTATATCGTGTTCATGTCGGGTAACCGGATCATGTGAAATTTTGTCAGCTCTACTATTAACACCTTTCATTATTGCAACACATAATGTAATTAAATATGAGGATAAACATATTAATCTAATTAAGCTCATCTAACTTTGCTCTTTCTACAAATTCTTTGAATACATTTCTTCCAAAATAGAAATTTGAAATTTGAAAATTTACAAGCTTTTATTTGAATGCAAAATCTTACAAGTCATTTCATTTTAGTTGGTAGTGTCTAGAGTTATGCTTTTTATTTATCAGTCTCGTTTATCTCTCAAGAAAATCTCATAATTAACTATTCAGGAATTTTACTGTCTTGAAGCTAGCTAGTTATATATTGCCAAAGCAGAATCAAATACCTTGTTTCCACTAAAGTAATTTATCCTAAAAAATTATATTTATTTGCAGGCATGAAATTGTAGGGGAAGTGACAGAAGTTGGTAGCAAAGTACGAAAGGTTAAAATGGGAGATAAAGTTGGAGTTGGATGCATGGTTGGTGCATGCCACAGCTGCGAGAGTTGAAAATTACTGTCCGAATGTGAAACTCACCTACAATTCCATTAACACTGACGGAATAATCATATAATGAGGCTACTCTGATCACATGGTTGCCAATGAGCACTACATTGATCGAATCCCCGATAACATGCCCCTTGATGATGCTGCTTCACTGCTTTGTGCTGGGATTACAATGTACAGTCCATTGAAATACTTCGGACTGGCAGAATGTTGTGCGGAAGCGAAGGTTGAGCAGATTACCAATTGATGGTAACTGTGACTTCTAGAGAAACTTAAATGTGGTGTAAACAATTTCAAAGAAAATGGACATAATAATTTACGTGGTTCGGCGTAAAGCCTACATCCATGGGCAAAGACTGAAAGATAATTTTACTAACAAATGAGAATTTACAAATTGAGAAAAACTCACAAAAACCCAATACCCCAATACACCCAAATGAATTCTCCTAGCACTCAAGTGGAAACTCTCTCAACTCTCTCAATTGCTTCACTTGCAATTGCTCTTAATTGTGGGATGCCTTAACAAATGAAGAAAAATAGCTATTTATAGGAATGCATGGTAGCACTATTTCACCAAACCTTAAAAATTGTCAAAGTTTATTTGGTGATTACCAAATTTTTAGCCAAACTTTGAATAATTTGGCTTTGAACAATTTTGGCCAAACTTTGAACATGTGCTTTGATTTGATTTTTTCAACAATTCTCCACTTCGGTGAAGATTTATCCAAATCTAATCCGACTACCAACGAACCATCATTCCCAAAGTGGCTGCATCTCTGTGACTGCCTACGTACCCAAAATTTGTGATTAAGCCAACTGTAATTCAAAATATTACTGAACTTCCTTGTATATAAAATGATCGTCCAATTTCTACCTTTCTCACTATTTTAAACTTTGAGGATATTGACCAAGTTTAGACAATGCTCAAACTTGATCGTTGTCACCACCTTGGTCAACATATCTGCGGGATTCTCTACAGTCTTGATTTTCTGAAGAAGAATCTTCCCCTCATCAATAATTTCTCGCACAAAGTGAGATCGTACATCGATATACTTCGTACACGCATGATAAACTTGATTCTTTGCTAAGTGAATAGCACTTTAACTATTACAATACAAGTTAACATGCTCCTGGATCAATCCCAAGTTTCCAAGCAAGCCTTGTAACTAAACAGCCTTTTTAATAGCCTTCGTAATTGCCATATACTCGTCCTTTGTGGTTGACAGTGCAACTGTAGACTGTAGTGTAGGCTTCCAACTAATTGGCTCTCTAGTAAGAGTAAATACAGATTCGATGGTTGATCATCGTTTGTCTATATCACCGGCATAATCAGAATCAACGTACCCAATCACACCTTAACCAAGTGTGTCATTTCGTTCAAACAGTAAACCAACATCAACGATTTTCTGAATGTACTGTAGAATTAATTTCACAGCTTGCCAATGTTCTTTACCAAGATTATGCATATATCTGCTCACCATACTAACTGCTTGTGAAATGTCGGGCCTTGTACACACCATTGCATACATCAAGCTACCAACTATATTTGAATACGGAACTTGCAACATGTATTCTTGTTCTTCATCCGTTGAAGAAGATAGTTGTGCAGAAAGCTTGAAATGAGAAGCCAATGGGGTACTTACAAGTTTTTTTTTATCATTCATGCTAAACTGTTGTAATACATTCTTCAAATATTGCTTTTAAGACAAGCTGACTTTACCACGAGCTCTATCTCTGCATATATCCATGCCAAGAATCTTCTTAGCTTCACCTAGATCTTTCATCTCAAATTCTTGATTGAGTTGAGTTTTCAACTTCTCAATCTCATCTTTGTTCTTAGATGCTATTAGCATATCATCGACATACAAGAGTAAATATATGAAAAATCCTTCTTGTAACTTGCGAAAATACACACAATGATCAAATTTATTTCGTGTGTACCTTTGCCCTTTCATAAACTGATCAAATTGCTTGTACCATTGCCTTCAAGATTGTTTTAATCTATAAAGCGACTTTGTCAGTTTCCAAACCCAATTTTCTTTTCCAGCAACTGTAAATCCATCTGACTGAGTCATATAGATTTCCTCTTCCAAATCACCGTGTAAGAGCGCAGTTTTAACATCAAGTTGAACTAGCTCAAGATCATATTGCGCAACAATGGCTAGCAAAATTCGAATAGACGAATGTTTCACAACTGGAGAAAATACCTCATTGTAGTCTATTCCTTCCTTCTAAGCGTAACCCTTCGCTACCAATCTAGCCTTGTATCGAATTTTATCCTTACGAAAAAATCCGTCCTTTTTTGCATATACCCATTTGCACCAAATTGCCTTTTTGTCTTTGGGCAGTGTAACTAACTCCCAAGTTCTATTTTTTTGAAGAGACTGCATTTCTTCATCCATTGCTTGCTTCCACTGTACATTTTCAGGGCTACTTACTGCTTCTTTGTAAGTGGAAGGAACATCACCATCTACAATTGAAAGTGCATAGGCCACCATATCAACAAAGTAAGAAGGTCTACGAATCTCTCTTTATGGCCTTCTATATACAATTGAATCTTGTTGCTCTAAAGGTTCCTGAGTCAGAACCTCTTCTTCATCTTCGATCGATTGAGAATCATCTACCTTTTCAACACTAGCTGGATCATCTTTAACCTTTTCAAGCTCCACCTGCTGCGGAGTACTACTGGTGCTGTCATCATTTTGTGAATCCTTTTATTTTAACATGACTAATTCATCAAAAGTCACATTTCTGCTGAAAATGATCTTCTTTGTATCTGGACACCATAAACGGTATCCTTTCACTCCACCAGTTATACCCATGAACAATGTTTTCTTTGCTCTTGCGTCTAACATAGATTTCTTTACATGATAATATGGAACCAAAGACATGTAAAGTATCATAATCAGTAGCAGGTTTACCAGTCCACATTTCCATGGGTGTTTTGCCCTCAATTGCAGCTGATGGTAAACGATTAATCAGATGGCAAGCATATATAACAGCCTCAGCCCAAAATTCCTTGCCCAATGTTGTGGTGTACCTCAAACAGTGAAGTGTCGCACAATGCCCTCACCATTATCTGAGCGAAGACTTTTAACCTTTCGACTAGTTTGAGTCTCGACCATCTTCTTCTATTTCAAAAATATACCCAAAACTTTATTTTTGTTCTTCATCAAATACACCCATACTTTTCTTGAATAATCATCAACAAAAGTAACAAAATAGTGCATACTTCCCAAAGAAGCCACTTTAGTAAGTCCCCACACATCACTGTGAACATAGTCTAGAATCCCCTTTGTATTGTGAATTGCTGAACCAAACTTTACTCTTGTTTGCTTGCCCAGAACACAATGTTCACAAAATTCCAATTTGCAAGAATTTGCACCTTTCAATAAGCCTTGCTTAACCAAAGTCTGCAAAGCTTTTTCACCGGCATGTCCCAAACACATATGCCACAACTTGGCTGCCTCTGAATCTACATCCTTTCTCAAAACTGTTGATACTAATCCAATAACTGTACTCCCTTGGAAATTGTACAAGTTATTCCTTCTTGTGCCTTTCATCATCGTCAGTGCACCAGCTACTACCTTTAAGAATCCATCTCTCATAGTGATTATAAGCCCTTTATATTCTAGGATTCCTAATGAGATGAGATTTTTCTTTAAGCTTGGTACATAGCTAACTTCTGTCAAGACTTGGATTGAGCCATCGTGATTCTTCAGTTGGATTGAACCTATTCCTATGGTTTTACAAGCATTGTCATTGCCCATAAAAATAACTCCACCATTTAGCTCCTTGAAGCTAGAAAACCAGCCTTTATTAGGACATATATGATAAGTACAACCCGAATTCAAAATCCACTCATCTGATTAACATGTCAACATCATGCCAACCAGACTAAATTCTGACTCCTCATCATGCTCGGCTACAAATGCATCAAAAATAGCCTTGCCCTTTTGTAACTTAGGACAATTCTTTTTCCAATGCCCTTTCTCACGACAAAAAGCACTTTCATCTTTGGCAGGCCTACCTTTAGACTTGCCACTTTTTCTAGGTTTGCGACTTTGTGAACGACCTCTTGTTGTCAATACTTCTGTTACTGTATCTCTGTGATCCTTTTTATCTTTCTTTCTGGTCTCAGCATTATACAGTGAACTACATATAGCATCAAATGTGACACTGTCCTTCCCATAAAGCAAAGTGGTAGTGAGATGGTCATGTTCATCAGAAAGCGAATTCAACAGCAACAATGTCTTATCTTCATCTTCAAATTTCTCATCCAAATTTAGCAAATCTGCTAATATTTTATTGAATGAGTTCACATGGTCATTCATCGACATACCAGGTGCATACGTGAATCGATAAAGTTTCTTTTTAATATAAAGCTTGTTTTCAAGGCTTTTTTTCATATATTTTTCTTCCAGTGTCTTCCACAATTTCTTTGCTGATGTCTCCCTCATGACAGATCTAGTACTTCTAATCTTTAGCCAGACATAGGTGAATAGTACCACATTCCTGTCTATTGATTTTTGTCCACTTCTTGTCATCCATCTTTTTAGGCTTTTCTTCTAGAGCGAGATCCAGCTCTTGCTGACATAAGACATCCAACACCTCACATTGCCACATACCAAAATTTATTGATACCATCAAATTTCTCCGCTTCAAACTTTGCATTAGTTACAGTAGTCCTTACTGACAAAGACAACGACGACACTCCTGCCATCTTTCTCAACCTCAAATAATCAATGCCTTCAATAACTATTCACACTTGAAAAACAGTCTCTATGATATTTATTTCGCGTGAATAAATGCATCAGGAAAGTTCCCAAGAGAATGGAGGGGTCACAATGGTCCCACTTAAAACCCAGACTCCTTAGATTCTTATTGTCTTGTTGACAGAACTTTTCTAAACATTCAAAAATACACACTACTTACAATAGACTGTTCTCTAAGTACAAATGGTTGTATCTAGTACTGTATATATAAATAGTATTATATACATGAACAATATCGTATACCCCAAGTACGAACCTTCGGCTCTGATACCATTTGTTGTGCGGAAGCGCAGGTTGAGCACATTACCAATTGATGGTAACTGTGACTTCTAGAGAAACTTAAATGTGGTGTAAACAATTTCAAAGAAAATTGACACAATAATTTACGTGGTTCGGCGTAAAGCCTACATCCACGGGCAAAGACTGGAAGATAATTTTACTAACAAATTAGAATTTACAAATTGAGAAAAACTTACAAAAACCCAATATCCCAATTCACCCAAATGAATTCTCCTAGCACTCAAGTGGAAGCTCTCTCAACTCTCTCAATTGCTTCACTTGCAATTGCTCTCAATTGTGTGATGCCTTAACAAATGAAGAACAATAGCTATTTATAGGAATGCATAGTAGTACTATTTCACCAAACCTTTAAAATTGTCAAAGTTTGTTTGGTAATTACCTAATTTTTAGCCAAAATTTGAATAATTTGGCTTTGAACAATTTTGGCCAAACTTTAAACATGTGCTTTGATTTGATTTTTTCAACACAGAACAAGGAAAGCACTTGGGCATCGTTGGGCCTAGCGGGCTTGGTCATGTAGCTGTCAAATTTGCCAAGGCTTTTGGGGCCAAAGTGATGGTAATTAGCACCTCGCCAAGCACGAAGACTAAAGCTCTTGAACGTCTTAGCCCTGATTCATTTTTGAATAGCCGTGACACTGACCAATTGCAGGTAATTTAATTAGATTCACACATATATTGGAGAAAAATAAGAAGTGCATGCCTTAATTTTAATAATTATTTTGTAATAATTTTATCAGGGTGCCATGGGCACATTGGATGGTATTATTGACATGGTGTCAGCTGTGCACCCCATTTTTCCATTGATCGGTCTATTAAAGTCCCATTGAAAGCTTGTTCTGGTTGGTGCTCCAGACAAGCCACACGAGCTACCTGTGTTATCTTTACTTATGGGTAAGTTCTCGCAAAATTCTTCGGAAATTAACTTGTAGTCTAAAACTTGAAATTAATATAATGCATTTGACACCATAAAATAAACTAACAGGGAGGAAGACGGTGTCAGGAAGTTACACTGGAGGAATGAAAGAGATGATTGATTTTGCAGCAGAACACAATATAACAGCTGAAACTGAGGTTATTTCGATGGATTATGTTAATATGGCAATGGAGCGACTTGCCCAGTCTGATGTTTGATATCGATTTGTCATTGATATTGCAAACACCTTGGCTGCTACCAAACCTTGAAGAATCAGAATCAGAATCAGATTGGTGTCTTCAATTCACAACTTGTTCCATGATCCACTTCTTTATATGCAATGCTCCCTCGAACATTTCACTCTCTTTTAGAGCTTAAATTACTTTTAATTGCCATGTACATCGGGCCTAATTATGTACTGATTGCCAAAAAATAGTAAATGTCAATGATTTAAAATATTGGTGCTATATACGTTTTAGTACTTGTCGCAAGCGAAAATTTTATTTTTGTCTAAATAATATACAAAGTCCTTCTCTCATGCGGGGTTCTCTTTTTATTCATGTGGATATACTATCAAGTCATGTGATTTAATAGAGACAATACAGACACATTAAATCACATAACTTAATAATGTGTCCACATTAAAAAATAAGGATATGCACACCTGATAATTCATATTCGCAGAGGTGAGTAGTGACAGAGTTATCTAGGTTCCTCTGACCTTAGACAAAAATATATGATTGTCCTAAATGATTCATGATTTTATGTCAAAATTTTCATGACTGCATGCATGCTCTCCAACATAAGATTTTGTAGTTAAGATTTAGTATTGAGCTGAATTTTTATCCAGTACTAAATCAATAATTAAAATTATTTTAAATTTTTATTTTTCTCTCTTGTATCAATAATTAAAATTATTTTTATTTTTATTTTTTTTAGTTTCTCTTGTCTAATAACTATTGATTCAATGCTCAACAAAAACTTAACTCACTACTAAATCCTTATTCAATTTTGCAACCAAGGAAAATAAACAAAACTCCGTCGATCAATGTAAGCATTTTCTAAGAACCTCATTGTTCACTCGATCTTGATGCATGATGAATGACTCTATATCTGTCAGGATGAATATAGTTTAAGTTTCACCACCCCATAAAATCTATCATGAAAATTTATTTATTCATTTTTTTTCAGATCTTAGCCTGTACCATGATTTAAAAAAAAAGAATAATAAAATCTATCTCTAAAATGGTATGTGGTACGTACCTCGTAGTCAGAACAAGGACAAATGTATTAATTAGAAGAGGGTGCATTTTACATTTCATGGAGATTTTTGAACATCTTTCAAAATTGTGGGTTTCATTTTTAATCTAAAATTGCAACTTTTTATGGATCAGTTTTCATGATTAATTTGCATACATACATACTATATATATAGATATAATATGGTGTTCCATTTGTTTAGTTGGCTAAGAAATATGAGTTTCAACACAAATAGTCATTGGGGTTGAACTTCAATGATACACTATTCTGCCACCACAAGATAGGACATTCATTTCACGTGAACAATACTATTTATGTATATGGCACTGTTCACTTATATAGTACTGTTCACATAAAACAGTAGAAGCCAATCCTAGCAAATGCAGTTTGTGGTGGAAAGCAATAGTTGAAAAATACAAAATTGAGAAGTTCAACAGAAATAATTTCTCATTGTAGAAAATGAAGACGAATGCTATTTTAAGAAAAATAATAATTGCTTGGCAATAATTGAAAAAAGCTTAGAGAGATAACTGATAATGTTAAGTGGAATGAGACAAACAGTAATAAAATTATTTATCAACATTTAATACTAACTGATGAAGTATTATCTAGTATGAAGAAGAAAGTGACATCAAAGGAAATATGAGATATTCTCACAAAATTTTACAAGGCTAAATTGCTGCACAACAAGATATTCTTGAAGATGAGACATTATACTCTTCGAATGACTAAATCTATATTAGTGATCGATAACTTGAAAATTTTATTTTCGTAACCCACAATGTTGGGTCATAAAACAAAGGAAAATGAGCGGTCAAAGCTTTTACTTCAAAGTCTGTCAAAATTTATATGATCAACTCATCGTCAATCTGACGAACAATAACCAAATGGATAGTCTAGTCTACAAAAATATTGCAGCCTCAGTATTAAATGAGAAAAGCAGATGGAAAAGCAAGGAAGATAGCCAAACGAGTTTGCAATAAGCAACAACATTATCGATGACAAGAGGAAGACCAATGAAATGTGGCCTTAGTAGAAGTCATATATGAACCTATCTCAAAAGAATCTACATACATAGGTGATAGTTATGTTTCGGAGATCACTAATATTTGTATTGCTAAAATAAAAATGTTCAACGGTATAGTTTGCACAATTCAAAAGGTACAACATGTCAAAAGTTTAAAGAATAATTTATTACCTTTAGGATAAATAAATAGCCTTAGCTGCAAAACTCATGTGGAAAATAGAATCACAAAGATGTTATCTTTATAGAATATCAAATGCAAAGGAGAAAAAAGGATGTTAGCATTATAAACTAAAAGTTAGAGACTGTATCGGTATATATGCAAAAATAATCTGAAATATCCAGATTCTTCTGAAGCAGCACCAGAGTACAAAGAATAAGAACTAATCGAATCCTAGGCCATAAAAATTCGTCAATTAACTCGTGAGAGACGATCGCCAGTATAACACTCGAAATATATTACAAAGATCAATGTTGTATATTGTCTTCTAACAGAGGATGGAGAGCCATCAATTTTTCATGAATTTTTAAACAGTTCAAATGTTACTTTTAAATGACAGCAATGTAGGAAGAAATTGAAACTTTACACAAGAAAAAAACTTGAGCGTTTATACCACTACTATATGGAAGAAAAGTTATTAGAAACAAGTGGGTCTACAAGATCAAACGTGATAGCAATGTCTAGTGAAATAATATCATGTAAGATTAATGGTAAAGAAATATGCTTAGAAAGAAAGTATTGACTTTAACGAGATATTTTCTCCGGTAGTTTGACTCACAAGTTGTATTGGCAATGTGTGCTACATTTAACCTATATCTAGAGCAGTTAGATATGAAAACTGTATTTCTTCATAGAGAACTTGAAGAAGAAATCTATATGCTCCAACTAAAGGGTTTTTTTAAACAGACAAGAAGAACTTGGTTTGTAAGTGAAAAAAATCTATATACAATCTTAAACAAGCGCCAAGGTATTGATATGATAGATTTGATTCCTTCATCATAAGCCTTGGATATAACAGATTTAGTTCTTGTGCATATTACAAGAGGTTTGAGAATAATTATTTTATTATTTTATTATTGTATGTAGATGACATATTGGTATCAGAACCCCATAGAGATCGAGTCTAAGAACTGAAAACACAATTGGTTAGGAAGTTTGAAATAAAGGACTTGGGATTAAAAAATAAGATTCTAAGGATCCAAATTCACCAAGATATAAATAATAAGAAGATTTGGTTTTCTCATAAGAATTACTTGAAAAAAAATTTTGACACTTCAATATGCAAAATTGTAAGCTAATTTCTACCTCACTTCCTATTAATTTCAAGTTATCCTTAAGCATAAGTCCTAGTAATGAAGTATTGAGGAATGAGATATCTCGAGTACCATATGCATTAGCAGTGGGAAGCTTGATGTTCGCTATGATATGTACTAGACCAAACATTGCACAAGCAATAAAAGCAGTCAATAGATAGATGGCTTATCGTATTGAAGACCACTAGAAAATTATGAAAATGATTCTAAGATACATCAGAGGAACAACAAATATTGCATTATATTATATATGATCAAAATTTACTATCATAGGTTACATGGATTCAAATTTTAGAAGAGATTTTGATAGATATAAATCTACTATTAGCTATATATTTACACTTGCAAGAGGAGCTATAAGCCGAGTTTCAAAACTATAGACTATTATACCTTTATCTACAAGAGCAACTACATAAACTTGTAAGGAAATTATTTGATACAAAAGTTATTAGAAGAGTTCAGGCATAAACAAGAGAAAATTCATGTATTTTGTGACAGTCAAAGTGCCTTGCACGTTATAAGGAATCCAACCTTTCATTCTAAGACAAAGCACATAGGGGTACAGTCTCACTTTGCTTGAAAAGTAATGGAAAATAGAAGTGTAGATTTATAGAAGATCCAAACCAAGGAAAACCTATCAGATGTATGGACCAAGTCAATGAATATTGACTAGTTTGTATGGGGCATATCCTTTTGTGGCTTAATAAAAATGTAAGCAATATGATAATGGCGAAGCAGAAAGGATAATGTAGATATGTGATTTATTTTTAATCAAATCTTCAAGGGAGAGAATTTCAAAAATAGTGGTTGTCAAAGAAGCCACAAATGTTACATTTGACAAATGGTGGTGGGCACCAAAATTGAAGAAAGAAATGGAGCCATAAGGTTTTACAAATTGAAAGAAGAAAATTTTGCTGTTGAATTCTTAAGCCCGCATTTATGGACTTTAGGCATATTTTTTACCTATAAATGCAAGCTCTCATTTGAGAACTTTGCATTCAATTTTTGAGAGAGAGAGAGATGTGTTTAAGAGAGTTTAGTGAGCGTGAAATTATAAAGTTCTTTAAAATTTAGCAAGTGAGACCAATTAGGTATATTAGGGTCTTAAGTAATGAGACAAAATATTTTAATTCTTGTATACTCCACATCATTAGTAAAATATTTAGACAATTTTTTTACCTATAAATGCAAGCTCTCATTTGAGAGATTTGCATTCAATTTTTGTTAGAGAGAGAGAGATAGAGCTGAGTTTAAGAGAGTTTAGTGAGCTTGAAATTATAAAGCTCTTGCAAGTTTAGTGAGTTGGACTAATTGGGTATATTGGAATATTGGGTAGTGAGGTAAAATATTTCAATACTTATATACTCCATATCACTAGTAAAATATTTTCTTCAATTTCATTTTAGTTGTAACCATACTTCACCAATCAATTTCTTGACACCAAATATATCAAATTTTATGCGAATGATTATGAGTTTTGTTGGTCCTCTATTTTTTATTAGTTGCATATTTTCTTATATTCAATTTTAATTTTATCCCATTCCATATAAAATTCAAGTCATTCAATTAAAAATTGGACTGGCAAACGGGAATGCGGGCATGAGATGGTGGGTGTAGTGGCGGATGTTGGAAGCAAAGTGAGTAAATTCAAAGTTGGAGACAAAATGGTAGCAGGATGCATGGTGGGATCATGCCGCTCTTGTGATAATTAATGCTGAGACAGAATTCGACATAGACTCATCACCAGCAATGGCTTCCTTTTCATTTAGGGGACCCAACAGGATCGATCCATCTACTATCAAGGTTAATTTACAAAAGGAATAAAAAATTTATTCTTATGACTGCTCATTATATTCACTACTTCAATACATAATTCTGAAAATTTTATAATTTTTTATTTCAGCCCGATGTGATTGCATAGGAGTAAATATAGTTGCAGCCTTCACATCAGAAAGAAGACCAACCTGGCGATGCTCTTGATGATCACCGTTTTGCTTTCACTGCAATGGATGGCAATTCAATGTCAACTCCAATTGTTGTTGGTATTGCTGGCCTTATCAAAGCTGTCCATCGTAATTGGAGCCCGGCAGCAATTAAATCTGCAATCATGACCGCCGGTATCTATTAATTTAGCCGGTATCTATTAATTTACTTTTTCAACATAAGTCGTGTTTAGGTATTATACAATTGATTGCGTGCACTAGATTAATTAATGAATTTATTTCATTTGCAGCATTTGCAGCAACAAATGCAAAAAACAAACCAATTTCAGAATTCAATGGCAAAGAGGCAACGGCATTTGCGTATGGTTCAGGGCATGTGGATCCGAACAGTGCATTGGATCCTGGCCTTGTTTACGATTTCACTTTGGATGATTACTTTGGCAATCTTTGTAACCGTGGTTACAAAGAAGACTTTGTAAAGAGATTTGTGGTAGATCCGGAGAAGAACCCCTGCCACAAGTCATTCGAGCTGGCAAACTTCAACTACCCTTCGATCACTGTGTTATGAAAACTTAAGAATGTTGGTACACCGGGGACATATAAGGCACGAGTCAAGGAAATAACTGGAATCTTTGTTGAAGTTAAGCCTAGAAGCTAAACCTTCACCAAAGTCAACGCAGAGAAGACATTTATAGTCACATTTAAACAAAATGTAGAGCCTAATGCGCCGAGGACTATGTTTTTGGAGAATTGGTATGATCAGATGATTCTCACCGTGTATGAAGTCCTATTGCACTTAAGCAGAAGAAGGAATAGAATCATGCGTCCACCATATGTTTTTTGTTTTCTTTTTTACGGTTAGCATGTGTTGCACATCAAATTAAACATCTGTTTTTTTTTTTTTGTTAATTTGACATCTTAATCTGCTTTTTTTTTAATCAGAATTGTCCAATTCACTAGATTATCTTATGAGAATTTATGTTCTTTTTCTTGAACTTTATATAGTCTCTAGAGTAGTGTGCATAATCAGAAAGTATAATAAGCCTTATCCCTCATTAATGAAATTATCGTCAATCTAAAAAAATAAATTTCGGTTGTCCTCTTTTTTAAAAAATAACTATAAATAAAAACAATGTTAAGAGAGAGAGGAAGAGAGAATGTTGGATAAAAGTGACTTGTTTACAATAAAAGTTGTAAGAGGAACCAACAAATTTGCATAAAAGCTACTGGAACTTTGCATGGACATTAAAATGTTGGCATGAATATTTCGACTTCTATTGCATATGAATTAATGAATGAAGGTCAATGCGTGCAAAGATTTCTTGACTTTCATGAATGCACAATCAAGCAACATGAAAGACATGGTAAAATGTCGTCAAGCTTGGTCCAATTTTCAATTGAGAGCTCACTGAAGTGTAAAAATAAGAGACGGAAGAGAATAACAAAAGAGATGGAGAAAGAGAGTGCACTAAGTATGCAGAGAGATTTGAGTGTCATTGGAGTTGGGGTGTGAATAAAATTGAGAGTTTGGTTGTAATAATTTTTCATATAATGAAATTTTTTTATCTTGTCGTCTTTGGTAACTATGATTTTTACTTCAACAAAAGAATTTTTCACTTAAATCTTATGTTGTATGATTAGTGTATTATTCATTTTATTAATTTTTCCATTTATTATTTATTTGACATATTGCTAACAGAGATCTAGGGTGGAAACCAAAAATGCCCAACAGAGAATATAGAAAAGAAAGGTGAAAATGTGCATAATACAGAAAATTCATTAATTATCTGTTTATCACTACATATCTATGTCATCAACCCCATTTTTTTTTTTTTTGAAAAGCATCAACCCCATTTAATATTGAGTACCATGGATAAACCACATTCAAAATTTAAAAATGATTATAAACAATAAACTTCTATAAAGTTGAGGGACCATTTATAGAATTTTAATGTGTTTACGTACATATTAATAAAAAAAAAAGTCTTAAGGGGCCAAAGACATCCAAATAATTTGATAAAGCTGCACAGAAAGTACTGAACAAGAAAGCAGCAGAGAAAAAATGTTTAGATCCTTGGAATCATTTTCATTGAAACAGAAAAGAGTAACGAGCTAAGTATTTATATCAAGGTAACAATCTTTTTTACCTCGAGCTAACAATTAATCTTGCTAACTAGATTCCACAGCTAATTGCCATGCCTCTACCAAACTCAAGCTGAGCTGGCACTCCATTAAAGCTATATTACGACACGCCAGCAGATCCTCTGTCATTTTGTGAGCCTCCTAAAAAATCCTTTTTATTTGTGGAAATAAATAAATAAATATGTTTATCATTTAAGTTTTCTTTAATTACATTTTGTTTCATTCAAATCCTTGACCAAGTTTGACCATTGGAAGAGATAACAGCACAAGGACATTTAGTCCAATCAATTTTATAGTTTTTTTTTTCTCATTTACATTTTGGATTAGTTAGTTTCTAAATATTATGTGTGCAATGAATAAATGGTGTACAGCATATTGATATTTGACGATTGTTATTTTTTATTTTTATACGGTCTTCCGTGAGATCAGGCCCGTTGTTTTCAAATCCGGCTCAAAATAGGCAAAATAGAGTAATAAAAACCTGGGGGAAACCATTATAGTTTATATTCATCTCTTCGGAGAGAAATTTTAAACAGCAGCAGAAACATTTTAAAGGAGAAACCATGATCAGGGTTTCAAATTTATGTTTTCTGCTGCTGCTACAATTCTCCCTGTGCTGCTCTCTCTTGCATACACCAGCATTTGCCGCCAAACAGGCAAGCATTTTCTTTATTTATATATATATATATATATATATAGCCACGTTCATGTGCAGGCGTTCACGCGAAATTTCGGAATTTACAATATTATAAACAATGTTTATTACAATGTTGTAAATCTCATTTACAAAAATATGAATGTCAGCATGACTAGTATTTATATTCAAGTGAAAATTAATGTATTGAATTTTACTTTTATATGAATCATGCAGTCGTACATAATCTATTTAGGAGCTCATTCACATGGCCCAAATCCTACGGCTGCTGATATTGATCGCGCAGAAAATTTTCACCACGAGTTTCTAGGATCAATCTTAGGAAGGTAATTAAATTCAGGAAGAATGAACACTTCGGTCCCTCCAAAAATTTGTTTTACCACTTAAGGTATGTCTGGGATTGAGTAACTTTTAAGTTACAATATTAAAGTGTTTAATAAACACTAGTTGTTGTAACTTAAAAGTTATGTTAATATGATTTGTTACTTGTATAATAAAAAATCTATTATGTCTTTAATAATTTTATCAAAATTATTATTTAAAAATTATATTTACTATATATTATTAATTTTCATTTTATAATTACAACTTTTTTTCACAGCAACTTAAAAGATACATAACCTCAATCCCAAATATAACCTTAGTCCCCAATAAATTTTTAAAATCTCGTTTCATCCATACTATTAAAATATAAATAAAATGAATACAGAGTGAGCCATGTTACTATATTATTATCTTACCGTATAGATGAAATGAGATATTAAAAAATTATCTTGAACTTAATGGTGAAAACAAATTTTAAAAAGGATGTTATTTTCACTTAAATCAAAGACTTTGAAACAGTTCCTTGAATTTTTTTTATACTCAGCGTTCTTTTCTCAAATTTTAATACAGCTGTGACATGGCAAGAGAATCGATCACTTCCTCCTACAGACGACATATCAATGGCTTTGCCGCAGAACTTGAAGATGAACATGCACAACAACTTGCAAGTAAGTAAGCACTTTACTTTTTTTTTTTCCCTCTAATTACTTGGCAACTCAATTTCCATAGTTATATGGATATATATATGATAATTGTTTCTTTTTCTTTTTTTTTTTTTTTACACCCATGCAGACCACCCAGACGTTGTATCAATTTTCTTGAATAAATCAAAAAAAACATACAACACGGGTGTGGAAATTTCTTGATGTAGAGGGAGATAATAATGTAGTTCCTTCCAACTCAGCATGGAAGATAGGAAGGTTCGGTGAAGATGTAATTATCGGAGGTATTGATTCAGGTAAGTTTCTTAATTATCCCTTAATTTTTCATATGCCAATTTTAGTTATTCAAATGTTAGCATATAATTATTTTTTCTATATTTCTTTGGTATTGTATTTTGGAAGGGGTATGGCCGGAATCTGAGAGCTTTAACGATAGAGAGCTGGGTCCAGTGCCATCCAAGTGGGGCGGTAGGTGTCAGAATGACACTGGCTACGGAGTCCAATGCAATGGGTATTGCAATTCGATCTCCTACTTTTATCCACTGGATTAGGCTCACTTTTAACCAATATTTGTCGTAAAGAGACTACCTTAATTAAATATGAGGTATTATTACTTTTAGTTCACAAATAATTATGGAATAAAATTACTGGTGGACAAATAACAATTAATGATTGTTTGAAAATCGAAAAAATAATTGTGGAATAAATCAAATTAATGATTTTTTAAATGCTAATAAATAATAACTATGGAGTAAACTCTTATTATTTTTAGAAGAAAAGGCATCAAGTTTTAACCAAATAATTTGATTAGGTGGTTCGCCCTTCCCTTCCCCAACTTAGAGGGAAAGTAAAGAGTTCAATTCTTACTTATAATAAAATGTGCGTAAATTAATCTATTTTTTGGGTTATAGCTCTTTTAGAGTTGATTTCTGAGCTGCAGTCCTCGTCAAATTCAGAATAATATTTATAGTTACACATTTAAACTAAGAGTCTTTTTTTAATATGAATATTCTTATTTTAAAAAATACGGACATCTTTGCATAAGAATGTTTATTTAAACCTATTCAGATTTTAACGTAAGTTCTTTATTTATTTATAAAATTTTCGGTCTCCCCTCGTTTATCATTTATCATGTTTCTCATTTTCTTGCCATACGCAAGCAGGAAGCTGATAGGAGTAAAGTATTACAACAAAGGTATTGTTTCGGCTGCACGCAAGAAAAACTCGTCCTTTACTACCCCTCCGGAGTACGAAACTGGTCGAGACCTGAATGGCCACGGCACGCACATTTTATCAACAGCGGGTGGTAGCTTTGTTCCAAATGTTAGTGTTTATGGTAGTGGCTATGGAACAGCAAAGGGAGGATCCCCTAGAGCCCGTGTCGCTTCTTATAAAGTATGTTTTAAAAATGACGGCGAAGATCTCGATAAACCAGATGATGGTGACGACAATAAAGACGAGAATGATGCAGAGGGTGATGCCGATTGCACGGATCAAGATACGTTAGATGCCATTGATGATGCAATAAATGATGGTGTCGATGTACTAACAGTATCACTGGGTAATGAGGAAGTACATGCAGACTCTTTTGAAGATGCAATTTCCATCGGTTCCTTTCATGCGATGATGAAAGGCATTCCTACAATTGCGTCCGCTGGCAACGAAGGACCCGATCCAAAAACAGTAAAAAATTCGGTACCCTGGATATTCACCGTAGGTGCTAGCTCAATTGATAGAGAGTTTGCCAGTTACGTTACACTTGGCAACAAGAAGCACTTCAAGGTAAATAGTACTCTCATGCATTTGTTTATTAACTACCAATTATCAAGTGAATTTTCTTGGCCTTTTTAGCTGATGGCGTAGAGTGCCTAAATCAAGATATAAACATATGTTCAGGGAAGAGGCATATCTTCTAAAGCCATGCCATCTCAAGATACCTATCCCTTGATCGCCGCGGCAGATGCCAGGGTCGCTAATGCAACTGAGAGCGATGCGTGAGTATTTTGATCTATCAGTATGTAGAGGATTTTTATTATTTTTTAATGATTAAGTTCTCAGAAATCAAATGGGTTGAACCGCACGCAGTACACAGTGCAAGCCTGGAACAATGGATCCGGAGAAAGTGGAAGGAAAAATAGTGATATGCCGAGGTCTTGGGGACGGAATAAAGGAGGGCTTTGAGGCTTCTCAAGCAGGTGCTTTGGGGATGATTTGGGGTTGCGTCGATGATAAAGAAAAATTATCAGACGAGGATGACACAATTAACTGCCTCCCTTTTTCAAAACTGAATCCCAAAGATATCGATTCTGTCTTTGACTATGTCGAAGTTACCCAGTAAACTATCTTGTCTTATTGGCTTACCGTACTTTTTGTTCTTGAACTAACTTTCAGTTCTACTTGCTAGCAACTCATGAATGTGCCTGTTGTTTTACAAATTTTGTAACAGAGACCCAGTGGCATCCATGACTGCTAAGACAGAAGTGGGTATAGAGCCGTCACCAGTAATGGGTTCCTATTCATCCAGGGGACCCAATCCGATCGATCCAGCTATTCTCAAGGTTTACAAAAGGAACCATTTACTTCTCTAACCTTTTCAATGTATAATAACTATTGAGTTACATCTCAAGTCTCCGATCCAATCAGATATTATTAAAATTTCTTATATCCATTTCAGCCTGATGTGACTGCACCTGGGACTAATATAATTGCAGCCAACACCGAAGAAAAAGCACAGACTGACGGTCTTCCTGATGATCGCCGTATTTCTTTCGTCACAATGACTGGCACTTCAATGTCAACTCCTCTTGTTGCTGGTATTGTTGGCCTTATCAAAACTGTCCATCCTAAATGGAGCCCAGCAGCAATTAAATCAGCAATCATGACCACCGGTATTTATATTTCTATATAGACTTAATCTTTATTTCCAACATTAAACAATGTAATCATTTTCAATATAAGAATGATTGCACTGCATTAATTTGTTTCATGTTTCATGTACAGCATTTACAGAAGATGCAAATAAGCAACCAATTTTGGATTTCAATGGCGCCAAGGCAACCCCATTTGCATATGGTTCAGGGCATGTGAATCCAAACAGAGCTATGGATCCTGGTCTTGTTTATGATTTGGCCATTGAAGATTACTTGGCCTATATTTGTAACCGTCGTCAACAAAAAGACATTGTCAAGATATTCGCGTTAGATCCTGAGAAGTACTCGTGCCCTCAGTCATTTGATGTTGCAAACTTCAACTACCCTTCAATTGCGATTCCTGACCTCACAGACTCTGTGACTGTAACTCGAAAACTTAAGAATGTTGGGGCACCGGGCACATATAAGGCACAAGTCGCGGAAATACCTGGAATCGAAGTGAATGTTGAGCCTAACAGCTTGAACTTCACGGAAGTTGGCGAAGAGAAGAAGTTTAAAGTCACCTTTACCCCTGAAGAAAATGTTAAGCCTAATAACGACTATGTTTTTGGAGAATTGATATGGTCTGATGGTACTCACGAAGTAAGAAGTCCTATTGCACTGAAGCTGAGGCAGCAATAGAATCATTTGTCTGTATGTAATGATATTTATGGCGGCAAATTAGAATGAATGATTTTTGGAATGGTTTTCTCTTGTTCATTTTCTTGAACTATAGTCCCCATGTGCTAGAGTAAAAAAATAATTAAAAAACCCCAAAAAAGAGGCTTTTTAAAGAAATTTTCATTTAAAAAAAAAAAAAACAAGTTTAGACTTAAGATATCAACGTTAATGTTAGGCCATGCGAAATTTATAGAAGGTGAATTGAATAAAGTAACGACAGTTAATTGTTCCAAATGTTGATGTTAGGCCTTGCCAAATTTATAAAAGGTAAATTGAATAAAGTAACATAGTTTGAATTAATTTTTCTAAATATTAAGATTGATAACATTATTGAAATTGAATAATTGACTATGTCAATTTCAATAATGTTAGATGCTCATCTCTTCAGAGGAAAATTATTTCAAAATTCTAAAACTTGGTGGTGTCGTTAATACAATGTTACCCAAATACTAAATTTGGGCTTTAGAAAACGCCACCATGGCATTAATATATTAAGAGTAAAAGAGATACATAAAATTGATGTGACATAATTTAATTAATTTAATTAAATAACTTTTAGCTTATATTATTTATTTTTATTATTTTATATTTTTATCTATCAATAAATTTAGGCCACATCAATTTGTGTAAAAAATTACCTTTATTATCACTCATTAGATGAATAAAGAATAAATTGAACCATATTTTGGGTGTGGGAATTGGCGGCTGGCTGCTCAAGAGAGAAAGGCATTAATTACAATTTAAGATTTATCTTTTTAACTTTTAATATTTTAAATTTATTTTTTTTTTTAAAGTTAAAATAATTTCATGAGCCATGGGTTGAGCCAAGATTTTTTTATGTAAACTTATATCCAAGTCCTTCCATGAATGGGCCTTGAAATCAAGGCGCTCACAAAAGAAGGTTGGGCCAAAGCCCTCCAACCCAAACATCAAAATATAATCAATTACCTCAAAGAAAATTAAATTTTAAAATATATACAAATATATCAAGAATTTAAGGGCTTTTTCAGTATTATTTTTAAATTTATATTTTTTGAAAATAAAAATAAAAATACTGTGTTGCAGTTAATGTATTTTAAATTTAATGCGTTTGGTATCATTTTCTGAATCCTATATTTTAAAATTAAAAATAGTAATATATATTCAGTAAACACGGTTAAAAATGATAAAAACAATGAATATGTATTTTTAAAAATAATTTTTATTAAATATTTAAGTCATAATTAAAGTAATTATTTAACTAATTCATACACAAATATATCATAAATAATTTAAACAAAATAATTATAAAAAATTACATGATAATAAAATTTTAGTATTATCATTAATAATAAAAAAAAGTTTTACATTGTCATTGTTTTTATACTATAATTAAGATATATATTACTGAAATTCTAAAGTATGTGTTTGATATTATTTTCTATATCATGTATTTTAAAAATAAAATGTTCAGTAAATATAATTGAAAAATATAAAAATAATAAATATGTATTCAATAATATCATATTTTAATATAATTTTTACTAAATATTTAATATTTAAAAAAACTATAATTTTTTATTTAATCTCCATTAACTAAACAAAAAATCATTAAACAATTAAACAATAATTCACTAAACAAATAATTTAAAATTACACGATGAATTAAATTATTAAATCATAAAAATGCACAGGTAAACGTATTAGGATTGCATAAAAAATAATTACATTCTCATTTTTCTTAATCTATATAATTAATATGATATTACAACAGTTTAAATAAAATAATTGTTGAATTACATGGTAAACAATATGAATTACAGAGTAGTAACAGCAGCAGTTACAGAGCCGCAACAGTAGAGAAAGCGGCAGTAACAAAGCAACGTCTGCTGCAGCAGCAGAAGAAAGTGAGAGCAGCAGGGGCAAAAGATAGCACAACAGTAGCGGCAAAGATAGAACAACATCAACAACGGGAGAAAGAGAGAGAGCAACGGAAACAATCGAGAGAGATAGCACCAACAACGATCTTATTCAATATTCAGTGATGATGAATATTTGTTGAAAAAAGAAGAGCAAAAGCCATGAGCGAGAGTTGTGAGTTTAGATCTAATGGAGATAGAAGAGAAGATGAGTTTATAGAAAAGGTTTTGTTTCAGGGGAGAGAGAGGAAGAGATTAGGTTTTGTTTTAGAAGAGGGAAGAACTGGAAGTGTATTGGGAACGGTTAAAAATTTTTTTATATTTTATTTTAAAGTTTGATTTGTACCATTGCTGAAATCTGGTCGCTTCTCCCTCGAGCAAATTCTTTAGTTAACACTCGAATTTTTTTTATCTCAGAAGTAAGTGATGTCTTCTATCATGTGTTCACAGAAAAATGTCAGAGATCACTAGGTGTTTTCCAGACGAAAACCCTCCGACGCTCAAGTCAGTGATTGAGCTTAACTCTTAAGAATTTTCTTTAAGAAAAATAAAGAACGATACAGAAGCTCACTCCCTTTTTCTGCTGCCTATTCTCTCTTTTTTGATTCTTTGTGTAGTAAAAGCCTAACTCCTTTTTTTTCCTTTTTCTGAGATATTTATCTGAGTCTTCTGTTCCTCACCATTATTCTCGTAATGCACGTTCTTAATTTCTCACGTACCTATCTGTTTTGATATGGTTATTTAGCCATCACGATGAGAGTTGATTGTGGATGGAAGTTACACTCCATTTTAAAAAAGAGTCGTTTAATTGATTTTCATTGTGAGCTCAGGTTGCCATACTTAAGTTTTGCTCGAGGATTGGTTTGTACCTGTTCTTAGTGCTGCTTATAACATGATAAGAGCTAGCTTGGTTGGCAGTGAATGTTCTTACTATTCCTTAGCTTAGCCTCGAGCAGAATGGAAGTTCCTGCTTTTTGCTAGCTTAATCTCGAGCATGAGTGCTTTTACATTGACAATTAGTGCTTCTGTTTTGGTCGACTCGACCTTAAGTACGTGTGCTCTTTATTTCCCAAATATATATTTCACCCAAAACATGTATAACACGTTTTCACTTTTATTACTATAAAGCTGAATCTGTTTTATTTGTTTTATAATTTGTTTTTCGATTCAGGCCCACCGAATGAGTACTACACCTACATTTTGAAAACGAAAATGAAAACATAGGTTACAAAATGATACCGAACACGCCCTAAGATTGTGTTGTACTGCTCACTGATAGTCGTAGCCTCCATTGAATAAATGGATTATTTTATTTCAAAAAAATAAAGATTTAACTCTTTTAATATGCAAGAAAACTGAGTTGCTCTGATTGAATGAAATGTAAATACAAACATAATTTTTGTCCTTTATTAGCGGGGATGATAAAATAAAATGCGGGGTTTATTTATCATCACTCTAGGATTTTTGGTTCCCCTACTATTAATAAGAAGGAAATTCGTAGGGGTAATTAGGACTTTAAATTTTCCTTCTTTTAATAGATAGTGTAGATGGGACATCTAAAAAATTGAAGAAAATAAAATTATAAAAAAGATTACATCAAAGAGAAAATACTAGCAGACAAAAAATTTATTAGTTAATTATTATTTAATTATTTATTATAGATAAACTATTAATCAAGATGATGAAAAATATAAAATAAAAAAAAATTGTAATTTTAAGGGACCACCAATATATGAGACGATTGTATTTAAAAAAAAAATTAGTATTGCGGTGTGAATTCTATTTATGGATTTAAATAAATTTGTTTCAAAATTCTGAACATTTTAAATTTTCTTGTGGCCTTCCGACATATCAGGCATCTTTTTGTTTTTGGTGTCCCAAGTCTCATTCTGACTCTAAAAATAGGCAAACTAGGCGAGTTTAAAACCTGAGGGAAACAGATTTTTGATAACTTGATAAACATCTCTCTTCAGGAGAGAAATTGTAAATAAAAAGGCAGCAGAAATCATGAGGGTCTCAATTTTATGTTTTCTGCTGCTTATACAATTCTCCCTGCACTGCTCTCTCTTGCACAAACCGGCATTTGCCGCTAAACAGGCAAGTATCAATTTCTTAAAAAGATAAAATCTAGTTCTTGATAGTCATAAACTTTTCTTGATGCATGCTAGTAATCTTTCAGTGGCGACAAAACTCAATCCAAGTTTCACAGTTTGATTCTTCTTTTTTTTTTCCTTTTCAAGCATTTAAATCAAGATTGACAATATATTGAGGTTCAATTTATAAATCCTGCAGTCGTACATAATATATTTAGGACCACATCCACACGGGCCAAATCCTACGTCCGCTGATGTTGATCGCGCAGAAAGTTATCATCACGAGTTTCTCGGATCAATCTTAGGAAGGTAAATGAAAAAAATAAAGCTAAAGGCTTAATTTGAATAAACTCATTGGTTTTTTTTTTTTTTCTTAATGCTCTTTCTTAGCACTGATCATGTGTTCATTTTAACAATTTTTTAATACAGCTGTGACGAGGCTAGAGAAGCAATCACTTCCTCCTATAGACGACATATCAATGGCTTTGCCGCAGAGCTTGAAGAGGAACATGCGCAGCAACTTGCAAGTAAGCAGTTTAATTTTCTTCTTTCTTAGTTCCTGGTGAGTACTATCCCCAGGTAGAAAGACCATTCTAGGAAAGATAAGTGTCCTAAAGGAAATTGTTTAAGTTTTTGCCCCTTTTCTTTACATAATTTTGATTCTTTTTTTACGGATGCAGACCACCCGGAAGTCGTATCAATTTTCTTGAATAAACCAAAAATACCGCTCACAACACATGCATGGAATTTTCTTGGACTAGAGAAAGGAAACGTAATTCCTCCCGACTCAGCATGGACCAAGGGAAGGTTTGGTGAAGATGTGATTATCGGAGGTGTTGATTCTGGTAAATTTCTTAATTATCCCTTAATTATTTTATATATATATATATGTCAATTCTAGTAATTAATTAATTATCAAATGTTAAAATAATGCCATAATATGATTTTAATTATAATTCGTTTGTATATTGTATAATGGAAGGGGTTTGGCCGGAATCAGCGAGCTTTAACGATAGAGATATGGGTCCAGTGCCATCAAAATGGCGTGGAATCTGTCAGAATGACACCCATTTTGGAGTCCAATGCAACAGGTTTTTTTTTAATAATCTTATTTCATTTATTTCACAATATAATTTTTATTTTTTGTATTGTGATCTTTATTAAAAGGGAAACACAAAAGTTTCTAACAAGGCGGCATTGAATGTGAGATTTTATCCTTTATAATTGACAAAAACTATCATATAAAAAAAAATCATAACTTTTTATGAATTATAAGTGAATTTTTAGAAAACAAATTAAATAAGTTCTCACCAAAATTAATTTTGAGCTTTTTTTTAACCAAACAATTAATATGATTTTATTGTACATGAGTTTGTTTCTTAATTTTAACACTGAAAATTTTATTTTAAAAAAAAATGTCAACATGAAATTCAGTTATTTTCTTAAACTCATCACTTTTAACTGCTTTTGATTTTTAAATTAAAATTGAATGAAACCGGAAGAAAACAAAACAATGATCTAGCTAGGTTCTTATCCTTTTACAGAATTCCCACCGCCCGTTATCATAACTGACACGCTTGTTAATGTTGCAGGAAGCTGATAGGTGCAAGGTTTTACAATAAAGGTGTGGTTTCATTTTTTCGCAAGAAAAATTCTTCATTTGTTACCCCTCCCGTATTGGAAACCGCTCGAGACTTTGTTGGGCATGGCACCCACGTTTTATCAACAGCCGGTGGTAGCTTTGCTCCAAATGCCAGTGTTTTTGGTACTGGCTTTGGAACAGCAAAAGGAGGATCCCCTAGAGCCCGTGTGGCTTCTTATAAAGTATGTTGGTTCGGTAATAAGGCGAGTTCCAACAAATTTAATCATAGAGAAGCGGCGGAAGAAGATGATAGCGATTGCTCGGACCAAGATTGTATACAAGCCATTGATGATGCAATAAGTGATGGTGTTGATGTACTAACAATATCACTGGGTGATGACGACGGCACTTTTGAATATTTTAAAGATGGAGTGGCGATTGGTTCCTTTCACGCGATTATACACGGCATTCCTACGGTTGCATCCGCTGGCAACGGAGGACCCGCTCCAGAAACAGTAAATAATCCGGCGCCATGGATACTCACCGTTGGTGCTAGCACAACGGATAGACAGTTTGCGACTTACGTTACCCTTGGCAACCAGAAGCGCTTCAGGGTAAGCGCGTAAATTTTGTTCAGGAGAATAGCGAATCAATATTTAATAATTATAATCCCGCTTCCTTTTAGTTTATAGAGTTTATACCGTAGAGTTGACTACATATCAAGATTATATTATTCATCACATAATATTGATCAATTTGCCAGGGAATAGGCCTTCCTTCTAGACCAATGCCATCTCAAGATTCCTATCCATTGATCACCGGAGAAGCTGCCTGTCTCCCTAATGGAAATGTTAGCGCAGCGTGAGTATTTTGATCTGCCAATTTGTAGAAGATTTTTTTTTTATGCTAATTAAATTCTCAGAAACAAAATTAATGCATATGCAATGCAGTATAGAATGCAAACCTGGAACACTTGATCCGGAGAAGGTGAAAGGAAAAATATTAGTATGCATTGGAACTAGACACGGACTTAAAGAGGGCCTTGAGGCTTCTCGAGCAGGTGCTGTGGGGTTGATTTGGGGCCGTGGCCCTGGAAAAACAATACGATCAGAGACGGCTCTTCCGAACTACCTCCCTGTTTCACAACTGAATCCTACAGATATTGCTTCTGTCTTTGACTATGTCAAAGCAACCCAGTAAACCGTCTATCTTACTCGCTTACCATACGTTTATTCTTGAGTTAACTTTCAATCTTACTAACAAGCAACTCATGAACATCCCTACTGTTTACAAATGTGTAATAGAAACCCAGTGGCATCCCTGACTGATGCTAAGACAGAGTTCGACGTAGAGCCAGCACCAGTAATGGGTTCCTTTTCAGCTAAGGGGCCCAGTAAGATGGATCCAGCTATTCTCAAGGTTTACAAATTAACCATCTAGAGTTACTTCTCAAGTCCTTATGCATCATGATCGTCTGATAATCATTAAAATCTTAATTAATTCCCCTTTTTCAGCCAGATGTGACTGCCCCTGGGGTCCAAGTAATTGCAGCCTTTTCTAAAATGGTAGGACCAAGCGGCGAGGATGGAGATGAACGCCGTACAGATTTCAACGTAATGGATGGCACGTCAATGTCAACTCCCGTTGTTGCTGGTATTGTTGGCCTTGTCAAAACTTTCCATCCTGACTGGAGCCCAGCAGCAATTAAATCTGCAATCATGACCACTGGTATAGCATAAATCAATATAATCATTTTTAATATAAAATTAATTGCACTGCAGTGATTAAATTTCATTCGTTTTGCAGCATTTACAAAAAACGCAAAGAACAAGACAATTTTGGACGTGAATGGCACCGTGGCAACCCCATTTTCATATGGTGCAGGGCATGTGAATCCAAACAGAGCAATGGATCCTGGGCTTGTATATGATTTGACTATTGATGATTACTTGGGCTATCTTTGTAACCGTCATTACAACGAAAGCATTTTAAAGAAATTCGTCGCAGATCCAGAGAAGCACCCCTGCCCTAAGTCATTCGATATCAATAGCTTCAACTACCCTTCAATTGCGATTCCTGAACTCGCAAACTCTGCGACTGTGACTCGAAGAGTTAAGAATGTTGGGCCACCGGGCACATACAAGGCACAAGTCTCGGAAATACCTGGAATCAAAGTGAATGTTGAGCCTAACAGCTTGGCCTTCACCAGAGTTGGCGAAGAGATGACATACAAAATTACGTTTACTGCTGAAGGACAAGATAAGCCTAAGGACTACGTTTTTGGAGAATTGACATGGTCAGATGGTGTTCACAATGTGAGAAGTTCTATTGCTCTGAAGCATAAGCAACAATAGAAGAGTAATGAGTCTGCTGCATGTAAATATAATGACTCTTATGGCGGCAAATTAAAATGAATGAAAGATTTTTGTAATGATTTGTCTCATGTTCTTTCTCTCGATTTATAAAGTCTCCGTGTGCAAGAGTAAATTTTTTTTTTTTTTTTGAAGTTTACTTTTTATGTGTTTATTCTAGAATTATGTATATTAAAAATAATCAAAACTTAAACCGAAACATATTCGATTAGAGAGAGGGTACTGGGTATCCCTTCCTATTTGGGAGTGTTGAACATGGACGGCTAGCTAAATAAAGAGGCTGTCCTCTAAGCACCAACTCCTAGCTATCTTACAAAATATTACTAGATAAGAAAATAGTTTTTAATAGTCGATCTAATCAAATGAATTATATAATATACAAGTAATACTGCACATATATTGATGGGATATATAATCCGATATCTCTTATTGAATTGCTCTTTCAATGAGCATTCTCAATATTGTAACTTGAAAATAACTCGAACCTCCACGCTCTTGAGCATGAGATTTTTAGTCTCGCGTGTCTACTATCTCACAATCAAAACATCTTGAAAATAAATTATATTCCATGAAGATGATATCTATATATCAAAAGTGATTTATAACATGACGTGTCAATTTTTTTATATAATTGTAAGATCAATATAATATGATATTAATAAATAATAGATTCTAAATGTACATATACCGTTTATAAAAGATTGTATGTCAGTTTTTTGCGCCATTAGAATTTCAGTAGTAACAATCTTTGATTACATAGGTTTTATGTCCATGACCAAAAGCAACGTTTTCAGGTTTTTTTCTGTTAGGAAATTTAAGGGTGAAGTAAGGTCACAGGTAAAATAAAATTAGAAGAAAATGAAGAATAAGCACAAAATTAAGACACCAGAAATTACGTGGTTTGGCTTTTTATCCTACGTCCACGGGCGAAGACAGAAGAAAAATATTTTACTAGTGATATGAGGATTACAAGTATTGTAATATTTTTTATTCACTTTCTAGAACCCTAATACACTCAATCTCCCACTCACTAATTTTACAAAAGTATTAAAATACCCTAACACAAAACTCCATTTTTTTTCTTTTTGCTCTAAAAAATGATTGAAGAATGGAATACTTGGAGAAGAAAATAAAACCTCTATTTATAGGCTTCAATTCCTCTCCTCATTATATTAAAATAATAAGAATATATATTTTATTTTATTATTTTTCCAAATTCAAAGTTTGAATTTAAAATTCAAACTTTGAAATATGGCTTCTAGATTTTCTTCTTCTTCATTCTTCATTCTTCATTCAAAGATTGCTACTTCTAGATTGCATGCTTCTAGATTGTATGCTTCTAGATTGTATACTTCTAGATTATACATATATGTATTTTGTTAACATTCTCCTACTTGAATATTTGATTGAGAACTAATCAATCTTCACACCATCCTTTCTGCTTCGTCATTGACATGTTGCTTACGTCTCTGCTAAGGCACAAGAGGATCTACTCCATATAAACTTGTCAGTGATGATTGGCTTAGTCATAACATCTGCTAAGTTCTCCTTGGTATGGATTTTCTGTAAATTTACACTTTCATCTTTCACTACTTCTCGAACGAAGTGATATTGAACCCTTATATGTTTTGTCCTGCAATGAAAGGCTGGATTCTTTGCAATATGCAAAGCACTCTGACTGTCACAAAACACAAGAATTTTCTCTTGTTTGTGCTCGAGCTCCTTAAGTAACCTTTGTATCTAAATAGCTTCCTTGCATGCTTGTGTAGCTGCCATGTATTCTGCCTCTGTCGTAGATAAAGCCACAACAGTCTGCAGTTTTGAAACCCAACTTACAGCTCCTGCTGCAAGTGTAAACACATAGCCAGTAGTGGATTTTCTTTTATCAAGGTCACCTGCGAAATCTGAATCCACGTAGCCTCCGGCAATGAATTCGACCCTCCATAACATAATGCAACATCCGAGGTTCCCTCGATGTATCTTAGAATCCTCTTCATCGTTTGCTAATGTTCTCCACCGAGATTCGCCATGTATCGACTAATCGCTTCCCATCTGCTAGTGCAATGTCCGGTCTTGTACGGATCATAGCGAACATCAAACTTCCCACTGCTGATGCATATGGTACTCGAGACATCTCCTTCCCCTCTGCTTCATTGCTAGGACACATACTTGAGGATAAATTGAAATTAACAGGAAGTGGGATAGAAATTGGCTTACAATCTTGCATGTTGAAGCGTCGCAAGATTTTCTTCAAGTAATTCTTCTGTGAAAGCCAAATCTTCATGTTATTTCTGTCTCGGTGAATTTGCATCCCTAGAATCTTGTTTGCTGGCCCCAAGTCCTTCATTTCAAACTCCCTAACCAACTGTGCCTTTAATTTTTGGACTTGATCTTTGTTGAGGCTTGTGACCAACATGTCATCCACATACAACAGCAAAATGATAAAATCATTATCCTCAAATCTCTTGTAATAAGCACAATGGTTTGAACTAAGTCTGTTGTATCCAAAGCTCATTATGAAGGAATCAAATCTCTTATGCCAACACCTCGGCGCCTGTTTCAGACCGTATAGAGATTTGTTCAATTTGCAAACCAAGTTCTCATTACCTGTTTCAGCAAAACCTTCTGGTTGGAGCATATAAATTTCTTCTTCAAGTTCTCCATGAAGAAATGCAGTTTTCACATCTAACTGTTCTAGATGTAGGTCGAATATAGCACACATTGCCAAGACTACTCTGACTGTCGTGAGTCTAACTACTGGAGAAAATATCTCATTGAAGTCAATACCTTCTTTCTGAGCATATCTTTTTACCACCAATCTTACACGATACCGCTCCACATGATTATTGCCATCACGTTTGATCTTGTAGACCCATTTGTTTCCAATGGCTTTTCTTCCATGTGGCAAAGGCACAAGTTCCCATATCTTATTTTTGTGTAGAGCTTCAATTTCTTCCTGCATTACTACCGTTCACAAAGTAACATCTGAGCTGTTTAAAGATTCATGGAATGTTGATGGCTCTCCATCCTCTGTTAAAAGACAATATGCAACATTGATCTCTGTAACATACTCTGAGTGCCAAGTTGGCGGTCGTCTCTCTCGAGTTGACCGACGAACTTCTAGAGCCTCAGACTCGACTGGTTCTTGTTCCTCGTGCTCTGATGCTGCTTCAGAAGACTCTGAATCTTCCTGACTATTTTCTACATATATTGGTGTAGTCTCTGACTTTTCTTTCACAGTACTATCATCCTCATCTTTCTTTTGCAGTTGATCTTCTACAAAGACAACATCTCTGCTGATGACAATCTTGTGGGCAGTGGGATCCCACAGACGATACCCCTTTACACCATCAGCATACCCCAAAAAGATACACTTCCTAGATTTTGGATCTAGCTTTGTTCTTTCTTGGGCATTATACATTACATATACAAGACTTCCAAATGCATGTAAATGAGAGTAATCAGCTGACTTAGCTGTCCACATCTCCATCGGTGTTTTCAACTCAATGGCAGTTGATGGAGACCGATTTATCACATACCAGGCAGTTTTGGCTGCTTCAGCCCAAAAAGAGTTAGGTAGACCAGCAGTCTTCAACATAGCTCTTATCCTCTTTGTAAGAGTTCTGTTCATCCGTTCCGCCACTCCATTTTGTTGAGGAGTGTATGCCGTTGTAAACTGCCTCTGAATACCTTCTTGTTTACAGTATACAAGAAATGCACCATCTGTATACTCTCCACCATTATCTATTCTTAAGCACTTGATCCTTTTTCCGGATTCAAGTTCAACCCGCGCTTTGAATTCCTTGAATACTGAAAACACATCTGACTTTTTCTTGATTGGATACACCCAACATCTCTTGGAGTAATCATCAATAAAAGTAACGAAGTACTTTGCACCTCCTTGGGATGAATCCGGTGATTCCCAAACATCAGAATGAACTAAGTCGAGAATGCATTTACTTCTAGCATGAGATCTGCTAAATTTCAATCTATGCTGGTTACTTGTAACACAATGCTCGCAAAATGGTAGACTTACTGATTTGAGTCCCGGAAGCAGCTGTCGCTGAGAGAGAATCTTCAAACCTTGTTCTGATATGTGGCCAAGTCTGATATGCCACATCATCGTTGACTCTTCTCTATTTGACGCGACACACGCATCAACTTCCTGTAGTGTTTCTCCTTGAAGCATGAATAGATTCGCACTGATCTTTTCTACCTTCATTAACACAAGCGCTCTTCTGACAATTTTTATCATCTCATTTTCAATATGGACTTTGCACCCAAGACTATCTATTTGTCCCAAAGACAATAGATTTTTCTTTAGGCCTTTGACATATCGTACCTCCTGAATTGTGCGAACTGTACCATCATACATTTTTATTTTGACAATACCAATAACAGCAATCTCCAAGGCATGGTCATCGCCCATGTACACAGATCCTCCTGAGATTGGTTCATATGTGTGGAATCATTCTCTCCGAGAGGTCATGTGCCATGTTGCTCCTGAGTCTATAAGCCAGACGTCAGCTAACCACTTTCTGCCTTCTGTAACAGCTGCTGCTTCACTATAGAGAATTTCGCCATCATCCGAAGTACTAGCCACACAACCCTGAGCATTTGATGACTCAGGTGTTTTATTCTCTCTACTCTTCTAATTGCTCCAACACTCTTTCTTCATATGCCCTTTCTTGCCACAATTGTAGCATTTCACATCCTTCTTACTTCTGGATTTTGATCTACGATGATTGTAACTCCCACTGGGGCCACGTTCTGTTGATCTCTCTCTCGTCACCAATAGCGCTTCTGCTTGCTGCGAACTTGCATATCTATCTTCCTTGGTCTTGCGCATGCTTTCCTCGTTTAAGATGGAGGCTGCAACATCATCGAAAACTAGACTGTCCGTCGGGTTGTTGTTCGTCAAATTGATGATGAGTTGATCATACGAATCTGGTAGACTTTGAAGTAGAAGCTCTGTACGTTCATTTTCCTCTATTTTGTGACCCAACATTGTGAGTTGCGAAAATAGAGTCTTCAAAGTGTTGATATGGTCACTCACTGATGTAAATTCCGCCATGCGAAGAGTATAGAGTCTCCTCTTTAAAAAGATTTTGTTGTGCAGCGACTTAGCCTCGTACAATTTTGTGAGAGTATCTCATATTTCCTTTGCTGTCTTTTTCTCTGCAACACTGGATAACACCTCATCTGCCAGTGCTAAGTGTAGATCAGCAATTGTATTATCGTCTATCTCGTTCCACTTAGCATCATTAATTACCTTTATGGGTCTTTCTCCAATTGCTGCCAATCAATTGTTTTTCCTTAGGATAGCGTTCATCTTCATTTTCCACAACGAGAAATTGTTCTCATTGAACTTTTCAATCTCGTATTTTGCCGCCATTGCTTTCACCACAAACTAAATTAGTTAGGATCGGCTCTCACTGTTTCACGCGAACAGTACGTATATGTGAACAGTAACCGTATACGTGAACAGTGACCCCGATTCCAAAAAATACAACCAATGCTCTGATACCACTGTTAGGAGATTTATGAGTGAAGTAGGGCCACAGCTAAAATGAAATTGGAAGAAAAATAAAGAGCAAGCACAAAATTTGGACACTAGAAATTACGTGGTTTGGCTTATAGCCTATATCCACGGCCAAAGACAGAAGGAAATAATTTTATTATACTGGAAAAATAATAACTTCTCTCTAATAATAGAAGAGAATAATTATAGTCTTTCTATAACTAGGAGAAAACAATTCTCACTTCCCAATACCCCAATTACACCCAATAACTCTCAAAATTCTCTCTAATACAAGAAGAAAAAATTCTTGGGATGATTGAAATGAGGGAAGAGGCGCTCAATTTATAGCCACATTTTGGTTAATATGCATTATTTATTTATTATTATTTTATTATTATATATATATATTATTATTTTTTTTCTCAACACGGCACCGCGTACCTTGTTGAATTGAGAGAATTGGGCACCGCCCATCTAGAAGGGCGGTGCCCTTTTCCAACTTTGACATTTTCTTTGTGCTCATATAATAAACCTTAATCATTCCAATGTGGCTCGAGTGCATAATCACTATATATATATATATATATATATATATATATATATATATATATATACATTTTACTTTTCAAAAATATTTTCTCAAAATTGGTAAATATGAACCGAATATCTGAGATTACACTTCTGCTAAATTGTGAACCAAAGACAAAAATATAAAACTCCGACTCCAATATTATCAGTCACATTCTAATTTTAAATCTAAGCTAAAAAATAGGAAAAACTTAGTCTCGCGTGTCTGCTATCTCACCGCCAATACATCTTAAAAGTAAATTATATTCCATGAAGATGATATCTATATATCAAAAGTGATTTATAACAGGACGTGTCAATTTTTTTATATAATTGTAAGATCAATACACTATGATATTTATAAATAATAGATTCTCACTGCAAAAATTCTTATTATTTATGACATCACATATACGGCATTCGTTAAAGAAATGTTGTAACAAATAATATAGACAGGTTTTTATTTTAAAAAACTGTAAAAATATATAAAGTTTTGATTAATTGTGGCGTAGATGTAAGAAATGCATTAAAAAAATTAAAGAAAGTTGAAATAAAGGAAGTTATTTACTACAAGCCGGGTCACACTTATTCTACGCACCCTCCATTACGCCATTCACTATATTTTGCTTATCACACAAAACTCACGCAAACGCTTATTATTTTATTCTTTTTAAATCAAAGAAAATCTAGAACCTCACCAAAGCTCACAAAAATCCAGAACCAGAGCTCACAACAATCAAAACGCAAACACTCATTTTTTATTGAATTTAATTCATTTCTCAATTTCATGAAAACGCACGGAGCTGAAATTCACTTCATTATTAATTGAAATCTTTTTGTAAGTGTTCTTTCATTATCTCAGCTGCATATGTTAATTTCTTAATCTTTTGAGAATTATTTTTTCTTAATTTCTTAAGACTCCAGTTTATTTCAGCTTGGGCTTTGATTTTACCGAAGCAAAAATTGTCTTCAGCTTCCTACTCTGGTAATTTCTTAATCTCTGTCTTCATATTTCAATTTATTTGATTTCAATAAGGTTGTACTAGTTATTTAATTGTTTTAATTTGGTTAAATTACTATACTCTTTTGTTATTTATGAGATCTTTGATTAAATCAACAATGTTGAATTTGGAACTTTTGATTTGACTCTTCAAATGTTATTGTTGATTAATTATTATACTTGATTTGAAATTCTAATTTAAAATTTCTTTAATCTGACTAATTGCTTCCTATCAGATTTCTACTTTTAAGGATATGTGTTAATTTCCTAATCTTTTAAGAATTATTTTATCCCAATTTCTTAAGATTCAAGTTCATTTTAGCTTGGGCTTTGATTTTATTAAAGCAAAAATTGTCTCCAGCTTCCTATTATGGTAATTTCTTAATCTATATCGTCATATTTCAATTTATTTGATTTCAATGAAATTGTACTAGTTATTTAATTGTTTTAATTTGGTTAAATTACTTTCTAAGGACATGTTGTTGCTGCTCTAATATCTTTGTCGCTATTGATGCTTCAAGAAGTCATGCTAAGGGATAGTTTTACATATATATTTTTTTATTATTCTTTGTAGCCTAGTTCTTATTATTTTTATAATTGTTAAATGCAGATTAACTATAGGCATTAGTGAAGAGAGGCTCCCCATGGATAAATCTTGGCTTGATAAATCTTGGCTTTCTCTTTCAAGGTTTTTCAATAACCTTTTACTAAATTTAATTAAATATCTTAGTTAATTTTCTTAGAATAAAATATGATATTTGTTTGTAGATTTTATGAGGAGTATAGAAATGGGGCTAAAACATTTGACAACAGGGCTAAAGAAAAAGCAGGGAATGTCGATTATATTATATGTCCTTGTGAAAAATGTCGAAACCTTCGTTATCAACATGTTGATATAGTTTATGAGCACTTAGTTATAACGGGAATGAATCCTGCATATGATACTTGGGTTTTTCATGGAGAAAATCCAAATATGCATGTACACAATGAAGATGCTCAAGTGTCAGATACATATAGGATGTATAGAGATGTCTATGATCAGGCTAGTGACACTGAAAAAGAATCTCCTGAAAAAAGGGAAAATGTAATTTTGCTAGAATTGGAAAATGTTGAATCTCCATTATATCCAGGGTGTACATAGTATACAAGGTTATCAGCAACTATACTTTTGTACAAACATAAATCTGTACACAGTTTATCGGATAAAAGTTTTACTGATTTACTTCAAATCCTTTGAGGTATGCTACCTGCACATTACCTGACTCTATCTACTCAACCAAAAGATTGTTAAAGGCCTTTGACCTTGGGTATGAAAAAATAGATGCATGCAAAAATGATTGTTGTTTATTAAGAAAAGAGAATGAGCATCTGGATAATTGTCCAAAATGTGGTTCCTCAAGATGGAATTAATCGGCGAAATAAAAAAACTAAAAAAGGAGTTCTTGTGAAATTTTTACGGTATTTTCCAATTATACCAAGGTTTAGAAGAATGTTCAAGTCACTTGAAATGGCTGAGCATTTAACCTGGTATACTAGTCATAAAAGTCAAGATGGAAAAATGAGGCATCCTATTGATTCACCAGCATGGAGCACAATTGACAGAAGATGGACATAATTTTCTTCAGATGCACGAAACCTTAGACTTGGACTTGCAGTTGAAGGGTTTAATCCTTTCTGTAACCTTAGCTCAAAATATAGTTGTTGTCCAGTAATATTAGTGAATTATAATCTTCCCCTGTGGCTATGTATGGTGCAAGAGAACTTAATGTTGACTTTATTAATTCATGGACCTAAACAACCAGGGAATGATATAGATATACATTTGGAGTCACTTATAGAGGACTTGAATGAATTATGGAAGAATGGTGTAGATGTATATGATGCATGCTTTAAGTCTGTATTTAATCTGAAAGCTATTTTAATGTGGACAATAAATGATTTTCCAGCATATGGAAACCTAGCTGGAAAAACTATTTGAATTTTTTTTTATTATTTGTTTGCTTCTAATCAGATATTTTTTATTTGTTATTATAGAAATCTACAACATGTGGAAGCACTTTAACAAATATTGAGAATGCTCATTGTAGATTACTAGATTTTTGGGAATAGGACAAGTTGTAGGAGAAGGAACAATTGCATCATATATGTCTTGGACCAGATTGCTGGAAAGTTTGGGTGACAATTGCACTCGTAGAAGACACTCCCTTGTATTGTGCTACATCCGAGTTTCATGTTCTTAGTGATGCAATTAGAAGCACAGTTGCTTGGCCAAAAAACTACATCTTATTGAAGTAGGCTTATAGTTTCCCATTTGACACTATATTTTCTTCATATATATACTTGAATCTTACAAGTCAGGGAAAAAAACATTAACCTGGAAGTTTTACTTTACACTTGAGTATTATATTTAATGTAGAGATTTAAGAATCTTCAACTGAATTTTTTGTTGTATGGATGCTAAGTTTAATTAAATGATTTTATGGAGATTAATTTTCAGTTGATTGAACTGTTATTAATTTTAGAAATTGAATGGCAGCATATTTTCATATTTATTTACTAATTTTTGCAGCATTTTACTCATAGCAAATGGCCTAGCAAACAGCATTTTAATAATGCCGCTACTACTATTTTATGCAGTGTTTCTTACTGCAGTTGAAAAAGGCTGCAAAAGTTTAATGTTATTTACTGCATCCGTCGTTAGGACATTTTAATAAATGTTGTACTTGTATTTTTGCAGCATTTTTAAATGGTTGTAAAAGATAATATTTATTGTAGTGTCTGAATGTACATATACCGACTATAAAAGATTGCATGTGAGTTTTTTATACCATTAGAATTTCAGTAGTAACAATCTTTGATTACATAGGTTTTATGTCCATGACCAAAAGCGACCTCTTCAGGTTTTTTTCTTTGTGCTCATATAAAAAACCTCAATCATTCCAATTTGGCTCGAGTGCTAAAGTGGCAAAGACTAGCTTGGAGATGCATAATCACTATATATATATATATATATATATATATATACACACATTTTACTTTTCAAAAGTATTTTCTCAAAATGGGTAAATATGAACATGAATATCTGAGATTACACTTTCGCTAAATTGTGAACCAAAGACAAAAATATAAAACTCCGACTCCAATATTATCAGTCACATTCCAATTTTAAATCTGAGCTAAAAATAGAGAAAACTGAGTTATAAAACCTGGCAAACGCGAAGGCCAAATGCGCAGCTCTTCAGGGAGAAATTTTTCAAATTTTCTCTTTGGAGAGAAAATAGCAGCAGAATTTTTAATAAAAATTAAAAGAAAAAAATAAGGGTTTTTCAGTTTTCTTTTCAGCTGCTATGATTCTCCCTTTTATCTTTTTCGCAGACAACATTTGCCACCAAAAAGGCAAGCCTTCGTTTTCCTTCCTTTTTACTATTTTTCAGGCTCGGATTCTGTTTTAAATTCATGAAGAGTCTGATTATTTTTTGTTAAGCTATCAATTTTCATTTTACTTTTGGGTCTTTATTTACATTTAATTACAACATGGTTGCTAGTTGTGGCATAACTATATGCTAAGGCCTTGAGATAGAGGCCTGACCCAAAATAAATTAATTCTAAAGGAAGACTAGGGATTCAACTGAAATTTAATTAATTTCCATGTAAATGTTAAATTGTTTGCATTTAACATATGACCCATCTAGTAGATATTGATGGTATTCGTGAACCTGTTTCTGGATCTCTACTTTATGGAAACAATATTATTTCTGGTGTGATTATTCCTATTTCTGCAGCTATAGGTTTGCATTTTTATCCAATATAGGAAGGCTGCATCTGTTGATGAATGGTTATACAATGGCGGTCCTTGTGAGCTAATTGTTCTACACTGTCTGGTTCTCATTACTAATGGAATCAAAATGATCTCTGGATTGATCAGAAGATCCTTTCAATTGGCTAGAATCCGTTGCTTGAACGAAACTAGATCTTGTGGAATCATATTGAATATTTACCAGATAGTGGAGAATAAGATGGAGCCTACCTGCTTGGTTCGAATGAAGTAGATAGAGCAAAGGGTTTTATTCCAGGTGGTTCTTATGCCATTTTTGAGGGTATCGGTTTCAGACGAGATATATAGAAAACCATTAGATCGATAGCTGGGGTAATTTCCTTCCCACTCCAAGGCAGATTGATCCGGATCCTTGTTGCTTCTGTTGGATCCTTGTTGCTTCTGTTGAATGTAAGAGGGATGAAGAGCAGATTGATCCTCTATACCTACCCAACTTGGGCATTTAGCTATGAGAATAACTAATCCCCTTTGATCTCGCTCGAGTGGGAATATAGGAAGCTAGGGAGCTAGGTGAATACCCCAATGAGACCCTTCTTTAACCCGACCTGAAAGGGAAGAGTTTGATTTCACTCTTTCAGATATAGACTAGCTAAATGCCCTAAAATCTGTGTACGAAAGGTCCGCGATCCTGGGCAGTACATGGATAACCCGACTCACCTTAGGAACGTGTGGTGAAGGTGGAATAAAGTTTGAAGAGCTGAATGCTAACGAACCAGGGCTACAACACCTATTTATCTCGAATCCTCCGAATCATGTGGGGAAAGGATAAAAAGGAGTCGTTGCTTATCAACCATAGGAATACCCTTACGACTTAACTTTCTGAGCTACAAGGTCCCTTTTAGCGCTTGGCATGTATGTGTTCGAGAGATAGAAAACAACCTCTGTGGCTCAGCCTTAGCATTATTCATCTTCGAAGCTGTCTTATTCTAGCCATGGCATTAATCGAGAGCTTTCCGTCCGCCCAGTAAAATGTGTGCATTTAGAAAGGTTTACTTCTGTAGGCCCTGTTCGGCTATGAGCTCTGCGCTTTATCAATATAGAGATCTTGCACCCCAGGGTTCGGTACTTAGCTAAGCGGCCCATGTAGACTACTACTGCTACTAGCACTAGAAAGGGTCTGAGCAGAGCTAAGCAAGTAAGTGAGGGGTTTACTGGCCGTAAAGGGCGAACGATACAATAAATGCTGTTCTTGCTCTTTCAGAGATGCTAAAGCTATTTCTAGTTAGTATTTCTAAGTCGGAAGGAGGGCTTTAGGCAAAGAGCAACTTGAAAGTACTTTAGTTAAGTCCCAGTACTGAAAAACGTGACTTCAGAAGTTTCTTAATTCGGTGGGTGATTTAACTTATTCGGTGTCTGAAACAATGTACTCGAATGCTTACTTATCTATTCCCATCCACCAACCTTTTTGGGATTTGAGAAACTACTCAGCCAGCCGACCCTCTATGGGTTTATAGACCCTACAACCAAGATATTGTTAGGAAATTTATGGGTTAAGTAGGGCCACGATTAAAATGAAATTGAAAGAAAATGAAGAATAAGTACAAAACTATGACACTAGAAATTACATGGTTCGACTTTTAGCCTACGTCCACGGGCGAAGACTGAAGGAAAATATTTTACTAGTGATATGAGTATTACAAGTATTGTAATATTTTAGGTCACTTCCCAGAACCCCAATACATCCAATCTCTCACTCACTAATTTTACAAGAGTATTAAAATACCCTAACACAAAACTCCCTTTCTTTTTTTTTTCTTTTTTGCTCTCAAAATAATTGAAGAATGGAATGCTAAGGGAGAAAATGAAGCCTTCTATTTATAGGCTTTACTCCCCTTCCCTTTTAATTAAATAATATTTATTATTCAAAGTTCAAATTTTGATAATTCAAACTTTGAACAAAGGTTGCCAAATTAATCAACAATTTCTAGAATTTTGACATTCTAGAATTTTGAAATTCAAACATTTTGACCGCATGCATTCTTCATTCTTCCTTTGACAGATATTCCTGCTACTGGAAAACAACTCTCTCCGCCCTTGTTCTGGTTCTATACCAGACAAGACCCCTTGCCGTCGAACTTGCCTTTTCTTTTTTCGGCATGCCGCTTCCACGAAAACTTTGAGCTATAGATAGGCATCGAAATACAGCCAACCCATACCTGCACCATTAGCTCATACTTTTGTTAGGGAACTTATAGCTATTAAGGAGAAGATGAAGCTTTGCTTAACAATTACAAAGAAGTAAGATGCCCGTTTATTCCGTAGTTAAGGACCACCTCTCATGTGAGAACAGATCGGCATTTCGAAATCATAGCTTATGCGATCACACAATTCCAGTAAAAGAAGAGGCAATCCCCTAAGCATTTAAACAGCATGTAATATTCCATATTACCTCGCAAGCACGCTTGGAATCACACCAATAATCCCGCCTATCATATTACCATTATAGGACTAATTACACCAATTAGATCACCAAGACTCCTCTAAGAAAGAAAAGGCAGCACTCAAGCAAAGCGAGGGACGAGCTGTAAGGAGTGATCACATTCGCTCTTCGTCATCCCCCGTCCCAATTCTCGACCATTGAAAAGGGTGGGCAATCTTTCAAGAATGAGCTAACTCAAGAATGGTCATGATCATCTACAAGTAGAACGCGCTCATATTGCTCCGCCTTTTTCCTATGAAGTTGGAACCTTTTCCTTGCTCATTAAGCATTAGTCCATGTCTCCGGGAACAAACGACTTGATTATTGATCCGAAGTTATCCGATCCATATTCTGCTCCATCTCAGATATTCCAGAGAAAGCATATCGATATCGAGATCCCACCAAGCCTGCTTAATGAGCACCCTTTGACGATCCTAGATCCTTTGCACAAGAAAGAATCGAGAGCAAGATGAAATGGACTACTTACTTACCTTACGCTATTAGAGCTAGTGAGCACGAACCCTAAAAGAAAAGATGAAGGACAACGGAAAGCAAATAAAGTGTAGTGACTATCCTTCTCCCTTTACTACTTTAGGGATTCATTCTATGGAAAAGGTAAGCTAGCGAGTTCTAGTTAGTATGATACCGGGAGTTGCTAGGTGATAACAAGAACAATAATAAGTAATGAATAGTGAGGTTATGGATGCCTGAATGTAGACTAAACTATCGCCTCAGTGGCCTCGCCATTGTAGTGGTTCCCGCTCTCGAATAGGAAAGAACTACCGATAGGTAGTTTAACAAAAAGGAATTCTTTCACTTGATCGGACTTGTATTCATTCTCGATGCTCATTTGATAAGGCCAACCCTTCCTCTTAGACACTACTACTCGATCAGCATGACTTTCTTTCTTGAGTAAGGTAAGGGGGTCTGAAGATGAGAAAAGTTCATCTAGTAATGTGTAAAAACAAAAACATTCACTTTGAAAAAAAGATTTTGCTGGTTTTTAGTGTATTAACCTTTCGAGAACGTCTATAAGTAAGTTGCTTACTGTAGAAAGTGCTCACGTAGGTCATTCAAGGTGCGCTTTGCCAGAGCAGGAAAGAGATAGCTACGATTGCTTAGGATAAACAGAAAAGACAACGAACCACTCAATTTGGAAGAAAAGAAGAAGGTCTGTCTAGCTACTTCGGCTCATTACCCACGAAGTAGTTCGCTCTTTAGTCTCTCCCCTGTTAAATTTAAAGATTTTCTATGAATAAGGAATTTCATAGCTGCGCTTTCAAAGCGAATAGAAAATCTGCCTCTTCCCCTATGTGGGTCTTCAAGGTAGGAAAAAGGGCATTCCCTTCTTCGAGAGAAGTCCTTGACTAATTGAAAGAGGTTGGAACGATTCCTGTGTACTCTTCCCATGAAAGTACAACAACAAGGGGAATAGCTCCTACTTTAGAGCTCTCGTACGCCTCGATTTGGTACCGCTCTCGAGGCCCGCACCGAAACGGTGCTTTACCCCTAGATGTCCAGTCAACTGCGGCGCCTCAACGCATTCTGGGGAGAACCAACTAGCTCTGGGTTCAAGTGGCGGGTCCCCTCCATTCTGTTCATCCTTTTTCTCTCCGATTTAAGAGGGCTGTCAGATGAGGAGAGGGTGACAGCCCCTAACTAGAGGAAGCCTTAATAAGAATTGAACACCAACCAAGGAGTGGAGGATTTTGATCTAGAGACAAGCCTACCATGAGTTGAAACACCCTGGCATTACATTAGTGGACGAGTGCATTTTCCATATCAGATATTGGTGCCCTTGGGGAACAGTAGACAATCTTGCCCCGTGATTGATCACTGTGGATGCTAGCACAATGGATAGAGAGTTCCCTAGTTATGTTACACTTGGAAACAAAAAGCAACTCCAGGGAGCAAGCCTTACGCCTAAAGGCGCGCTATCTCAAAATTTTTATAAACTGGTCAGCGGAGAAGATGCCAGGCTCGCCAATGCAACCGCTGAATATGCATGAGTACTTATACTATTTTGATCTGTAAATTCTGAAGCCTTGTTATTTATTCTCTGCAATCCCAATACTACTAATTCTTGTATTAATGGCGCAGTAAACCACGCAAACCTGGAACACTTTATCCGAACAAGGTTAAAGGGAAATTAGTGTTATGCATTGGAGCAGGAAGCCATGAGGGCTACGAGGCTGCTCAGGCAGGTGCTGTTGGGATGATTTGGGCTACGGATAGGTTAAATAAGTCAATCACAGCTTTTCCTTGCCTGCTTCCTGCAACACGATTAAATTTCACGGATGGTCAATCTGTATTCGACTACATCAAATCTACCAAGTAAACAACGTTAACACTGGAAATTTGGAATTTTCAATTTTACCAGCTGGCTTGCCTCCAGCACACGATTGCCGAATTTTGCGTGTGTGGGTGTGTCTATGCATTGATTAAAAAAATCTTATAACAGCAACACAGTGGCATCCGTGACCGAAGCAGTGACAGAATTCAATACAGAGTCGTCGCCAGTAATGGCTTCCTTTTCATCAAGAGGACCCCAGCAGATCGAACCAGCTATTGTCAAGGTTTTCAAAAGGAACCAAAACAATTTATTCAGTTACCTCCAAAATCCTATATATATCATCAGATAATTATTAAACTTTTTTTAATGTTATTGTTTGTTTCATCAGTTAATTATTAAATTTTTTTATGTCATTGTCTGTTTCAGCCTGATGTGATTGCACCAGGAGTTAACGCAATCGCAGCCTATTCTGAAAACTAGGACAAAGTAATCATCGAGGAGAGACTCGCCGGATTCCTTACAACACGGAGCAAGGCACTTCCATGTCAACCCCCCATGGCCATGTAGCCGGTGCTGCTGGCCTTATCAAAACCCTCTATCCAGGCTGAGTCCAGCTGCGATTCCGTCCGTAATCATGACAACTGGTATATACTTATTCTAATGGAGCTCAGATCCGGACATTCAGATTTTCAAACTAGAATTAAAGTTATGCAGCATAGTGCAACTCTGATTCTAGTTGGAAAATCTGGATTATACAAAATCTGAACCTCCACACTAGAGTATGACTCAATACTTTTCTTTTTCACATAAACCAAAGTGTATACGCCCTTTTTTTTTTATTGAACAATTATTTCATTTGCAGCAACTACAAGAAATACGAGTAACAGTCCAATTTTGGATTTCAATGGGACCAAAGCAACCCAATTCGAATATGGTTCAGGGCATTTGAGTCCTAACAGTGCAATGGATCCCGGACTAGCCTATAAATTGACTTTATATGATTACTTGGGGTATCTTTGCAACCGTCACCACAACAAAAGCATGGCAAAGAAATTCATAGATCCGGAGAAGTACCCCTGCCCGAAATCATTTGACATGGCTAGCTTCATCTACCCTTCAATTGCCATTCCTGACTTCAAAGGTTCAGTCACCGTAACTCGAAGAGTTAAGAATGTTGATACACCATCCAGCACATACAATGTACAAGTTACTGACATACCTGGAATCCCAACTGCCGTTGAGCCAAACAGATTGACATTCATGAAATCTGGTGAAGAGAGGACATTTAAAATCACCTTTATTTCTAAGGAGAATGCGATGCCTAAGGACTATGTATTTGGAGAATTGACATGGTCAGATGGTTATCCTAATGTAAGAAGTCCTATTGCACTGAAGGCGTAGAAGCTATAAAATGGGAAAAGTTATGAATATCTTTCATTGAATTGCAAGAACGACTTGAATATAATCAGTTCCAATGCAATGCTGCCACCTCAACCACAATTCCAATTTTGTTAATAGTGTATTAGATCATTTGATCAACTGTAAATGATACCCCAAAAATATTTCAGCCCCCAAAAAGAAACCCAGCTGCCTGCTCTTCGTTGCCATCAAATAGTTTCAGAGCTTGTATTACTGCCTCTCTTCCAAAACCCAGCTCAACAAGCTTTACAACCTTGGCTTCAAAATCAGCTCCCTACAGAAAAAAAAAAAATTTAGAGAATTAAGTATAGACCACTAAATCAATTAAAATCGACCACCTAACTCCAGTCCACCATTTTGAGGAATGATTCAGGCACTCCCTAGTAGGTCAACAAAACAATAAAACACAGCAGATTTACCTCAGTCGTATTACCTCGTGTGCCACCTGTAACCAATGCAAGAAAATAAGAAATGATCATCAGTAATATCTATCAAATCAAACTTTTTGCAGACCAAGTTCGTAAACCAGTTTTTGAATATGAAAAACCCACAGCGATATCATGATACGAAAAGTAAGATACAACCAGGAACTTGATGACTATTTTTGACATTGCACCATCAAGTGACAAAACTGACATAATGGAATAAAAAAAGGTCCAGAAACTAACCAGAAGACTGACCACCTCCTGCAGGCACATTACTGTTCTTATCTTTTGCTGCTGACGTCACCTGAAGAATCACAAGTGACAACAAAACTTACAGTAGGCACAAAGATATTGCTGGAGAATGGACATGAATAAAAAAATAGCCGATCACATCAATTAACAAGGGAACATTTCACGATAAAATAGGCACCGCAAACTGTTTAACCTTTTAGGGCTTAATAGATTATCAGAAAATGAAACTGCTTTACAGAGATAGGAGCTGCATCCAACATTAAAAGTCTATAGAATTCATATGAAGTTCATTTGTTTGACTCATTAGGAAGTGTGGAGCATGAACTTCATCTAGAGTAGACTTACTGCAGTTCCTGAGCTGGATGCTTGTTTGGAGTACCTTTCTTCATCCAGAAAATGAGAAGGAATGTCTTTTTCTGAAAGAACAAATACTTTAATTTTAACTTTGCATACAAGTTAATCACTAAAGCAAACGGTAATCTACTTAGGCGCATAAGCACTTTAAATTCAAGGAAAACAACAGCTACCATTGAAAAGAAAAGAAAAGAAAACAAGCTTAAAAAATTGCACAAATACAGACATGAGAAGACCAACCATGCAAAAATGGTACTGAAACCTCTCCTCCACCAACTCTTAAGACATTCTCTTTTAGATCAATGATGCACTGCAGGCAATGGCTCCATTAAATAAATTAACAAATCTTGGTAAACCTCATTTAGGAACTGAAATGGATTTGTACATCAGATGTTAGACCACGAGACAGCAGTACCTGGTGCTTGCGGAGCATATCTAGTCCAAAGAGGAACTCCATGTTGGAAGAATCCAACACAACAAATGAACATGGGTAGAAAACATTCCCAATCTACGGGAAGTAAAAATAGGAAATAAGAAAAAGAAAACAAATAAGTTCAAGGAAGCATTAAACATAAGGCATAGGTTTAAACTTCAAAGAAAACTCTGTTTTCAAACTTCAAAGAAAGCTATGCTTTCAAAGTTCAATTAAAACTCTTCACCACAGCACAAGGAAAAAGGTTCTTTAACATTGACATATAAGTGTAGATTTGATACCTTGATTGGAGCAACGTGTATTCGACCAAGAATCTCTGATTGACCAACTCCATGAGCAACACCTCTATAACGATCATCTAGAAGCCTCAGCAATCTGTAAATGGTCATACCATCAGGAAGCATTATATAACTAATAGCACAAAATAAATTGACAGCAAGAGAACTGCAATAAAAAAATTGACTCCTTACACAAGTTCATAATATTTTGAATACAAAAAGGCAAGCAAAAGGTAGGTAAGAAATTACAGATTCATTACAAAACTGACAAGAGCCTAGCCTATTACGAAACCGTCGTCTGATTCATCTATCTTTAACTCAAATCCTAACCATCTCTTGGTGATAAACATCATAGTCATCTATCTCTCAAGTAAAAGATGTGACAATTATACCTAATAGATCCTGCAGAACTAACAAACAATGTTGACTCTGTAGTAATAATATTGACATTGCCAAATCACAATAACAAGTGATATCTAAATTCATATTCTGATTATGTATAGATGTATGGTGTCCACTAGTTCACACTTACTATTCTGAATTTATTGACTACAACAGTAACTTGCATGGAAAAGGGATTCTTCAGAAAAGAAATGCTAGTAACACATACCCACAACGCTCTGCACAGCTTTTTGATATAATTGTTGATTGCGCACCACTATCTACAAATGCCTGAAAGAGAACCATGTACATAAACATTAAGCATTCCTGACACTCAGTCCTAAGGTGTAATTCCCTCAAGGAGAAAATTATGTAGAAGTCAATCATCCAAGTATGCAAGGGAAAAATGATATAATGCGACATAAGCACAGGATAATCTTTTTATTATCATCTCTACCTTCAAAGGAACACCATTAACCTCCATGTCAACATACAACATAACCTGAAGTGTTAAACAAGAAGCATTAAAGCTAAAACATAAAACCAAATGAATTTGAAAGGCGGTTCACAAGGTAAACAAGTACACATACCACCCTTGCAAAAGCTTCAGGGTTATGTTCCAAGGCAGCTGCCCAGTTCTCATCAATTCCTTTCTGCATATGGAATGCAGCAATATGCAGCAGATCAATAATCTATACATAGTAGTAGCAGCCTCTCTAGGGCACATGAAAAATGAATAAATTTATTTTATACAAGTTCTATGAAAGGTAAAACTTGCATACAAAGAATCAGTCCAAAGTAAGAAGTTTGCACGACCGAACCTTAACTATAAGTTATTCTGCAATTCAGTTTGTGCATAAGAAAACATTACAGAAATATAGAAAATTGCGTGTCAAAGTTCTTGTTGATTTGTTATCCACAACCTTTACATATCACACAAATAACACTGACCTGACGAATGGCAGCTTCAATTTTCTTTTGTGCTTCAACATCAAAAGGATCTGCATAAAGAAGTGCCTAGGACACAGCAAGAAGCACACAAGGAAATCAGCTTATCATTAAATAAGTTTAGTCCACTCATATTGTTTATACCTAAATAATAGAATTTAATATGTCTAATAAAATAAACATTAATTTGTAACAACAAGAAGCAGAGCAGCATGATTTCATGCTAAAATAATCTCACCAAAATTACCATATGTATTATCCACTCCACAAAATTAGAGCTAGATTAGTCTAAATGACAAAACTTTTCATTTTCTAGGATGTTTGGTACAAGGTTACTGACCAGCTCCTCTTCTTGTCGGCGCCGTAATTCAGACCTTTGACGATTACGCTCTCTTAATAGGTCCTGCAGCTTATTGAGATCATTTCCAAGGAGAACTTGTGCTAATTCAGGATCACTCTGAAAGTTCAGTACAAATTTAGTGTCAGAAACCCCATAAATCTAAGTATAACCAGAAGGAGAAAAAAAAAAAAAGGGGAAAACCAAAATGTCAAATACAATGATAGACTGTTCTTCAACAGACACTCCTATCTACCTGAAAAAGTTGAGTCATCAGATTAGCATCATTTCGAATGTGCTGCTGGAAAGCCGCAGGGTTGACAGCAGACCCATCTGGATTGAAGCTCAAGTTATTGGTTGCTGGACTGAAATAATGTGGGATTCTAACAGATTAGCCATGTAAATGAACTAATAAAACAAGCCAGAAAATAAACAATAAGCACAATATCTTGTCCATTATTCAAAGAAAAAACTATCATTATGTAACACACCTAGATGCAGCATTAGAGACCATCATCACCAAATCCTCGTCTTTAACACCCAATGCACTCAATTTTTCATCATTCTTCATCTCCGTCCCATTGTAAAGCAGCTGCTGTTGCTGAAGCGGCACCTGTGTCTGCTCATGTACACAAAGAACCCAAAATTACAACTCACATACACTTTCAAAATCCCACCTTCTTTTCTAATTCCACATTCTCTCAGCAGAAAAGAGCAACCCAACATCAAAAACTAAACAAAAGTTGAACCTTTTAGGCATGCTTTCAAAATTCCAACTTTTATATCGTTCAAAAATATTCTCTCAGCATCAAAACAACCCATAAACAAAAAGTTTAACACTTTAATGCAAAAACACAAGAAATTAATAAATTTTTACCTCCACTTCAAGCAAAGCTTTCACGTTTTCAACCTATTACAGAAATCCCAGAAACCATAAAAAAATGTAAATAATTATAAACCAATATGCATGCAAATAAGGGTCTTTCGAGTTTTACAGTTTCATGCGGGTCAACGTCCAAGCTGATGATCTGTTCATCTGCAGTCATTACAGTAATCCTCATCTTGTGCCTTCTTCAGATGGGATCCCTCTATTTTACTTTGAACCTTGTGACTTATCGATTGTTTTGATTTGGGCTTGTAAATAGTGCTTTGCTTTCTCAGCTTTCGTTGTGAATCGGGTTTTACTTTTTTACACTTTTAAGAGTTTTTGTTTACTATTTTACTGCTTTTTACTGCTTGAAGGAGAAGAAAGGTGGAAGGAAGTAGGATTCTCTGCGAAGGATAACACATGCAGTCATATGACAATCAATCTGATGATGCCACGTGGTATGTTATTAGCATGATTATCCACTCTCTTTTAAAAAAAATTAAATTCTTTTTAATACTTTCACGATTTATACAATTCCAAGACACGTGGCATTTGATGTGATTAATATTAATAAATACCAATGTAAAATAATTGTATGTGTGTACTTAAATTAACTTTATTTCTCAAAAAAAGCTTAAATTATTTTTATTTAAATAATACGATCAGTTATTTATACAACATGTCACCTATGTACTAAAAATATAAATGCAACGTAATATAAAAATGTCCTCCATGTCTTTTATGTGATGAAAATAAACAATAATTATACAATTCTTACGCTGTGGATAATTGTTGGCCATAAAAAAATTTCGTCTATTTAATCGTCATTTCTTCCTATGGGTAAGGAATTTGTTTACGACATTAACAAGGATTTGAGATGGGTTTCTTCTTTAATTTTTTTTTTTTAATTTTGGTTAATGAGAGAGATCACTAATTCACTGTAATTTTATTTTGTGATATTTACTAAGTGAATGAAAATATACTTCGATTCTTATATATTAGATAGTACAATAAGATATTTTTACGCATTTTTCTGCTCTACTAAAAATAAAATTCTCTCTACTCTTTTGATATTGTTATAAAAAATTTCATAATTTGAGCAAGTTACATGATTGAAATAAAAAAATAAATAAATAAAAAAAATGTTAATAATATTAAATATCTTAATTTTTTATTTTAAATAATATAATATTTATTAATTAATAAAATAATATAATTAATTTATTTTAATTTTATAAATAACACATTATTTAAAATAAAAAAATTAAAATACGGAACTTTACTGAGCAAAATTTTATTTGGGCACTTCTCTTGGTCCAAAGTGAAAATACTCGAAATTATTTAAAATTCAAAATGATTTAAACGTTAAATTACTGACTTATCCTTCATTCCAAGCGGAACGATATGCTAAACCATGCACAGACAGCAAGGGAGGAAAGTGGAATTACAGTAGTCCATTCCGTCATACTGAAAATACGGTATAGTTGAGGGGTGGGAACCGAAAATAACCCGTATCGTTTTCATCCGATTTACATACATAGTTACATCGACTTCCAAAAACCTTGGTATAAATAAATAAGCTGATTGTTTGTGCTCTGCCCAAGCATAACAGCTAGGGGTTGATTGATGGGCCATGGCTTAGCTTAGCAATTGAGCGCAGAGCTCATCTACCCACGTCTCGCACAATTATTTTATACTACGTCGTTTCTTCTCCAAAACAATCAAAAGATTCTATTTTTTTTTCCTCTTCTTCCCGATCACTGAAACGTGATTGATTGAATGATTTGGCGATTGGCCTGCGACCACCACCATCACCATCACCATGTTAGGCGCGGCGCAAGTGACGAAGCGAGCCAAGTTCAAAACCTCCGTCAAAGACCCCGGCACTCCCGGCGCGCTTAGAATGGTTTCCTCTCTAAAACGACGTCATTCCCCCCTTTTTTTCTCGTTTTTATACTTTTTTTCTTCTTGCATTTTCATTGATTATTGTTTTTTCTTTTCATTTGTGCAGAATGATCAGAAATTGATGTTCATGCCCGATAACCGTAACTCGGGCACTAAGCTAGTTGTTGAGTTTAAGTCCATCCAAGGTGATACTTTCATATATTTAATTGTGTGTTCTTTTTTTTTCTTCTTATTGGGTTTGGTTATTTAAGTGAATTAATTTTTTTTGTGCGACATATTATTCACAGGGCATAAATACACTAAGGAGGGATCAAATAAGCCGCCGTTGATAAATTTAGCCAATGTTCAGGTTTTGTTCTTTGCATGAGCTGTTAGCTTTTTCATATTTTGCTTCTGTTTGGAGCACTTTTTATGTAATGTGTGTGTGTGTGTGTTGCTTCAGGGTGGAAGCTACATTTTTGAGTTTGACAGTTACGCGGATCTCCATGTTTGCCGAGATTTTGTGAGTAAGTCACATATATTTAATCAAAGGTTTTAGTTGCCATTGATTTTTGTGTTAATAGTAGAAGTGTTTGTTTCGGCTTAAGGTCTGGTGTGTTTTAGGATTGAATCACACTAGTTGTCAAAGATAAATGGGTTGGTAGCCAGTTATTTTAGCAGCTACACGAAGCCACCATATGCATGATGTATGGATTTAAGTTGCTTGTTCTAATTATGGGGTCCTTGGTGCCTGTTGAACAGGCAAAGTCCTTGAGAAGTCTAAAGAAACTCCAAATGCTGCTTTGGAAAAATCTGCTGTTAAGTTACCTGATGAACAACTTAGTAAAGAAGAAATGCAGCTTCGGATTAAGCTCTTGCAAGAAAATAGGTAATTTTTACTTTCTTATGCAGGTGATTGTGGAAGCAATTATTTCCATTTGATGTACTTACATCTTCTACTTACCTAAATCATAGTTCAACTTAAGATCCTTCACCTGCTGTTGAGCTAGTTTCTATTGTTCTTAGATCCATTACTCATTTAATTTCCATTCACTTGTTATCACAAAAAAATTTTGTATGCAGCGAGCTGCAGAAACTTCATCGGCAATTTGTTGGTGGTAATATCTTGACAGAAGCTGAATTTTGGGCTGCAAGAAAGGTTGATTTCTTTTTCAATATTTATGATTAAATATTATGCATTTTATGCTTCCACCTATCGTTCACTTAACATTGAATTTTCTACTTTTTATTGATTTACCTTTCTGTTTCTTCCAGTGGATAAAAAGCTACCTTGAGCTATTATTCTCTTTATAGGAAGATCAAATGATTTCCAAGGGACATGTAATTCTAATTCTGCTGCATATTCATAATGCAGAAGTTGCTGGATAAAGACCCTACCAAGAAGTCAAAACAGCGGGTTGGTTTTAAAAGTGCCATGATTTCAGACATCAGACCAGCAACTGATGGCCGAGTATGTAATTCTCTCTCTGTGTATTTCTGTGTGTGCCTAGAGCTTGGTTTTTTGTCTTTTAATTGTGTTCACGTTGTCATTAGTTGACATGTATTGTATCGCATGGAAATGTTACAATGCTGATTTCTCTTTATTTCAGACAAACAAAGTAACTTTTAGTTTGACACCAGAGATTATTTTACAGGTGTGTGTCTCCTCTCCTTTCTGGTCTTCTATGTAATTCTTTTGCTGGGATAGGTTTTTTTATTTTAATTGAACATATGTATTTCTAAATTTGTATGGAAGTCATTTTAGGAGGATAATTGACTGAAGTTTATTCGAAAAAAATGGTTTGAGCATCAGCATGATTCATGTTAGTGGCAGGTTCCAGCACAATATGGGCTGGTCTGAAAAAAAAATAAGCAAGAGAATTTTGATAAATCAAGGGAAGAATTGGTTAACAAATAAGAAGGAGAACTTTATTACAACACTTAGGTCGCAAAGCCTTTGATTTACAATTTATGTGCAATAAAAGAAAAATATTTTTACTGAGATGCAACGAAAAACTTATTAACTAAGAGTTAGAAGTAAATATCATCTTTAAATGATTGTTTTCTCAATTAGTTCTTAAGTATAATATGTTTTATTGTAAAACGAGAGTAACTTATTTATTGAGGGTTGGTAATAATAATAATCTGTTTTGTGCATTGGTGCTAATAATCTAGAATTATCAAGCCATCTCACATCAGTTTATTTGCTTCTAAAGTGGTATGGTTGATAATTTCCAAATACACTGCTTACCTTGTCATAACTGTTATTATATAACTGATGATCTTTTTTATTGATGGTTTAATTTTCTTCCAGATTTTTGCCGAGAAACCAGCTGTTCACCAGGCATTTTTGAATTTTGTTGTTCCCAATAAGGTACGGCAACAGTGAAAGTTTGGAAATTGATTTATCTTCTGGCATTTTGAATTTGTGCTTTGGTGTTTTTGGTGTGTGATATATGCATATTGAAATTTTAGATGACAGAAATGGAATTCTGGACCAAATATTGTAGAGCAGAATACCTCAACCGTACGAAAAATTATCATGCTGTGGTAGCAGAGGCTGCTGAGGATGAGGAACTTGCTGTTTTCCTGAAGGAAGATGATATATTGGCAAATGAAGTTCGGAAGAAGGTGCTCCTTGGAAAATTGGATATTCGATGCACAATAGTTTCAGTCAACATTTATGTATTATTAGAAGGATTCCTGCTTCTGTATTTTGTCTCTCTCCTGATACTTTCTTAACAGCCTTCATGTAATTGCAGATCAGACGTGTTGATCCAACCTTAGACATGGAAGCTGATGAAGGGGATGATTACACTCATCTTCCTGTATGTTGGATGAAGTCACTCTCATATTTTATTTATCTCCTATCTTTGCCACTTCCCTGATCTTCTATGTCTTATTTCATATTTTCAAGTTTCCATCTCTACCTTGGATTCATATTGAACTTTTACTGTCATTCATATGCTGTTCCTGAAAGTTTATTTTGTCATAAAAAATTGTAATGATTGCTCTTCAAGCCTAATTTTTGAATTGGCTTGAAACCCTTTTATTACCATTTTCAAATTTTGGTTGCAATTTTTGATCTGCAGGATCATGGTATCTTTCGTGATGGAACCAAGGAATCAAATGAATTGCAGCCTGAACATTACCGAAGGACTCTATTGCAAGACCTTAACAGGCATGCAGCTGTTGTTCTTGAAGGCAGAACTATAGGTACAGCACGCTGAAGAATTTTGCTCTCTTCTCTACATCTCTAGTACATGTCCGTGTTGTCTGACATAAACATGTGATAGCAAGTTCTATGACGACTTCTGAACTTATTCATAAATTTTAACCTTTGTTGGAACCTCAATGCAGATGTGGAGAGAGAAGACAGTACAAGGGCATTAGCTGAGGCGCTTGCTAGGTCAAAGCGGGGTTAGTATGGTTTAGATTCCTTCTTTATTTATTTTCTATTTGAGCTTTCCCAAGTCTGCTATAATTCACTGTTATTTTGCACTCCAATATAGGTAATGAGGGAGCTGATGAAAATGCAAATGAGGAGAGATTGGATAGAAACCCCCGGGTGGCAGAAATTGAGGATCTCCAGGCACCACATTGTCTCCCTCTAGCCCCCCTTAGCATTAAGGTTTGACTTTCTTCATATTTGCTACCAGTTTATTCTATTAGATAGATAACTGATGTCTGTTTCTGAAACTAGGATGCTCGGGAGTACTTTGATTCTCAACAAGCAAACACACTGAAAGCTTCTAGAGATGCACAGGCCTCCATGAAATGCAGCTTCAGCAAACAGGAAGCATATAGTTCTCTGAGGGATGCAATATCTGAGATTAAAGACATGGGATTGAGTGATCCTATAGTTAATCCTGAAGTTGCTTTCAAGGTATAAGCATCTTTGCTTGTCATGGTAATCAGTTTCTTATATAGAGAAAAGAGTGGAGATATATTATTGATTTATGAATATAACTGTTTAACTTTGTGTTTAGGTATATAATGGGTTGACCCATAATATCTCTAGTATCAAATATCATCTTGGGAAGAATCCCCGAGAGACTGTTCTAGACAGATTGCCTAGTACAACCAAGGAGAAACTGCTATATGTGAGTTAATTGTAGCCTTTGTAAAATAACATCTAGTCACCCTTCTTTTCTGATTGATTTTGATATTTAAGTGGCCAACAATGACATGTTTGGCTTATGGCGTCACTTTGAATTAAATCAAAATCTTGCTTCTTGTTGAACTTAAAAATTTTATTTATAGATTTTGGTTTAGTTTCTAGTGAATGTGAAATTGTGTTTACAGAGAAAACTGTTCTTGTCCGCAGCATTGGATTTCCATTCAAGAATTACTGAAGCATTTCTGGTCATCATATCCGATTACTACTCCATACCTTTATTGTAAGGTAAATCTCTGGTTCCTTTTTCAAAATGCCATCTTTAAGAAAGCATGAAGATTTTAAATTTTCAATGCATCATTTAAATGATTTCCTCATTTAGAGTGTTAGGAGTTTAATCCAATCATTGTTTTGTTTTGGTGACCTGGTCATGGCCGGATTTATAGAAAATTTCAATTGAAAAAAAAAAGAATAAAATTTGATGATTTGTGCATTCAAGTACTTGGGTTGAGAGACACATCTTTTACTACAGCATATGACTCTCAACCTTTTATCCTAGAAAAAATCCTTTTGTTTGCTGGGAATTATTGGTCAGCACTGTTGAAGTGCTCGGTAAATGCCCTGTCATGCATAATTGACCAAGTAAGGGATAAATGATGCATAACATTGACATTGGTACATGCCTTTGGTCAGAGTTCTTTAATTTTAATTGTCAATTTATAGGTGTGATCTTTAATTTATTGGATTTAGCATTTCTATGTTCCTAGTTCACATTTGATGATGTGCAGGTAAACAGAGTGAAGGAGGCCATGTCAAATATTTATCCGCAGCTAGAGGTATGTTTCTAGCCTAATTTATTGTAGCTTTTGCCTTAAGTATTAACTAAGTCAAGTTGTGTCCTTTCAAAACCCAGGAAATGAAGGAATCGTTGCCAGCAGATCTCCGGCATCAGGTTTCCCTCCTTGTTCGTCCGATGCAACAGGTCAGAACTTTACTGAGTTCAACTGCGTGGTTTTTTTTTTTTTTTTTTGTCTATGTAATGTGTATGTGTCAATGAAGTAGTGTCACCTTCAAACTCATGGAAACGGATCATGTTGGTGCAGGCTCTAGATGCTGCCATTCAACATTATGATGCAGACTTACAAAAGAGATCGGCAAAAAGTGGAGAGAAACCAAATGGATACGTCTAGAGGAAGTATTTACTTCATGCATAGCGTTGCTAGCATTATAGTGGGACATTATTGATGCTCCCACCGGATAGGATTTGTATACAAATATACATCAAATCAATTTTGGTACGAGAGCTTGCGGTAGATAAACGGCATTTTTAATTCGCTGTAAAAAAATTCTTAGAAAGTTGTTCAAGGTGGTAGCCATATTGATACAACTCATTATTGACCAACAAATTCTGAAGAAAAAAAATGGAAAAGAAAAAATGTTCAACGCCAGGTTTCAGGTCATTTCCTGCAGTTCTAGTGATTTTATGCTTCAATAACAACGCTTCCAAGGAGCAAGCTCTTGGGCTTCTCCTACAGGTTGTTGACCGACAATTATCTCGTACCAATACAATCAAAAAGTACTTTACAAATCATGTATGTATGAGGTCCAGTTTGGCCTAGTTCAAAAAAAAAAAAGCACTGCTTGGATAAGAACCAGTAGTCCTCAAAAGCACCTTTTTTTTTCTTTTTCTAATTATCAACGCTTTTGGAATGCGGATTGTGATGGCGGTTGTCTAAATGGAATTTTTAGTTGACTGAGAGCGTAATAGAATTTGAAATCAATCAAATTTTAAGCCTTAACTAAAATAAAATAAAAATGTCACACAATACGAATATAATAATGAGATTAAATCTTTTGCCTTCATCCCTCCATTATAACAAAATACTAAAAACAATATATTACACAATACCATACCACAAACATCAACATGTAGAAGAAACATAAACATAAAATATTATAGATAATCCGACATTAATAATCCCGAAATCCTAAAAAAAAAAAAAAAGGAAAAAATTAAACAGATGATATGATATAGTACGATATAATGAGTGAACGATATGATGATGATGGTCCGGTCTAAAAAGGAGTGGGAGGAGGAACATAGAGAAAAGGTCTTCCAGTTGCAGTTCCACAGAGAGAGGCGTTAACGGTAGGATCGCAAGCATGAATATTGTCCTTAACCTTGTGGAACGCCTTCTTGAATACTCCGAATCCGAATAGAAATCCGATTAGAATCACCACTGCGATCAAACAAATGCACAACATGCACGTCTTCGTTCCGCAACACATCTTGATTTTTCAATTCAGCGATTTCTCTGTGTGTGCGCGTGTGCGTTTCGCGATGGATCTTGAAAATTGTGAACTGGATTCTGCCTCAGTTTTATAGGTGGGAGTAGGATCTGAATCGAAAAAACAAAACGTGTACTGAAACGGGGGAATGCTTCGACGTTATGCGAATTGGTGGCTTAAAAGGTAAGCAATTTTTTTTTTTTTACCCTTTCTTGGTGTGTTTGTTGTGAGGGTGATTGTGAGTAGTAGATAAAAGTGGTTTTACTTTTGTGTGGAGTCATTGCTGATTTGGCAGCTTTCTATTTGTCGTATTTGGAACGTGGGATGGAACGTGCAACATGGGGGTTGATTTGGCAGCTTAAATTTATTTCATATCCTTTTTGAAAATACCAAATAAATAATAAATTATTTAATTTTTTGAAATATAATAAATACCACCAGACCAACGGTACAATTACGAAGTGTCTTTGTGCAAAGACCAGACGGTTGGATTTTGATTAAATCTTCTTTGCTTTGCCTCATTACGAGCTTTACATTTTCTTACCACCAGACACCGGTTGTAAGATTTGATCCACAACAAAACCTAAAATTAAATCCTCATATTCATTACCGATTTTAATTAAATTCATACCCCACCATTTCTGTCCATGTAAATTTACATTTCCTCTCTAATTAAGCTTGAATTTCACCTTTGCTCATATTACATAATTATTATTATTATTATTATTATTAGACTTTCCAACTAATTTATATACAAGTGATAGAGAGAGTTACAAATTTTTATACAAACAAATGTGATATAAATTTATTGGTTGGATAAAAATATAAAATAATATAAATAAATGATAAGATTATTTAAATTCATCGACTACACTCTCTTTTTTTTATTTAAGATTTTTATTATCTAAATAATTTTTAAAAATTATTTAATTAACATTTTCTTCAATTTCTCTCCTCAATTTCACAAATTCTCATTAATTTATTCAGATATTTTTTTTTAGTTGCAAATAATTTGTATTGCTGATTAAGAAGAACAAGACCAACCATTTAAAATTTTTTAAAATAAATATCAATAAATTTTTATTAGCCATGAAGGTTAATGAATATCAATAAATTAATTTTTACCAAATACAAAAGCTAATGAATATCAAAAAATTATATAAAAAAATTGAAATGTAGATCATTGTATACTAAGAAAAACTAAAGAAAAATATTTCAAATGAAAATGAAATTGAGTATTTAGTTTGTAGACTATGAAACTATAAAATAGAGAGAGAAGAGATTATTACAACATAAAGAAATTATGATAAATTATGTGGGCCAAGTGGTATTTATTACAATTAATTTAATCACGTCAAATTAGTTTATATAAAATATATATATACAGGAGTTAATAACCTTATCATTACTATTAATAGATTGTTAATTCTATGTCACAATAATATAAATTAATAACTAGTGTGGAGCCGTTTTAGTTGAGCTCTCTTAAATTTTTTTTTTTTACTTGAATTTTTTTTTCTATTTGATTCACTTAATTTATGCAAATTTAATGAGTGCAAAAAAAAAAAAACTTGTGAAGTAAAATGTTGTTACACTAAACTATATAGTTGAAGATAAGTATTAAAGTTTAATGAAAAATTTTTGATACAATTTTTAAAATATTGATTTCATGTAATCTAATATCGAATCATAAAAATTAAAAGTCAAAGTATCTAATAATGACTATTTATATATTATTTGACTGTATGAAATCAATAGCTCAAAATTTATGTTAAATTTTTAAGTCAAAAATTTAAGTTGAAGTAATCTAACTTTCTAACCCTAAATGGTTATTATATATATATTAAAAATGACATTTGTGATGTTATTATGATAAAACTTAATATGTAAAAGTATCACAAAAAAACCTTTTTAAAAATCTCATTTGAAGAGCCACATCAAATAAAAAAATTATAGAAGACTCTTCAAATAAGATTTTTTTAAATAAAGTTGTTCTTTTTTTCTCTTTAATATTAAAGAGAGTATTTTAGAGCTTCTAATTTAGAGGTTGTTTGATGTTATGTTTGAAGTATTAATTTAGTTTAATTTAAGATGATTGATATTTTGGTTTTTTTTTTTTATCTGAAGTCTTATTGTAAGATATTGTTATCTAAATTAAAAAATAAAAATTCATTACTTTTATCTACATAATAAAATATCTTAATAAAAAAATAATTTTTTTCATAAATATTCTTATTAAATATATTTATTTTATACCTAACTATTAATAATACGTTTACTAATTGATAATCAGAATGAGTTGGAATCAAAATTGAGTAGAATCGGAATGTGATGAAATCAGAATGAGGAATGAGAATAAAAATAAGAATAAATTATTATTTTAGCTATGAGAATCAGAATTGAAATGAACTGTACTACCATTGATGATTTATCTTATCTTATAATCGAAATAGATTGCTACAAATTACTAAATTGACATTAGTTAATTATTGTCATTAATTATTATAATATTTGTGATTATTATTATTATTATTATTATTAATGATGTTTTGATAATAGTTATTATTATTATTATCATAGTAAATTTATTATTAGTATTAATTATAATAATTAATAAATATAATAGTACTACAATTATAATAATTACTATTATAATATTAATATATTATTATTATTATTATTATTAGAAATAATAATAAGTATTAAGTACAATGATTAATAATTGTAATTAATATTAATAATAATTGTTATTATTATTATGATTATTATCAACAATAAATTTTTCGTAATAATAACGATAAAAGGAAGGGTAAAATAAACATTTCAAAATTTGAGTGAGGTTAATATAGTCAATTCAAAGAATGAGATTTTTCGTTCTCGCATTCCCATGAAAATGAGAATTTTAAAAATCATTCTTAATTTTAAGTAGGATCTATCACTTTAATTTACATTCCACCACTCATTTAAATAAATAAATATATTATTCATTCTTATTTCATTATTCTAATTTTCATTTCTAATATGTAAATACACAGTAAATGTCATATTAAAATTTAAAAAAATGCTTTGGGAACAAAAGAGCCAACAGAAACGGCAGTGGTGCTGCCGTTTCACGCGCTCCCACTTTCTCTCTTTTGTCTTGTTTTAAAACAATAAATAATGTATGGAAACAGAGAATAATAAAAAGTAAACATTAAAATATCATTAGGAAATATTAAAATAATGATAAAAGACAAAAGACAAATGAACGTGTAATATTACCCAACTATTATCACTGAGATTTTTCCCTTTGCGATAACTTAGTGGAAAAGTGAAATAAAACCTGCGGCTTTGTTAGATCGACATCTGCATTTGGAGATTTGCAAAATTGCTACAAATTAAAAATTATTTAACATCCCTAAGTCAACAGTCCACGAACAAACTCTAATTATTTTATATAAACAAAACAATTAAAATTAATAAAAATAAATAAACAATTAATTTACGAAAAAATAATAATAATTACTTTGCCAAAGCAGGTCATTTCCCATAGTGGTGGTTCCATTGTAGATTGATTGGTAGCAGATTGTTAGCAGGCATTTAAGATAAGTTTATTCGTTGGCGATGGAGAAAGGAAGCGAAGGGAACGAGGGGATGAGAATGATGTGTTGGGCGAGTGGATAAGTTTATTAGTTTTGATTTATTTCATTTTTTAATCTTATTTTATCAATAGTCGGCCACAGTGGAAAGAAAAATGAAGGAAAATTTATAAAAATAGTAAAAAAATTTAGTGAATTTCACAATTAGCTAACTAAAATTTTTTTTTTAATCATATATAGCCATATATTTATTTTATAGACTTAAATACTCTCAAATCTATAAATAAAACTAACAATTCACACATTTTCAATTAAAACTCTCTAAAATTCGTCACACTCTAATGTTTAAAACTCACTCAGTAATCACTAAATCATTAATTAGAAAGTAAAAAGTTGAGGTTAGTATCTAATCCACGAACCAGAAAACGTGCGACAGATGCATGTCGCATATTCTTGTGCGAATAAATGTGTTCTGTCAAACCGTGCGACATGTACCTATCGTATGGTTTGACAGAACTTGTGTGCTCATGTCTAAACTCTATTTTTTTTTAAATACTAATTTTTTATATTTCTTAGGCTTAATAGAGCCAATTGTTCTTCAAATGTGTTTTGATCAATCATGAGAAAAATTGACAGACGGTCATTTTGAGTACAGAAATGAAAAAAATAGAGTTTTTTTTATTTCAAAAAACTGTACGTTTGCTGTATTTTTTTCAAGATTATATGAAGTTTTACAAATAAATCCGAATGATTACAGCATCAAATTAAAGATAATTCTACAGTCGAGATATTCTATCCAATCCGTATATTAAATACTTATAGATATAGTTAATGATGAAATGTTAAGAATTTTGATACATATGAGCTCTAATTTGGTGAATGAATGGTGCATCTATGTTTTTGTTAGCAAATCCCTAAAGTAAGAAATCAAGAGCCAGTTAAAGAAGAGACTGTTGTTACACTGGCGGCTGTTGAAGAGAGGTGTTACTACTGACGACCTCACTGCAATAAAGTTACTCTCCTTTCTACTATAATGATGATCGTGTTAATGATATGAATAATACAGCAGCAAATAGCATTAATGTTGATTCATGCTATAACCCAATTGAGGACGAGAACGATAATTTTTTTATGCTCCTATTGATGATGATGATGATCGTTTGGATAACACTGAGAATGATAGGGATGATGAGTATGATAAGGGTCTAATCAGTGATAAGAAAGATTTGCCTCATTTTGATAATTATCATGATTTACGCCGAAGTGGATCTGTTATTTTAAGGCCCCATTCGAAGGGAAGTTTATCCTCTTGTATGTATTGCACTAATTTTATTTTCGGACTTGGTTGCTCTAGATTTTGTTAGAAATATTGAGTGTAATAATATTTGTATAAATAAGTTGTTCGATTTCAAATATAATACAATGTTGGAACTGCACAAAGTTTTCTTAAATGATAAGTTCGATTTTAAGATTACAAGATCCATATCGACACGTTTCGAGGCGCATTGTACTTTAATTTCATGTAAACGGTGTCTTCGGGCAAAGAGAGTATCAAGGGAAGAGAATGTACATTGGGTAGTAATGAGATGTGACGACATACACACATATCGTAATGAGCCAAGGGGCCTTCGTCAAGCAAGAAGTCAAGTTATTAGTCATAGCATTGCGAATTAATTTATTCAGAAGAAGCGAATATACACTCCAAATGATATCATAGTAGATATCCAACAGGAATACAATATTTACTTATCATACCAACAAGCATATCGAGATAGAGAATTTGCTCTTAAAGTAATACAAAAAAGTCTATTAAAATCATATAACTTACTTCCCAAGTACTCTCATGTATTGAAGAAAGAAAATGATAGTACAGTAACTACTCTGAAATTAGATGGTAATAATAATTTCTTGTACTATTTTGTGGCTATTGGGTCATGCATCAATTATTTTTTGTAGAGCATCAAACTAGTGATTGCAGTAGATAGTACTCATCTCAAAGGGTTATATAACAAAACAATATTTGTGGCAACATGCTTAAATAAAAATAATCAATTGTATTTACTTGCTATTGGGATTGAGGATTTTGAAAACAACGATTCTTGGGAATGATTCATAATAAATTTGCATGGAGTAATTGGTGATATTTCAGGTTTAGTTATTATTTTCGATCGATGCAATTCCGTTCAGAGAGTTGTTATAAAGATATTTTGTAGTGCTACCCACGACATTTATTTCTACCATGTCAAAGATAATGTGAAATCAAAATTTAGGATGTCAAAAGCTCTTTAGGATAAATTTGAGCCTGCATTCTGGGGCAGCTGATTACTTAGAGAATAATGTGGACATATGTAATTGGGCATGATCTCAATTTGATTATAGAATGTACAACATTCTAACCACTAATATTGCGGAGAGTGTGAATCCTTTGATAAAGGAACTGTGAAGATTTCTCATAACTCATTTGGTTGACCATTTCAGAAAAATATTGCAACAATAGTTTTATGACAGAAAAATTATGGCAAATCGATGAGTACTCCTTTAACAACGTGGGCAGACAAAATAGTATCTGACAGAAAAGATCAAGCTAAATGAATTAATGTTTGTCTTATGTCTAAACATAAATTTCAGGTTTGGGGCGGTGATATGAAGGAGGGGTTAGTTGACATAAGTCGCCAGATTTGTAGTTGTATAGTATTCAAACTTGATCAACTTGTATGTGCTCATGCAATAGTTGCTTACATATATTCTTGAGTAGATTACATGAGTATTTGTTCTCACTTTTACTCCAATGAATCATTATTGAAGGCATATGCAGTACTAATCAATTTAGTTGACGATGTCTATTCTTAGAAATTTTCACACCACATCTAATAATTGAAGGTAAACCTATCAATAGAAAAACCGCCTCCGGATCTTCGAAAAGAGCTTAGAATACCATATATTAGTGAGGATGTATCACGGAGAATTGTTATGTATTCTCAGTGCAAGGAATGCGGGCATAACAGAAAAAGATGTAAGAACCTCGTTGCGACAAATCCAAATTAGCGGCTTATTATTATTTTGTTGTCTTATTTTTATTATGTATTTGACATTTTAAACTGTCTTTATTAATATGATTATTTATAATAAGTGCTAGAGAATTGTCAAACCCGAAATAAGATTAATTGCATTATAGTTACAACTATTTAAATATATAATTTACAACCTAATATCTCCATTAAATATGCTAATGATAATCTTTCTTATAAAATATCGCCTATGACTATTGTAAAAATTAAATTGTAGCTTGGACATTAAATACATTGTAAACATTAACATAAATACCCCACAATCGCTACTTTCAAGCTATTATTGTGGTACACTCTTAATTAGTATGAGTTTCTAAGGCTCCGCACTCTGTAAGTCTGGTCGGATGTTGTAAAATCCAATATCTTGTAGCCATCAAAGAAAGATATGTTAAAGTGGCTTAAATAGTTGAGAATACATTTTTTTCGTCGCGATGTTCCTTCAATGAGTCATAGATAAAGAACCATTTGTGGCTAAAATCTACTTAGGCTACAACTCAATGATCACATTTTAAGTTAATTGGAATGAAAACGTGCATACGGTAACAAATACACATATCGATCATTCTTATCTTAAAATATAAAAAGACGTTCATTGAATCGGATAGTAATACACACCATATCAACATATGTGAACGGTTTTAATTTTGCATCTTTCAGGTTATTTATGTAGCTATTAAGACTCATGTAGTTTAATGAATCTAGATCACAGTCACCGTTATTCCACTGAGTCTTCAAGAAAACATAATCAATTCATTATATAAATTTTATGTTTTGTTATAGTATAATAAAACGACGATTATAAATTTAAGTATGTTACCCAAAAATAGGTATATGTATGTATGCAACGCTGATGTAAGGCATTAGGTTATTATTTTTGTTTATTATTTATCAAACACTATTATTCATGAATATGCTATAAATGCCAAAGAAACACATTGGATTATACAAGCACATTATAAGTAAATTAAGTAAAGACTAATAAAAATTACCTCATCACCTAGCCATCCCATCAACTATCTCCTTAAGAGTATTCTAAAAAATTCTTTTGAATGCCGAATGTCACGATCAACTGCGATATTACTATCAAACTACTAGTCGAACTCATGAAACAGTGTCTGATCTTTTAGTCTTCTAAGTTGATCTATATCCACACTTGTCCTTTCGTCGATGTCGATATCTATTGGCTCTATGGCCAAAAGACTCTTAATGTTCATTCCTCGCTTGTAAGTTTGTAAGTAAGGACTTTTAAGGACATATAGCATCCTATACTCCAGCCAAACTTACTTATGCCAGGAGATGCTTCGTTCAGTATTTTTATGTTGTTGTCATTTAAGTCCTTAGATAATACACATAATGACAGCAAGGTGTGATCATGACGATCTCGAACATCATTAGGGTATGTCAATAGTAATAACTTATTAAATCGCAGTACATTTAGATTGTTTGTTAAAAAAATAGGAGCTATATAAATTGCTTATTATATAAGGGCTTCTCATCGGGGTATCACTGTAAGAATGCTTCGCTGAAAAGTTAGTATATGAATTAACAAATCTTATTACATATTTTGCAAACTCTCTATTCTTTTCTAAACTGTCTTTGCTCCTTCTTCTCAACCTCAACATCCAACACTATCTTGGTCATTTTTTTTTTATGTCAATAATAAAACGATCAATTTTCTCCATTCTATGAATGACATTATCATACAAAAACTTTGATTTCGTCGGTGACCAAAAACAAAAATAAATCCATTTTGTGTATAACATCATTGTTTTTAAATAATTAAATCTTAAAAATAGCATCTAAAGCATCTAATCTCTTTTACGGTTTCATATTCATGATCAACAGGTGGCTGATCGTCCACTTTATATTCGTCATCAACATGTGCACGATCGTCCATTTCATAATCATGTTCAATATATAGTTGATCGTCCAATTTATCTTCGTTGGGTGGCACGTTGTATTGATATTGTAACATTGATATAACATAAACAAATTAAAGAACTTGCAACAATTGAAGATTCAATAATGATTTTATAATTGAATTCAATAATTAACTCACATTATAGACCCAATAAGGGATTGATATCTCATAATCTTTTACGCTTCTCCAAAATAATATATCTTTCTCCAGTGTAGTTGGATTGAGTGTTTGTTTAGCAATCCTCTAGTCATGAAATAATTGCAATTAGTTATCGCGCAAATTATCTTGTACACCTCAGTAAAACTTAATATTTACGAAACATGTGTTGTTAATGAAAAACTTGTACACCTCAGTAAAACTTATTTTCGAGAAGGAAATGTCTTTTCTGCTATAAAAACATGTGTTCTTTTTTATTTTGATGGCCCACTTTTCTGCTATAAAATCATCAGTTACTTCAAATAGCCAAGCCTGTAACATGTGAAAATACCAAATTAGAAAAAAAATAAAAAAAATTATATAGAAAAAAACCACATATATTTGAAACCCACCTGCACCCTATGACAAAAGCCATAAATATTGTACTTCACTTCTTTAAGAGTATGGTCTTAGAAAGCCTCTATTTTCTAGTTCAATACAGTGTCTAAATATTTATATCAATTTCCAGAATAAACAACACCATTGAAGACTTATAAAGTACTGAAAATCATCAATATAGTTTAACAATAACGGATTCGGTACGCATTCATCTTTTCTACCATTAAGTACTCTATCCGCAAAGTAATATAGTGCGATCTTTAGCGCATCAACATCATCCATATCATAAAAGTTTAAATTTTTAAATTTTTCATCAAATCGTTTAAGAGTAGCACCTATATTACTTTCAAAGTACAAATAACGTAACTTATTTTTTTTTGTAGAAAATTTGGCTTCTCTGTATAAGTCGTATGTACCATAGCAAAGTCCGATAACTAAGCACCATTCAATAATTGATAACCATGCTAACTAGCCACTAAATTCAAACTGCAGCTGATTTTCATCATCTTTATCACAACGCGCTGCTTGCCTAAATAGCGCGTTGTGAATGATTACACCACTAAACACGTAGGTATCCATCTTTACGAAATAGCTGGATACATATTTCTTGAATAATCTCAATTGTTATTTGGTCAAATTTCTAAATTTTGAGGCATTTGTAATACGCTTAGGGAAATGTTCCAAACTTCCAATGTCGAAATCTTTATCATGCCTGATTTCTTGGCCATTATGTCTTAGAAAAATTAAATTTTTAATTAGTTAATATGAGAATTCAAGAAAGAAACACATAATATTGATTCAAGAAAAAATCGAATTTTTTGTTACATAATGTTTGTTCGTACGACAGGCGGGCGTAGGCACGTGCACTAACAATGCCTATTATGGGCCCCAACACGCGCAATAGGTGCTGTCGCACACATGTTGCTTGTGCGATGTGCGCCTGTGGTGCATGCGTTTCTGCTGCTCATCGCACCTGCACTCCACCTTATAATCAAACCATCAACAACTTAATGTTGCATGCACCATCAACTATTTAATATAATCTAAGAGGCATTTTATCGAGTATATTGTGTACCATTTTTTAAACTTAAATTTTGCTTAACAATCTCCAATATTTATAGACAATCAATCGTAACCTCATTTATATGCATCTATACACTGGCCTGTCACCAATCAAACTTACTAAAACAAAAAAAAAAATAAAACTTACAAAGTGAAAATTATAAAAATTATGGAGAAAACCACCTCCAAAATGTCAAAATTAAAACTGTCCAACCGTCGGAGATGAACTCACTCTCAAAAACCTGTCTAACCGTTGTTGATTGTTATCAGAAAATGCAAAATGAAGTTGCTGTCATGAGGGAAGATTTTGCCGATTTGGGCTTGAGAGAGATAAGGGTATTGTGGTAAAAAAACTTGGTAAATGGCTAAGATAAAAAAAAATAATTGAGGTGATTATTTTATAAATTTATTAAAATTATTTAGTTAATTTTATAAATTTCTAAAAAATGAACACTTGAAACCACATCAATCCCTACATTTCTGTCATCATTCTTGCTTCATTATAGCAGCACTCTAAAATTTTTATTTATCTCAAATTTTACTTATTATTAAATATTTAATACTCATTCAATTTGAATTTTAAAAAAATTATTATTAAATAACAATTTTTTTGTGTAAGAAAAAAATTAATTAAAATAATATAAATTTATAAAGAAAAAAATTATTTTTTATTTTTTAATTTATTATATAAACAAATAAATAAATATGTGAAGAGCAAAATGAAGGGAATGATGCTGGCTTTCTTCAGTCTTTCTAACTTAGGACAGAAGTTAGAAAAACCCTAATTTTAGCTTCACTGTCTTCAGTCTTCACTTTTCATCTTCAATTCATCAATTTTTCTTACAAATATACAGACAAATAAACTAACATTAACAACAACAACAACAAGAAGTTAACAATGTCATCTCGATCTCAATCACCAAATCAAAATCAAAAGCAATTCGACATGCGTAATTTGTTCCCTCCGTATCCTCCTCCACCCTCATCCGCCGCCGCCGCCGGTGGTAACTTCTTCCCGTACCCGCCGCCGCCACCACCACCATCTCCTCCAGAGCCTCACGCTAACGTGCACCCCCACCCTTACCCCCATGGGCCCCATCGCCTACTCCCTTACACTCCACCACCCACCACCACTGTTGTTTCCCCCAACGCCGGCCCCCAAATTCTTGCTCTCCTCAACAGCAACAAAAGCAAGCACGTGGGGTCCACGGCGCCGATTTACGGGAAGCGGGTTTTCGGCGATTACGTGGCGTATGACGTGGACGCGGTGGAAGAAGGGAGAGAACCTTCGCAGCAACTGGAGGTGAATCCAATTACCAAATACGGTTCGGATCCTTTGCTTCTTTTTGGCAGACAGATTGCTGTTAATAAGCATTACGTTTGTTATGGACTTAAAGGCGGTAATATTAGGGTTTTGAATCTCAACACCGCTACTCGCTCCTTGCTTCGCGGCCACACTAAGGTATCCTCTCTCTTTGTAATATATATTTTTTTAATGAAAAATGTGCGCTTGGATGTTTTTATTAGTAAAGGATTTTTCTTGAAATTCTGAATTTCTCGGAGCCCTCGTTAGAATATCTCCATTGTAGCTAAACCTTGTGAAATTTACCCCACCTGCAAAATTGTTGAATTTTGCAAAGGGGAGATCATGATCGATTTAAATGAAGCAACTTTTTTCGATTGTACTTGAGGGTATGCTTGGGACTGAGGAGCTGTGCCATAAACTCAAATCACTAGTTGTAGAGTACTAATGGGTGGGTGGGTGGGTGGATGATAAATGTTATATATCGAGTAATTTGATGAATTTTGCAAATATTACTAAACATCATCTGTGTGGTATGTTCTTTGGCTCAGAGAGTGACAGACATGGCTTTCTATTCGGATGATGTCCACCTGTTGGCTAGTGTGAGTGTAGATGGGCGGGTTTATGTGTGGAAGATATGTGAAGCTCCAGACGAGCAAGATGAGCTGCAAATTACAGGAAATGCTATCATTGCTATTCATTTTTTGAGAGGAGAACAAGAGGGAGACTGTGTGCATCCACAAGTTTGTTGGCATTGTAATAGACAGGTAATTGAATACTTTTGTTTTGACTAAAATAGTAATTTACTCTGTTACTTAAGTGGGTTTGATCTTGCAGGATGTTTTGATTGCAGGGATTGGAAAATATGTTTTAAGAATTGATACTGCTAAAGTTAGCATGGGGGAAGGATTTTCAGCTGAGGCACCTCTCCAATGTTCTGTTGACGGGTTGGTTGATGGGGTTCAGTTAGTTGGTAGACATGATGGAGAAGTCACTGATTTATCCATGTGTCAATTGACAACCACCCGTTTGGTTTCTGCATCTACTGATGGCCTGGTTTGTGCTTATATGAGTTATTTTCTTGTTTCATCATTTAATGGAAGTTCGCAAATTTATTTATTTTTTATCTGGTTGTTGAAATTTTTAAGGGACAAAAAGTGAGAGTATTTTAGGAATGCTGAACTTCATGGTTTTAATTTTGTTGCGAGAAAGGGGAAATTATGTACTTGAGGTTCCTCCTAGAATTGTTCAAGGGAAGTTAGTGGACAGTAATCCCAGCTAGAATGTTTGCAATGAGTGTTCACCAATGATGGTCTTAGGTATTTTGACCATTCTTTGGTTTTCTAACTTCTTGCATTCTCTTTCTTACCCTTTAAGATTTTAGTATACAGGGCTGTAAATTTCTTTCAAACAGCATATATCTTTTCCTATTTTAATAATTCATTTTTCTTCATGTGTGCACACTTGTATGCCTTCTGATTGATAGTTATTTGTAAATGTTTTGAATGTATCCAAGCAAATTTCTTGTTGTGCAACAGATAAAGATTTGGGAAGATAGCAAGGCGGCACCACTTATTATATTGAAACCACATGGTGGCCAACCTGTGAATTCAGCTCAGTACTTGATAGCTCCCAACCAGGCGGGTCATATTATTCTTGTTACAGCGGTATGTGCTTGGTAGTTTCTACTCTGCCTGAGTGCTAAGAAATTTCTGTTGGTTGCTTTGTCACCGTTCTTTAGATGGTTGGGCAGGCTTTTATGTTTTAGGATGCCTTTTTTCAGGCATTCATAAATTTCCTTTAAAACTTCACATAAAGGTTACTCTACCACTTCTATTATCTATCTTTTCAGGAAGTTCCTCTTCAGGGTTCATTTCACGGGAGCTAATTGTTGCATTTCCATTATAATTACTGCTTGTGTTTATAGCATTTTGTTTGTAATTAAACAACCCCAGGGAAGAGCGTTTGGGATGGCAGATTGAACCTTATTAAAAGAAGTAATCTGTTTACAGGGACCTTTAAACCGGGAGGTGAAGCTTTGGGCCTCAGCAAGTGAAGAAGGATGGCCGCTTCCTACTCATGTTGAATCATTGAAGTGTACTCAGACATTGGACATGAAGAGTTCAGCTAAACCTCAAGTTGAGGAGGCATTCTTTAACCAAGTCGTGGTGTTGTCTCGAGCTGGCCTTCTCTTATTTGCAAATGCTAAGAAGAATGCAATATATTCTGTCCATGTAGATTATGGTAATAATCCTTCAGCAACCCGCATTGATTACATAGCAGCATTTACAGTGACCATGCCTGTTTTGAGTTTTACTGGGACAACTGATCCTCCTAGTGAGCATATTATTAAGCTCTATTGCGTGCAGACACAGGCTATTCAGCAGTATACTTTGAACTTGTTCCTGTGCCTTCCAACTTCAGCAGAGAGTGGGGGCTTGGAGAGGCTAGATTCCAGTGTTTCAAATGATGCAAATAGAAGTAGACTTAGTGAGTTACTTTTTCCTAGTTCTACATCCAAAACAAGTTTCTCTGAGACTGCTGGTGCTGTGAGGTATCCCCTACTGTCTACGTCTCAGTCTGCCACTTCACTAGAAAATTTGACATCTAACACAGAATCTAAACCTCTCTCTCTTGCACGGACAACTAGTGATACTAATGTTGTTTGTGTTGCATCACCGCCTCTTCCGCTGAGTCCAAGTTTGTCTAGGAAACTTTCTGGTTCTAGAAATCCACCAAATGGCTCTGAGCTACGCTCCTTACTCAATGAACCTGGAGGAAGCCAGCCAATTATTGACTCTTCATCTAACAGTAAAACAGACACCACTCATGTGTTATCTCATGTGACTTCCTTGGATAGTGATGCAACAAATGACGAGATAAACGTTGTGCCTAGTGATATATCTAGGGTACTCAATCCTTCTGTCATGTTCAAACATCCAACTCATCTGATAACGCCTTCAGAGATCCTAATGTCTGCTTCATCTTCTGAAACAACTAATATTATTGAAGGCAAGAATGAGGAAGAGGTGGTTGTCAATAGTGATGCGGGTAATTCTGGGGTGGAGGTTAAAGTAGAGGGTGAAACAAGACCTACTCATGATGAATTTGGTTCACTGGGAGAATCTCAAAACCTTTTTTCAGAAAATCGGGAGAAATACTTTTGCTACCAGGCTACGGATCCTATGATTGGGATGGCCACAAAATGTGCTGGAACATCAGTAGAAACTTGTGTTGCAGAGGAACCTCAGGAAGTTGATGTTGCTGGCATAATTGAGACACTTGCACAACCATCTCGTAATGATGAGGCAGAAGTCCAGGACTCTACACAAGAATTGGATGGAAGTGTTTCGGAGTCAACTATGACCACAACATTTGCACAAGCAGGCGCATCAAGTGCAAAGGGAAAAAGGCAGAATGAGAAAAAATATCAAGCATCAAGTAAATATTCTCCATCTTCAACTGTTTTGAACTTGGCTAATTTGTCCAACGAACCTGCTGGGAGTTCAAGTCTTCCCTCTTCACCAGCTACTTTTTCTCAAGTTATTGCTATGCAGGATATTCTTAATCAGGTAATTTCTTGGAGGCAAGACCCATTAATGCCCCTTTACTACATGCCAATTATTGTTGTATCTCTCCTTTATTGTAGTTGCATATGCTTGACAGAGTGGTATTTAGGAGTAATTAACACCAGTTGTCAGTAAGGAGATCATCTGATCATTTCCTGGCACTAGAAACTTGGCTTGCTGTTAAGATTGAGTTTTGTTTTTTTTTTTCCAAATGAAAAGTATAAAACCTTTTTCATGAAGTGTTTTTTGTTTTAGGTTGATGACGATGATTTAGATGTTTTCTGTACTTTCTACAATTTTGAATTAATATCTATATGGCTGTTGCGAGCTTTAGTTTTCGTGAAATTAGATATCCAAGTCTAGCTTTTGTCTGAGTCTGTAACTGCAGCAAGAGTGCTGCATTTGTGTTGATTTACTGTAAATATTTCTGTAAGTTATAGTGTCATGCATCTGTGTCCTGATCTCTAGAATCATGGAAAGATTTTCCCTTTTGTTTGTCTTTGTCTTACAGTCAGCAGCATTTTGGTATGTGTGAGAACAAAACTAGGTTTATGGTTTTGTATCTATATGATAAGCCATCGTAAAAATTACATGCACTTGCTATATGTTTCCAATCAGTGATTTCACTTCGGATTTGCCTTTTTTTTTTTTTCCCGTTGCAGCTAATGACCATGCAAAAGGAATTGCAGAAGCAGATGTCCAACTTAGTTACCCTGCCTGTTACTAAAGAAGGTAGAAGACTGGAGGCATCTTTGGGGCGGGGTATTGAGAAAGCTGTGAAAGCCAGTACCGATGCCTTGTGGGCTCGTTTTCATGAGGAGAATGCAAGAAATGAAAAATTGTTGCGAGACCGCACACAGCAGATAACAGGTTTGATCACTAACTTAATCAACAAGGACTTGACAACCTCATTAGAGAAACTGGTGAAGAAGGAGCTGGCTGCAATTGGGCCGGCTGTTGTCCGCACAATTTCTCCAAGTATCGAGAAAACAATAACTTCAGCTATTGTAGAGTCCTTCCAGGTTAGAATTGGCGAAGCTGTAGCTCTTCCAAAAGGAAAATGTCGTATTAGAATCTAATTAAGTTCTTATTGCTGCAGAGAGGAGTAGGTGACAAGGCAGTGAATCAACTGGAGAGGTCTGTTAATTCAAGACTTGACGCTACTGTTGGTAGGCAAATACAAGCACAATTTCAAACTTCTGGCAAGCATGCTCTCCAGGTCCTTCCTATTTCAACTTGCCGTAGTTTACTTCAAATTATTGGATGGCATGTAGACTGAAATTAAATTAATTACCATCAGAAATATATTATTTACCATTTGACATTGGTCTGGAAAATATCTGATATCATTTCGTGCAGGATGCTCTGAAGTCTAGCGTAGAAGCTTCAGTGATCCCTGCCTTTGAGAAGTCATGCAAAGCTATGTTTGAGCAAGTTGATGCTACATTTCAGAAAGGAATGGTTGAACATACAAGTGCTACTATGCAGCATTTTGAGTCCACACATTCTCCATTGGCACTTGCTTTAAGGGTACTTCTCATGTTTTAAATTCTTCAAGAAGCAGCACAATTTTGTTTTTCCCTTTTCTTACCCATGTTGTTCAATAAATTGAATTCTGTGGGTGTTGGATTGTTATCAATGAAATGGAATTTGGCGATATTGATCTGTCAACATGTCAAAATGGCAAATAGCTGTTGCACATGTGATGGTATTGTCTAGACATTTTACATGTATGGTTGAAATAATTTGAACCTTTAATTTACTTGCAGGAATCAATCAATTCTGCATCATCAATGGCTCAAACCTTAAGTAGAGAATTTGCCGATGGTCAGCGAAAATTGTTAAATCTTGCTGGTGTAAATAAAAACACAAGTGCTTTCAATCCTTCAGTTCCACTCCTGAGCAATGGACCTTTGCTTGGTCTACATGAGCAGGTCTGCCCTGTTTTCTTATTTGTTGGTTGTGTACCAATGCCTGAATTAGTAGCTGGCAGTTAGCATTTATCGTGAAGATTCTTGGTTACTACCCTTAGGTTGAGGCATCTTTGGATCCAACAAAAGAGCTCTCAAGATTGATATCTGATCGGAAATATGAGGAAGCTTTCACTGGTGCCCTACAAAGAAGTGACGTGTCTATAGTGTCTTGGTTATGTTCACAGGTATTTTCCAGATATGCTTCAGATGTTTCAGGTTCTAAACAAACTATTGGTTTTTTTTTCCCTAATTGCTCCTCTCTTAGACTCTGCTCATTGTAAATAATTGCTAGTTTTTCTGTCTGTGTTCTCTCCATCTCTATGTGCTGATGGTGGCAGGCACCATGTATTTGAGATTCCAAAATGAACTTGGCAGAAATGCTCGAAAGCTACACGTTAGCTCATGTTTGGTTGCCTCTTAATGCTTTTGTCAGGTTGATATGCACGGGCTTCTGTCCATGGTTCCTCTCCCTTTGAGCCAAGGAGTATTACTTTCACTTCTGCAACATTTGGCTTGTGACATTAACAAGGACACGCCCCAGAAACTTGCATGGCTAACAGATGTGGCTGCTGCAATAAATCCTGCAGACCCCATGATTGTAGTGTATGCCCGGCCCATCTTAGAGCAAGTTTATCAGAAACTGCACCATCAACGGAGCTCACCAATGATCAGCGGTGCCGAACTTTCAAGTATCCGTCTTCTCACACACGTCATCAACTCCATGCAGATGACGTTCAAGTGAAACTCCCTCCTTAAGCCTCAGTGACGCTGAAATTATAATGTGGTCGGAGAGCTGTACAAAATTTTATACAAGGTCTTTTTTCACGGTAATAGGGATAGGATCCTATTGTGTCCTAAAATCTGGGAAATTAGGTGTTTCGTTTTTTTTTTTTTTTTCTCCCCTCTTATGTTTTTTGTTCTCTTAGTATGTAACCTGTGGACATTAAATCTTGTATGTTTATTATTGAAGTGTTTTTCTCTATTTAACTTTCAGTTTCAAGTGCATGGAAATTGTGTGCTATGATTTTCAATCGTTCAAATAAAATCACGCGCTAAAATCTTGAGTCATAAAGTAAAGACCCTAAGCGTAGCCCACAGATGTAGTAAATTACATTTCACTCTTGTAACTTTTAAAGCTAAAGAATGGCATAAAGTGCTTCCAGCGCTAGTGTCCCCAGAGTTTGATAATTTAGTCTAGTGACTTATCCAATTTCCAATTCAAAAGTGCCAAAATGTACGAAATAGCACCTCTCACTCTCCCTCCCCATATATATCTAATCTATATATATTCCTTCGCTCTCTTATATATATATATATATATATTATTTTTTATAATATTACATCTTTTAAATTTTTTATTTTAAATAAATATTTTAAATAATATAATATTAATTTATTTATTTTAATTTTATAATTAATTAATAAATAACATAATTTAAAATAAAAATTTTAAAATATATAAAATTACTCATATTCTTTAGGAGTATCTCTATATATATATATATATAATAAGAGCAATTAAGTTACAACTTATTATAACTTATCTAACCTATACTATTTATGTGAGAGAGATAAGTTACACGTTGGAACTTAAACAAATCCATATAAAATTGCTTAAGAACATATCTCTCTCTCTCTTTCCTATATCTATATGTATATATATATAGATATATATATATTCCTTATATCACTCCACTCAGGAACATGCCACCCAAAAGAAAGTGTATTGGGAGAGAATACCTTTGAGACTGGGATTTGTGCTAATTTAATTTTTAAGTTATAATATTAAATGTTTAATAAATATTAGTTATTATAATATAATATAATTTTTTATTTATAAAATAAAAAATTTATTATATTTTAATAATTTTATTAAAATTATTATTTAAATATTATATTTATTATATATTATTAATTTTTATTTTATAATTAAAATTTTATACAAAACCTCAGTAACACCTCAATCTTATCATAAGAAGCTTGAAATGCAGCAACCAAAACTGTGGCAAATATAGTAGTAACTTGAATTTGAAAAAAATAAAAATAAAAAGATGAGAAACATATCCCAGAAACAATAATTATTCAAATTTCCGAGACCAAAACGGCGAGATAGAAGAAGAATTTATATATATATAATTTTTTCCCTCTTTACATTGACACATCAAGTGACATGCATACACAGCAAGCTATTTTTCTCAATATTCCGAAGAAATAACAAAAAGAGAATTTTTTTTTTTCTTTTGGCCTTTTGTTAATCCTAAACAAGAATGTTGGACCCTAAATTAAAATTTCCTACCAACACTGGTCAGTTTCCCATCTCCGGGTCGGATAGAACCCGGACCGACCCGAGCACCCAAACGACGCCGTTCTCGTCGTCCTCCTACTCAGCAAAGACATATCATAAACAGCCCTCGCCGTTGGATCCGACAGCGTCTCGTAAGCGTTGTGGATCTCGATGAAATCCCGACCGTCACCCGACAAATCGGGATGATAAACCTTCGCTAAACTCCGATACGCCGTCTTAATCTCCGTAATCGTCGCCGTTGGCTCCACCCTCAGCACCTCGTACAAGCTACCTCCCGTCCCCGGCGCCGTCACCGGCATCTCCACAGAAACCGCACAGGGACTCCTCTTGTTCTTTCCCGAAACGGCGCCGTTCTCAAGAAACCCAGTTCTGGGAAGCGGAGAAAAATGAATGGTTTTCGCTGCGAGCATGTTAAGGGCTCCGTTCATTCTCTTTGCGTTGTGCCGTGCGTGTGAAAGTCGAAGACGAAGTGAGAAAGGGGGAGTTGCAATTGGGGTTTTATATAGCTGTGTGATTTCAGGGCCAAATTTTAATTCTTTAAATAATTTTATAATTTAAAAAAGATGATGATAATGAGGAGGGTACAGAAAACGGTGTGTTTGTGTTGTCGTTTTGAAAAAATCAGGGGGATGTGGTGGGCCACTGCCCACTGGTTTCATTTTTCTGTATTACCCTGTTTTCAACTTCAAGCTCATTGCTCCCCACGCCGTGGCCGACGAGAATTTTTGCCAAGCTGGAATTTTTTATGTGGAAATTACGTGTTCTCACCTTTTTTTTTTTAATTAAACAAAATTAGATTACCAATTAGTAAGTCAATCAAGTTTAAAAATAGCTCTATTCAACTAAATTCTTGTCACTATTTATCATTAATGTCTATAGAAATTAAAATAATATAATATGATTATATTTAGAAAAGTCAAAATCATTATAAGAATATAATATTTCATAATTAAATACTAATTTGATAAAAATAAATTAAAAATAAATTATAGCATCCTTAGCTAAATACTTTATAATGTTCACTAAATACTTTCTTTTTTTTTTTTTAGAATAATAATATAATATTATATGTCGGCTTATTTATTAGCCAAGTGGCTGAGGCTCACTTGCAGCCGACAGGATGGAATATCAGCTAATGAGTCATCAGATAACAGAACTTGATAAGAAGGCAAAATTTCTTTGGCACGTGCCAACCATTCTAGAAGCTCAGAGCTTTTCACATCAATTTGACCTTAAAGACTACCTAAACCAGTTGATTTGGTTACCAAGTCCAATTTCTCTTAATCAAATCACAAAAATCCAACGGCCGATTGGGACCATCCAACTGAGCATGGCCCCGAACAGAACGGTGTCTCTTTTACCATTTGTTGGCACGTGCAAGGGCTTCTCGAAGCCTTTTGCCCCATCACTCAATAACTAGGGCTTCTCGAAGCCTTTTGCCCCATCATTCAATAACTACAATTATTAGATGAGTTTTATAATTCTTATTAATTAATATATATATATATATATAGTATATACATTACAATATGTTTGGGATAGTTTGAATTATTTTCTTTATATTTAGATGTAGCAGTTCTGACCACTAAGATAAAGATACGATAGTTAAACTTATGACTCATCCAAAACATATAAAAATATATAATATTATAATATAATTTACTTAATTTTTTCATTATTTTAAAAAGACTGTACACAAGACCCTTATTTTAATATTGGAATTGAATTTGATTTTTGGAATTGTCTATTCGATGTCCTTTCTTTTAAGGCTTCTAAAAGTGGTATTCATTAATACCAATATAAATATTTTAAGAATAATTTTATAATTATGATATTTGATTATATTAAAATCAAATATAAATAAAATAGATGAAAATATATAAACTCAAATGCTATACATTTTGTTTTATTGTATATTAAAATTTATATTTTTTTATATTTTATCTTATCCCTAACTTAACATATTATTTTTAGCTGTAAGATCAAAATAAAAACACTCAAAACAATTCCAATGGAAAAAAATTAATGCATTAGATTAAAAGTTTATTATATTTGTACTAAGGAATCAACCATTCAATTGTCCGATGATCATAAAATAAATTACTTATGGTAAAAGGTGTCGCTGAATACTTTCAACTAGATATTTTTAAAGATTTTTTATTTTAAATATTAATAGAATACATAATTCAAATAGAAAAAATAAAATCTTTTTGTAATAATAATTTTCTAGTAATAACATTTTTATTTTAATAAAGTAAAAATGTCAATAACATAAAAAATTATAAATTTTAATATAATAATAAATAAAAAATTATAATCTCTAATATATTAAAAAAATTATTTTAACATGCATCTTCATTATTAAAATGAAGATGACCTCGTTAAAAAAAAAAAGGACTTCTTTCATAATATTAAAAAATATATAAATAATTACATATAATTAAACTACTATCAGAATTATTTTTATAAAATAAAAAATAAGCTAAAATGCCAAATCTTAAAATATTTTTGTGATATGATGAATCAATAAACAAAGTGGTTGATTGTGACCCCATAAAACTTTTTGCCACAGTCAATAACTTTGTTTGGGCTAATGGAACAATAAACAAATGGTCAGATGATCATGAATTTAATGGTTCTTCGTAGGGCTAAACATACCACAAATATGGAAGCAACACACTGCCACACACTTCACTTTTTATTAAAAAATAAAAATAATAACGTAGAGCGTTACGGCTTTCATTGATATAGACATCTAAGAATTTTATCAAGAACTTCTAAGCTCGATTTGTTATCAATTGGTCAAAACAAGATTAATTATGTTTTGCTTATCAACACTAATTAATTGAGTACCCCAAATCTTTGGTCAACTAATGACAATATGTTGAATTTTCCCAAACGCAATAGTGTAACTGGTTTCCCGATAACTTTTCTTAAGCTGAACAAATACATATTATTTCTTCATTCTTTTCATGTACCTCATTCATCTTTTAATGGTAGTGCTTGACTGACTTTTTATTTTAACACGTAAGTGTTTTTAAAATCTATTAATATATGTTTTTGTTGTATCATATTTAAAGTTTAACTTTCCAGCAACACACACAGGTACGAAAAATCTTAAAATACATCGGAAGTAGTACATGTACATTCAAGAAAGGGGTGCTCAAGATTATAGTAGCATAACGCGAATTTGATTAGAGTTGAGGAATTATTTGGGGATCAAAAGCTTCATAAAATAAAATAAAAATATGGAGGTGGTGGGGTTTTGATTTTATGTGCACTCTACGGATGTGTGTACACATGGGGCAGTTTCAATTTGAAAAAGAGGTCAATTTTCAAATTGAATTTTTTCCTTTCAAGAAAGTCCAGCAAAATGATACTGAGCCAAGAAGCAAAACCAGAAACCCCCGGCTTAATAAAAAACACACAACTTCCGAATATTTTGCTTTTCTAGCAACCTATGCTACGTTGATCTAGTTCTCTTTCTATCATTCTAGCTAGCTTCTAATTATTATTTGACGTGCTTGGCTAGCTTATGCGGTTCAAACTTCACCATAGTTTGTGCTCAATACAAAGAATTAAACGTACGAAATTGGGATTTGTTGATGTAATTTTTCTTGCGTGCCTCAACAGTGCTTCGAACCTTCAAACAGTGACCGCAAGAGCTCGAGCAGGACTGTCTGAACCTTCTGCTCGCGGATTCAAACAGTGCCTCGATCCTTCCGCTCGCGATAAGCTCGAGCAGAATTACCCCTTCGTCCTGTTCCACTGTCTTCTTCAGAACGGAGATCTCTCGGTCCTGTACTCACAGAAAACAGGGTCAGGGGTCGTCGGGCGTGTTCCGGCGAAAACCCTCCGACGCTCAAGTCAGTAATCGGGTTTGTCTTTTTGGTATCTCCCTTAATGAGGGAGACCGGAAAGATGAAAGGAGTATTATTTCGCCCCCCCTTTTTGGATAGATATGGTTTTTCCAGAAAATCAAAGTGAGAGAAGTAAGAATAGGAAGAACCTGTGAATCAGAAAATCTAACCCTCTGTGAATTAGAATTGCCAACCCTTGTAACGTTCCCCTTCGTTTCCTTTTATACTCAATTTTTCCCGCTCTTTCCATTTCCAGGCTGTCCACTCCCACGTTAGTGGTATCTGGGTCCCTCCGACAACCGGATTGGCGAATATTCCCTGTGGATGAGCTACCGTCCCCTTAACCCGATTCACGTGGCTGATCACCATGTCCGGCAAGTGCGCTAGGAATTATGACACCTTGGAGGCATGTACCTGCCATCTAAGCAATGAGATCCCCACCACACCACGTGGGACCCCGGTAAGACATTAAAAGGTGTGCCGGATTCGTGAGGAGACTGGCCTGGATCTTGTCCAGCCTATGCTCGTGGATCGTAATCTCTGCGAGCATGAGAGGTGTGCTCTGGGACCCGCTCTTCATGAAAGGCGAAGGGAGTGCCCTGCCTCGACCTTGACCATCTTTGACCCGAGGGACGACCTCGAGCTCATGAGCGAAGCTGCTCGGGCTCGAGCATCTCCGAATTCCTCGACCTTGACCAGCCTTTGACCGTAAGGGCTGCTCGAGCTAGGTTGTCCCTGGGTGTCTTACTCGAGCTGAAGGACTTCGAGGGCCTCGTCCGATATTACCCAAACACCAGCCCCCGGCTTAGTCTTTTGAGTGAAGCGAGATAAGACCGAAACTCGAGAATGACGGGCCGAACTCGCTGCCTTTTACGCTTCCCCATGTTTCCTGTTGTCTCCCACTTAGGCTTGGGACCCGCCCAAGATTGCCAAGGATTTCTTCGAACTTCGCCGGCCTCGCAATCGATCCAGTGTGACACTCGTCTCACTGGACTTCGGCCGAGGAGTTCTTCGGATCCGCCGCCGGCCCGCAATCGACCAAAGCGTCTTCGATGTTACTCCCGCCGGCCTCGCACTGACCTAGCGTGGCATTGTCCCGCCTAAGACTTAGGCTTGGGACTTCCGCCAAGGAGTTCTTGGGATCTTCCGCCGGGCCCGCAATCGACCCAAGCTGCCTTCGACAGTTACTCCCGCCGGCCTCGCACTGACCCAAGCGTGGCAACCGTCCCGCCTAAGACTTAGGCTTGGGACTTCCGCCAAGGAGTTCTTCGGGATCTTCCGCCGGGCCCGCAATCGACCCAAGCTGCCTTCCGATGTTACTCCCGCCGGCCCGCATTAACCTAGCTGGCAACCGTCCCGCCTAAGACTTAGGCTTGGGACTTCCGCCAAGGAGTTCTTCGGATCTTCCGCCGGGCCCGCAATCGACCCAAGCTGCCTTCGATGTTACTTCGCCGGGCCCGCACTGACCCAGCATGGCACCGTCCCGCCTAAGACTTAGGCTTGGGACTTCTAGCCAAGGAGTTCTTCGGGATCTTCCGCCGGCCCGCACTCGACCCAAGCGTGGCACCGTCCCGCTAAGACTTAGGCTTTGGGACTTATGGCCAAGGAGCTCTTCTTAAACTTCTCCCGCCGGCCTCGCAATCGACCCAAGCTGCCTTCTTGTTATACTCCCGCCGGCCTCGCAATTGACCCAAGCGTGGCACCGTCCCGCCTAAGACTTAGGCTTGGGACTTCCGCCAAGGAGCTCTTCTCAAACTTCTCCTCGCCGGCCTTTTAATCGACCTGAACATCTTCTCGAATCTCTAGTCCCGGTCTGGGCCCGCAATCGACCCAAGCTGCAGCACCGTCCCGCCTAAGACTTAGGCTTGGGACTTTGGCCGAGGAGTTCTTCTCGATCTTCCGCTCGGTCTTTTAATTGACCGGAGATTGCTGACACTCCCGCTCGGCTCGCAATCGACCCAAGCGCCTCTCGAATCTCTACTCCTACTCGGGCCTGCAATTGACCCAAGTGTCTTCTGATGTTACTCCTGCTCGGGCCCGCAATTGACCCAAGCGTGGCACCGTCCCGCTAAGACTTAGGCTTTGGGACTTATGGCCAAGGAGCTCTTCTTAAACTTCTCCCGCCGGCCTCGCAATCGACCCAAGCGCCTTCTTGTTATACTCCCGCCGGCCTCGCAATCGACCTAGCTGGCAACCGTCCCGCCTAAGACTTAGGCTTTGGGACTTCCGCCAAGGAGCTCTTCTCAAACTTCTCCCGCCGGCCTTTTAATCGACCGAACGCCTTCTTGTTATACTCCCGCCGGGCCCGCACTCGACCCAACGTGGCAACCGTCCCGCCCAAGACTTAGGCTTGGGACTTCCGCCAAGGAGCTCTTCTCAAACTTCTCCCGCCGGCCTTTTAATTGACCGAACGCCTTCTCGAATCTCTACTCCCGCCGGCCTCGCAATCGACCCAAGCGCCTTCTTGTTATACTCCTACTCGGCCTCGCAATCGACCCAGCTGCAGCACCGTCCCGCCTAAGACTTAGGCTTGGGACTTCCGCCAAGGAGCTCTTCTCAAACTTCTCCCGCCGGCCTTTTAATCGACCGGAACGCCTTCTGTTATACTCTTGCTCGGGCCCGCAATCGACCCAAGCGTGACACCGTCCCGCCCAAGACTTAGGCTTGGGACTTCCGCCAATGAGCTCTTCTCAAACTTCTCCTGTTCGGCCTTTTAATTGACCTAACGCCTTCTTAAATCTCTACTCCCGCCGGGCCTCGCAATCGACCCAAGCTGCCTTCCGATGTTACTCCCCGCCGGCCTCGCAATCGACCCAAGCGTGGCACCGTCCCGCTAAGACTTAGGCTTGGGACTTATGTCCAAGGAGCTCTTCTTAAACTTCTCCCGCTCGGCCTCGCACTGACCCAAGCGTAGCACCGTCCCGCCTAAGACTTAGGCTTTGGGACTTCCGCCAAGGAGCTCTTCTCAAACTTCTCTTGCTCGGCCTTTTAATCGACCGAACATCTTCTTGTTATACTCCCGCTCGGCCTCGCAATCGACCCAAGTGTGGCAACCGTCCCGCCTAAGACTTAGGCTTTAGGACTTCTAGCCAAGGAGCTCTTCTCAAACTTCTCCCGCTCGGGCCTTTTAATTGACCGAACATCTTCTGAATCTCTACTCCCGCCGGGCCTCGCACTGACCCAAGCGTGGCAACCGTCCCGCCTAAGACTTAGGCTTTAGGACTTCCGCCAAGGAGCTCTTCTCAAACTTCTCCCGCCGGCCTTTTAATTGACCGAACATCTTCTTGAATCTCTACTCCCGCCGGCCTGCAATTGACCCAAGGGTGGCACCGTCCCGCCTAAGACTTAGGCTTTGAGACTTCTGGCCGAGGAGTTCTTCTTGATCTTCTGCTTGGGTCTTTTAATTGACCGGAGCTTGCTGATACTCCTGCTCGGGCCTGCAATTGACCCAAGCGCCTTTTGATGTTACTCCCGCCGGCTTGAAATTGACCTAGCGCAGCACCGTCCCGCTAAGACTTAGGCTTTGGGACTTATGGCCAAGGAGCTCTTCTTAAACTTCTCCCGCCGGCCTCGCAATCGACCCAAGCGCCTTCTTGTTATACTCCCGCCGGCCTCGCACTGACCCAAGCTGTGGCACCGTCCCACCCAAGACTTAGGCTTGGGACTTCCGCCAAGGAGCTCTTGTCAAACTTCTCCCGCCGAGCCTTTAATTGACCTGAACGCCTTCGAATCTCTACTCCCGCCGGGCCTCGCACTGACCCAAGCTGTAGCACCGTCCCGCCTAAGACTTAGGCTTTGGGACTTCGGCCGAGGAGTTCTTCTCGATCTTCCGCCGGGTCTTTAATTGACCGAGCTTGTCGATACTCCCGCCGGGCCTCGCAATTGACCCTAGCGCCTTCGAATCTCTACTCCTACTCGGGCCTCGCAATCGACCCAAGCTGCCTTCCGATGTTACTCCCGCCCAGCCTCGCAATCGACCCAAGCATGGCACCGTCCCGCCTAATGACTTAGGCTTTGGGACTTCTGGCCGACGAGTTCATCTGCTTCTAGTCTTCATTTTGAACTTACATTATAAATGCTTTTCTTATTCTTACATACATTTATACTTTTACATATCCCATCCTGGGACGAAATCTTACATTAGCATTTTACAATTCAAGGAGACTTACTGGAAATACTTCCTCAGGAGTTGTGCGTTCCACGGCCTCTTGACCTCTCGTCCGTCTGAATGAGCTAGGTGGTATGCTCCCGCCCATTCCTCGATTCCCCCGAGTCGAGCGAGGTTATCTCGCATGGTTTCTTTGGCACTACGGCAGTAGCAGCTCCTCGCCACCCTTTGGCTGCATTTCACGACCTCAACAGCCCCATTTACTCGATACTTAAGAGCTAAATAATGGGTGGATAACACGAATTAGCTGATCCTCATGAACGGTCTCCCTAGAATCGCCTGGCACGGGCCGGCTTCATCTACCACCACGAAATCCAAAGATCATGTTCTTCTCGAAAGGCTTTGAGCCCATGGTCATCGCCAGCTTGATGATTCCTAGAGGTATTAGTTTCCTCCCCGAATCCTTTCAAGGAAGTGCTCGTCCGCCGAGGCTCGCTGTCATATTCCTAAATCCTCGAGTGTGGATTCAAGAGAATATCCACCGAGCTCCCTGAGTCAACCAAGATTCTGATCAACTTCCTTATTCGCTATGCCGGCTTTTACCACTGTGGCATCCTCGCGAGGGTGCAACACCCCTCCTCGCCTTCATCCGTCCACATGATTGGTACCGCCGAACCTTGGCCTTCTCGGCACTGGAGCAATGAACAGACTTCTCGGCCACTGCAGATATCTAGCAGTAGTTTTTCCGGCCCTATTTGAACTTCCTGCCATCATGGGCCCTCCCGAGATTACCCTCGTGGATCGGTGGTTCTGTGGTCTATTTCGTAAGCTCCGACCATCTCCCTCAGTCGCCGCTCAACCACCGGTGTCCCCTTCAACAAACTCATCCAAGTACCGGCTCCTAACCGCATCCTCCACCTGGTTTTTCAAATCACCAGATTGCTGCGTGGAGTGGCCGTGGTTACCATGGAAATGGCAGAATCGCCTCTTATCCCGCTTGCCACCGACTTGGCCATCTACGCTGGTGGCTCAGCAGTCCTCGCTCTTCACCACTCAAGTATCTCTTCGAGAGATACCTTCAACCTCGTGATACCGCTCGTAGCGTGGCTCTGCTCCACCACTAGTATTGCCCTATCCCTGGGAAGCTTCTGCTGAGGGTGGCAATGGACTGGTCCGCTTCGGCCGTGGTTCATCTCGAGTCCGCTTGGCGACTGGTCATGGTGCGTGGCCATCATGACGCCTGCATTCTCTCGTGATCCCTACCTGAGACCCGCGAGGAGGTCGGGGACCATCCGCGCATGGGAACTCTCCGATATGGGTTGTACAGTGGCAGCCTGGCCTCACGCCTTGAGCTCGTGGTCCCCTGCGTGGCTCCTTTCTCCTTCCCTCTCGCTCCACCAACCTGCTCACTTTTCGCTATGGCACTTTTTCTTCTTCGATTACCATATCCAGCTTTTACTTGTTCGTACACGTCCGAATCACGAACGGATCAAGGACTCAGCAGTTATACCATGGTCTCCCATCCGAATACCCTCCTTTAATCCTCTCGTAGCTTGGGATGGTTGAACGCACCAAGATCTAGGACCGATCTACGGTATCTTTTGATAAACTCCCTGATGGACTCTCCTTCTTTCTCGCCTCACTTCCGATAGCCCATCATGTCATCCTCGTGGGTCATCGCGCCTGAATTGTTCTCGCGAACTCCCCGCACATCCTGCTCAAAGCTCAAGATGCTTCCCGTGGAGTCTCAGGTACCATTCTCTCGCCTTCCCTCAAGAGTGAGCGGAAGGCCCTCGCACCTCTGCTGGCCGACTGCACCTGCACTTCGCCATGTCGTTAAACCGCTCTATATGTACTAATGGATCACTCTTTCCCGAAAATTTCAGATCCGGGAAGCGGAAGTCACGTGGGATCGTGACACCCATGATCTCTGTGGAGAGTGGAGATTCGTTGTCCAACATTATTCGCCAGCTTGGACTCTTTCCGTTCCCCAAGATCTTCCACAACTTGTGCCAACCTCACGACCTCTCCCTCCAACTCCTCCGCACGAGAGGTCAGGGTCAGATCCCGCAAATGTTGATGGGACCCCTTTCCTCCATGTTTGTTTCTTCTCTCACGCAACATTTGGTGCCCTAGGTCTGGGCTTCATCTCCCACATTTCCCGAACATGAGCATTCCTCTACTGACTCCGGACATCATTACATGCTTTTCTCTCGTCCTCCTCGAATTCTTATAATAGGAGGTCGAGTTTCGATCTGCTTTTCCATCCGATCCATTCTTTCCTGGATCTCCTGCTCCGAGCCTCATTGGCCACTTCTCTCAAAGTTATCGATTCTTCCGACTTACTCCTCTTCTACTGCTTCCCTCATCGCTATGCGTTGGTCTCTTGAATGTATTAGGAAATCAGTGTTTTGTGCCGATCCCCACGACGGCGCCAAAAGATGTTGATGCAATTTTTCCCGCGTGCCTCAACAAAGTGCCTCGAACCTTCAAACAATGGATCACGAAGAGCTCGAGCAGGACTGTCTCGAACATTCTCGTCATGGATTCAAACAAGGTCTCGATCCTTCCGCTCGCGATAAGCTCGAGCAGCATTACCCCTTCGTCCTGCTCCCTGCCTTCTTCGTAACGGAGATCTCCTGGCCTGCACTCACGTAAAACAGTGGTCGTGGTGGCCGGGCGTATTCGGCGAAACCCTCCGACGCCAAGTCCGTAATCGGGTTTGTCTTTTGGTATCTCCCTTAATGAGGAGACCGGAAGATGAAAGGAGTATTATTTCGCCCCCCCTTTTTGGATAGATATGGTTTTTCCAGAAAATCAAAGTGAGAGAAGTAAGAATAGGAAGAACCTGTGAATCAGAAAATCTAACCCTCTGTGAATTAGAATTGCCAACCCTTGTAACGTTCCCCTTTGTTTCCTTTTATACTCCATTTTTCCCGCTCTTTCCATTTCCAGGCTGTCCACTCCCACGTTAGTGGTATCCGGGTCCCTCCGACAACATGGATTGGCGAATATTCCCTGTGGATGAGCGGTCGTCCCCTTAACCCGATTCACGTGGCTGATCACCATGCCTGCAAGTGCGCTAGGAATTATGACACCTTGGAGGCATGTACCGGCCATCGGCAACAGTATCCCCACCACACCATGTGGGACCCTGGTCAGACATTAAAAGGTGTGCCGGGATTCAGAGGAGACGGGTCGGGTCTTGTCCAGCTATGCTCGTGGACGTAATCTCTGCGAGCATGAGAGGTGTGCTCGGGGACCCGTTCTTTGCAAGCAGGAAGGGAGTGCCCGGTTCTCGACCTTGACCATCTTTTACCTGAGGGACGACCTCGAGCTCATGGCGAAGGCGCTCGGGGCTCGAGCATCTCTGAATTCCTTGACCTTGACCAGCTTTGACCGTAATGGTCGCTCGAGCTAGGTTGTCCTCGGGGTGTCTTACTCGAGCTGGAAGGGCTTCGAGGGGCCTGTCCGATATTACCCAAACAGGATCCATACATTTTTATGCTTTTTTTTTGTTGGTTAAAGATGATTGAGTTTATATATATATATATATACATCTAGTTAACTGAATGTTTTATCATATTATGATATTTATTTTGCATCTTCTTTGAAACGAGTTTCGAGCTAGCTTTTCTATGTTTACTCGTACATTTCCTCTCTGGGTTTTTTTTTTTTAATAATTAAATGCCAACAGAAATCACATTAAAATTCAACAAGAATTACAATGCGACATATTGTATGCTGCTGTACAAAATCTCAATAGCATAGTTCAAAGCACAAAGGTAATTTACAAAATAATAATAATAATTCTAAACTCCTCTCGAATAACGAATATTACAAAAATATCAAACGTCTTCAGATCCTAAAAAAAAAAAAATTTAAAATAAAAATAATAATACCTACACTCTTAAAGTTTAGAGATAGTCATGTAAACTCTCAATAAAATGTATTTCATAAGTGAGAAAAAACTTCAACTAAAAGAGATGTCTACCCAAGAATATTTCAATACAAGTTATTAATATTTTTAGTTAAGAGTTCTTATGATATCACTCTTAATTAACTGTCATATTTATCTTGGTTTTAAAACCAGTAATTGGTTAACAGTCATTATAATGTCACTCTTGGTTAAGGTTCATTTTTGTCCTTGAAATTCCCTTATATGGTCAAGATTCACGTAAGCAACAAGAACCAAAGCTTCATGAGAAGGCTATGAAACAATTTCAAGGTCAGACTTCAATTTCTTGGTTGAGCCCCTATCATATCCGTGATTAAGTTAATCACCATCAAGTCATCAACCTAGCTTGATCTCAATAATTGGTCAAATTATAAGTTAGGTTTTTGTTTAATCATACACACAGTACAAAATTTTACCTAAAAACAATTAATATGCCAATAATTTTTTAATTTCTTTTTTTTTTTAATAATTATGTGTCAATTTGAAAGGTGCCAACCAGAACAAAACTCGATTATAAACTTTGGCACATATCTTTTAATTTCCTGCTAACTAGGAGTCAAAATGCAAGACATTAGTTAATGAGTAATCATTCATTTTAATTTGCCTGCTGCTAGGGTTGGTATGAAGATGAAAATAAAATATACAATACAATGATCCAAGTTAAAATATGATTAACATGTAGATGTAGCTACTACTTGCATCCTTCCATTATTGATGCAACAACATGAAGGTTTTGGATTTATATATATATATATCCACTATGTTCTAGAACTAGGAGACTAAGCAATAAAAATAACTTATCCAATAAATAATCGATATTCTAGAACAATCAATAATTAACATTCTACAACAAATTTCATAGTACAATGTAATGATCAATAATCCCAACCGTTTCACTTATATTTTAATATTTGTGAATCTGAAAACGGCAGCAGATGAGTATGTAGTTGCGGAACAATTGAGGTTGATGCAGCTATAAGTCAATGAATTATAATTAATTATTTGCGAGATGCAAACTGTGCAAATGCAAGCAACGTAAATAATTAGTAAACTTCAAAGTATTCTTTGAAAAGAGTTAAGGGACAAAGAATATGAATTAGGTGGAGGCCATGATTGGCAGAAATTAATCATATATGTGCATAGATTTATGGGTTTTGTTAATGAGGTAAAAATACTATAGATTTGAAAATAGTTAGATTTAGTCCAACGGCTGAAGATGTATTAACAATAATAAAAAAATTGTGAAAAATTATAAAAAAAAATGTTGGTAATTTTATAATGTTTGTTATCACATCATGTAAATTAACAAAAATCATATATTTATATAGAGGTGGAGTGGAGAAGGAGAAGAGTTGTCTTGTCTATCTTTTGAGAAATTAATTAGCTTTGCGTGTGCTGTTTTCTTGTCATCTTTGATGAATTTAAAGAGGATGACTAGGATCTCTAAAAAGAATCTAAATTAGCTTTATCTATCATGTGAAAATGAAAACAAAGCATACCGTAGATTTGTAGATGTGTTCTTGAAGTAAGCAAAAGATCTATTAGGTTATCAGCTGGCCTGAAAATTCACTACTTCAATACCTCAAAATGTTCTTTTTTTTTTTTTTAGCTAATTGATAAGTAAAATTACGATATAATTATGATGCAATGGTTGTAATATACCACCACTGATGTGTTTTTTTTTAGTTTAATTAATGGGCAGTTTTTTATATTTTTTTGTAAAATGAAAAAGAAAAGAACTGGAGGTTTCAAATTTTTGTACATAAATCCTGTTTTGAGATAGAATGGCATTTGAAAAAAATCTTTTAACTGTTCAGCTTAACTCTCTTGATTCTTAAGCGATGATGATTGATGGCCAAGACGAATGCAGAGGAGGCAACAACGAGCCCTCGAGTGCGGAAAGAAACATGGCCTTTCTATCGCCATAGGTTTGTATTAGCTGTCGCAAAAAGTTTAGAGCATCGCCAAAAGAGGAAAAAAATGAAAAATTAAACAGCTACCCTACGCTTAAAACAATACTTAAAAACTAATATATTTATTATCCAATCACTTTTAATTGAAAATAAATTATGAATTATTATTAAAATAAGGATTCACGAGCCTAAATTTTTAAAAGGATAAAAATATGGATAATTCTCAATAAACATAAAACCCATGAGCTTTTGAATTATTTTTAAAAGAAAAAAAAATTAACCTAGATTCCTTTTATATTATTTTTTTTTAATTTGTCGGTATGTTTCTGTTGGCATTTAGAAATTCAAAATGGCTCCATTAAATTTAAAGGACAATATTGGTATTTTATAAGTAAACAAATATGTTGTATGTACTGATAAACTAATATGTCAACTAATATTCGAAACCAAAATGTAGTGAAAAAATAAATGTTTATAACAATAAAATAATTAAGTTATAGCATAATACTTTTCGTATGTATTTTATTTTACAATTTTTTAAAATATTGAAACATTAATAACCCATGTTTTTAATACATATTCATTTTTTTCTTTTTACACTAACATTACAATCAAATTATAATTCATATTATATGAAACCATTACTGCTATTTACAATCACCCTGTTGCTAAGACTAACTTACAATATTAAATTATATAGAGCACTGCTCATATTTTTACCTTCACTAATATTCGAAAAACGTCTGCTCCACTTATATTTCATAAAAAAAATATTACTTTTACTCAATTATATAATATAATATAATTCAGGCAATAAATACCCTCTACAATATCAATTATTCAATTTATATATTTTATATCAAATTTATATTATATAACAAAGAATATTATTTACGCGTATTGATTTTTCATGTTTTTAAAAATTATATGTGAGATTATCAATCCCTCATTTTTATGGTCCAACTAAATCAATGAATCAAAGTTTAAAAAATTAAACAATGTCAACTCATATGTGTAAATATTTTAAAACCTTTTACTTTTATAATTTTGTAATAATCAATAAGGACCGCAGTGTTAACAACTAATTAAACACATCTTTTGAACAAAATTTTCATTAAATCTATTGGTGGAATAAAAAGAAAAAAAAAAAAAAAGACCTTGCAACTGTTGCAAGGCAGCTGGATCCAAATAAATGTATGGTGCACAAATTTTAAAAATAGTTAGTCACTATCTCAAAATTGATGTATCACCTCCCATGTTTGATATACATAAGACTTACTGACAAGTTTCATCAAGGTGACCAATTTGCCGGTATTCCTTGAATAATGGATAAGGGAGTGCATGTGTTTTCACATTCATTTGCTCAGAAGGCATTTATCAATTAATATGTTGTCCAAGTTCTATTTATCTGCGTTTCCTTTTATGCTGTTTTGGTTGGCATTCAGGACAAAGTTATCTGAATCGATTTCCTTTTTTCACTTGATTTTCCGAAAGCCTAAATCACTCTTTCTGATGTGCGAGCTGTCACGCTTGTTAATTGTGCAACATCTCCAAGTGGGATGATGTTGATCATCTTTCAACTTGTAATTTGCCCCTTTTACCAATATTAGGTACTAATTGAGGCACGCCATTAGTTTTTAACTCGTTATAAATCATTTTTCCTTTTCATTGCCAAGAGAATGAAGTTGGTTTTTTTATATTATTTGGCATTGTCACAATTTAGACGTGTTAATGAAATTTTCTATTTCTTTAAAATATATATATATATATATATATATATATATATATATATATATATATATTTGTACTAGGCTGACAACTCCCTAGTCAAGTGATAGACGTTTCTATGTCTCATTATTAAGATTAAGTGTTTTGGGTATTATGATATTAAGTTTTTGTCCTGAGTTGATTTGGAGTGAGAGTTCAACTGCGATATACCTAGACAAATTTTATAGTGCCTCATATACCTATCAGTCCATTTTGTCATATATCTTGTAAAATATTATTAAAAAGAAAGAAAGAAAGAAAGAAAAACATTTTGATTCTCTCTCCCGTTGGATTGATGATGTAGGACATTTGCAATTTGCAATTCATTCGGCCAGATGGGCCACAATGCTTGACTGTTCAGGCTTCAGACCAAACCCAACTACAGAAACAGGCTTCATTTTTGGCCCAGATGTAATGAGATCAACTTGGTACACAATTCGCAACTATTTCCTGAATGATAATATCATCTTCATGACGAAAGTGTCTTGGATATACGATAAATAAATAATATATATATATATATATATATGTATGTATATGTATTTGTATATGTATATATTCTTATTGAAATTATCATCCACTTGCTGGACCTCGACAAAAACATAAAAATAATATCGTTTTATTAAGTAATCATATTACATTTGTGGTGTATCCAAAACAACAAAACAAAAGGCCATAGCCAGTAGCCAGAAGGGTACAGTGTGATTATATATAATAACATGTACATGTTACATATAATACAAGTAACGTTAGTGATTCTGTTGTGGGTAATAATTAAATGTGTTCAGACTCAAATTAAAAAAAAAATGTTTAGATCTCTAAAGTTATTTTATATTTATAATATAAGTAATATTTGAGGTTAAAAAAAAAAAAAGAAATAATAATATTTAAAAAACTCACCATATTATTAGATTTGATTACTGGCGAATAAATATCAGCCCGCAAAGCAGATGAAGCATAATTTTCAGTTGGATTTAGTTGAGTGTCAATTACACGACATCACATTAATGGAGTAGATGATGGGACAAAAGTCCACCTAGGATCCGAGCTGTTTCTGACGTGGCTACACGTTTATTCATTTGCTCCCGTTTAACATCTTCAAAATCAGTCCCACAATTTTTGACCCTTTTTTTGTTGACAAGTCAACTTCAGTATTCATTGCCACGTCATTCCCACGTATTTTAAAAAAAAACTTTTATTTAAAATTAATTACCGAACAAGCTATTCGGGGATTGGTTATTAACGAAGTGGAAGTCGAAAGATTTTATTTACCCTCGAACCAATAATGTACTGTCCTGTGTAATCGAGCTCACGTGAGTTTTGACCTCCCGATTTACCAGATTTTTCCTGATCGAAGGATCAGCATCAAACGCTTTTCACGCATCTTCGGAAATCCACGTCGCCTCACTTGCGGAACTAGATATTTTAGAGCATGGATACCCTGTTTCGCCAATCTATCAAGTGTCATGCTCTTTTCTTTTTAACATTTTCAATTTATTGCTTACCAAACCACTATTTAGCTTAATGATGAATATTGCAGAAGTAATTTTTCTTCGCGTCGGTGGAGAATAAATATATATTTTTGGGTTCTATCAGTCAATTTATATTACCTATTAAGGTTAATAAAAAAAATTAATTAAAATTACTTTACAAAGAGAAGTTTTTTAGATGTATTTAATATTACTACTGACTTTCAATACTTCTAATAAAATTAAAAGAATAAATATATAACGTCTTGTCATATAATATTTGTTTTAGGAGAAAAGAACTAAACAACAATGTTAACAATTGTATCAAACACGACAACTTTTAAATATTAAAACAAAAACAAAAATCAAAACTACAAAAAATCAAGATAAAAAACAATGAAAACTCCAATTTTGCACTCCTCTCTCTTATTAAAAATGGAATGACAGGTGGTGGCCTATGGAATCTATCAACGATCCTGATTTCATCATTGTTGTCTAAGCTCACATGCATGATCGTGGTCGATGGTCCCATGCCCGCCAAAAAAGGCACCGTAAAAGTGTTAACCTTTTCAATAAGACACACAGCCAGCTACCTTACATTGTGCGTGACATTATTATTATCATCATAGCGTAAAAGGTAAAAAATTAAAATTAAATAAAAGTGACACGACAAAGTGAGTTGCTTCCCGCCACCATTGCATGAGAAAATAATAATAATTATAGTATGAGAGAGGTATTTTCATAAGTCACGTAAACCGAGGAAGAATTTTGGCCATTAACTTCCACACGCTGGCACCTACATTGCAATTTATGACTTTTACAACTCCTTGACATCGTTAACATGTTCATGTGATTCATGTCCTAACAATTTGCTATAAATACCCCATCAATTCTTAACCCCTCTTCGTGTCTCAAAGCATCATCGTCGTCGTCGTTGTCACCGTTGCCATTGTTGTGTTATTACTTGTGTTTGTTTCTTTTTGTTTTAGTTATTGTTTGAAGATGACGGTTGGTGCTGGGATTAGTGTGAGTGATGGGAACTTGATGGTGAAGGGGAGCTGCGTTTTAACGAATATTAAAGAGAACATAGTTGTGACGCCGGCGGCCGGCGGCGCATTGGTCGATGGAGCTTTCATTGGTGTTACTTCCGATCAGCTGGGCAGTCTCAGAGTCTTTCCTGTTGGCAAACTTGAGTATGTATAATTGATTATTTATTTATTATTGTTACTTTATGATGTGAGCTATTAATTTGGTGCAGTTTGGGATGTGGGCTAAATTTTGATATGTTGTATAATGATTTGACTAAATTAATGTGGTTGGTGGGCGCAGAGGATTGAGATTCATGTGTGTGTTTCGGTTCAAAATGTGGTGGATGACACAGAGAATGGGAAACTGTGGCCAAGATGTTCCCTTTGAGACTCAATTCTTGATTGTTGAAACACGGGAAGGGTCTCATTTTGATGAGGGTAGTGAATGTGGAGAGGAACAATCTGCATTGTATACCGTGTTCTTGCCAATTCTTGAAGGAGATTTCAGGGCTGTTCTTCAGGGGAATGAGCAAAATGAGCTGGAGATTTGTTTGGAGAGTGGTATATATATTACACACACACACACACACACACACACATCCATATTTCAATATTTTTTTTTCTCCTAAATTTGATGATTTCAAGGGCACATTGATGGCTTTTACTTAATTCTGGGAATTGTTTATTGTGGAATTGCAGGTGATCCTGCTGTTGATGAATTTGAAGGGAGTCATTTGGTTTTTGTGGCAGCTGGATCTGACCCTTTTGATGTAATCACTAATGCAGTAAAGTAAGTTTCAACCCGTCGACTTGATCTATGCAATATTGATTTCCCTTTTAGATCAGGTTGTAAATTCAATTATTTTCAGGACTGTTGAGAGACATCTTCTGACTTTTTCCCACCGCGAAAGAAAGAAGGTAACAGTTTAAGTTTTCTCTATTCTGTTTTCAGATTTCTGAATTGCAAAATTTTATACCAAAAACATTCGCATAATTTTTAATGTTGTGATGGTTTATGGTTCAGATGCCAGACATGTTGAACTGGTTTGGCTGGTGCACATGGGATGCTTTCTACACTGATGTCACAGGAGAGGGTGTGAAGCAAGGATTAGAGAGGTATTGCTCTTTTCAATTAGGGTCCTCTTCAATTATGTGTACTACATTTGTCAAGGTGCTAATTATTATTGTTGCAGCTTTGAGAAAGGCGGAATTCCTCCAAAGTTTGTTATAATTGATGATGGCTGGCAATCAGTAGGAATGGATCCCAGTGGTTTGGAATTTGTAGCTGATAACACGGCCAAGTAAGTACTTAATCAGAGTTCTTTTTCAGTCTTTATGATATCCTCTCTTTTGATTTCTAAAGATCTTTGCCATTTTGCCCCTTCTCAGCTTTGCAAACAGGTTGACACATATCAGGGAGAATCACAAGTTTCAGAAAAATGGAAAAGAGGGTCAAAGAGAAGAGGACCCAGCTTTAGGACTACGCCACATTGTCACTGAGATAAAAGAAAAACATGATCTGAAGTATGTATATGTATGGCATGCAATAACAGGCTACTGGGGAGGTGTTAGACCTGGAGTTACTGGAATGGAGCATTATGAATCGAAGATGCAATACCCTGTTTCATCACCTGGGGTTCAGTCTAATGAGCCTTGCGATGCTTTTGACAGCATTGCAAAGAATGGACTTGGCCTTGTAAATCCAGAGAAAGTGTTCCATTTCTACGATGAACTTCACTCATACCTTGCATCAGCTGGTATTGATGGTGTCAAAGTTGATGTTCAGAACATACTTGAAACTCTTGGGGCAGGCCATGGTGGAAGAGTGAAACTTTCTAGAAAATACCATCAGGCATTAGAAGCCTCTATTGCTAGGAACTTCCACAACAATGATATTATTTGTTGTATGAGTCACAACACAGATGGTTTGTACAGGTAATTCATTATATAATATTACAATCTTGTTGATGAGATGCTTAAAAGTTAAATGTTATATTGACCTTTAATATATGAATGCAGTGCAAAGAGATCAGCTGTTATAAGGGCCTCAGATGATTTCTGGCCAAGAGATCCAGCATCGCACACAATTCACATTGCATCAGTTGCATACAACACCATTTTCCTTGGCGAATTTATGCAGCCAGATTGGGATATGTTTCATGTAAGCTAAAAATTTTGATTTCTCGGGTTGTTTTGAATTTTTAAGAGTATGTTCTTAGTAGTTGGATGATAACCTTGAAATTAATTCTCATGGCAGAGTCTACACCCAATGGCTGAATACCATGGAGCTGCTCGTGCAGTGGGAGGATGTGCCATTTATGTCAGGTATAAATTTGGACGATGGAATACGTACTAGTTCGTGCTCTCATTATGATATAAATATGTGTTTCTCATATTGATTTCCATGTCATGCAGTGACAAGCCAGGACAACATGACTTTAACCTATTGAGGAAGCTTGTACTTCCTGATGGTTCCATACTGAGAGCCAAACTTCCTGGAAGACCAACAAGAGATTGCTTGTTCTCTGATCCTGCTAGAGATGGAAAAAGGTAATTGCAGAAAGCCTTACCGATTTTGGTACTCAATTAATCATTTGTTCTGAAATAGAGTTAGTTTTTTGCTAAATGTGCTCTTGATGTTGCAGTCTTTTAAAGATATGGAACCTGAATGATTTCACTGGAGTCATGGGGGTCTTTAACTGCCAGGGAGCTGGGTGGTGCAGAGTTGGAAAGAAGAACCTTATTCATGATGAACAGCCTGGCACAATGACTGGGTTTATTAGGGCAAAAGATGTCGATTATCTGCCAAGAGTTGCTGGTGATGAATGGACTGGGGATGCTATTGCATATTCTCATCTTGGTGGTACGTTCTGCAGTCTAGTCTTGTGTGAAAATACTTCGGAGAAATAATTTATAGTTAAGTTTTCCTGATAAACTTGTTCTGATGCAAATTACAGGAGAGGTAGTTTATCTTCCAAAGAATGCAACGCTGCCAATAACACTGAAGTCGCGAGAATATGAAGTTTACACTGTAGTGCCTGTGAAGGAGTTGTCCAATGGGACTAGATTTGCTCCCATTGGTCTGATCAAGATGTTCAATTCTGGAGGAGCCATTAAAGCGTTGAGATATGAATCTGAGAGGACTGCAACTGTCAACATGAAAGTACGTGGATGTGGTGAATTTGGAGCATATTCATCAACTCGACCCAAGAGAATAGCAGTTGATTCAGAGGAAATGCAGTTTGGATATGAAGATAAATCTGGTTTGGTCACTCTTACTTTGAGAGTTCCAGAGGAAGAATTGTACCTTTGGAACATATCCTTTGAGCTATAAGGCCTAGAACTTTTGTACCACGCCTCATGATACTCTGAGTTAGAGTTCTATTAATTTGTAGGAGGAAAATGGTGGTACCTTTTTCTTGTATTCATCATGGCATAAAATTAACATTAAGGAGATGCTGGAGATAGTTTCTTCTCTGCATCTTTCCTCTTGGCATCATGAAAGGGCTCTACAAGCCACTATCCTAAATGTCCTTGTAAGTTGTAAGCATTTAACTTATTTGGTTACTTGTACTATTGTAGAATACCTATTAGTAATGAGAAAATGATAAATCTAGATGATTGTGGATTCATGTCCAGTAGTTTTTGCACCATGATATATATGTTATTTTTCCATCAACTTGAACCCATTTAACATATGGCAATTTTCATGTTCAAAGCGAATGGGTACTGTAAAGAGAAACGAAAGCCATTTATTTGCTTGTGAAGCAAAGTACTTAGGCATTGTATTTGCTGTAACATCATCATAGTTGCTATCTGCAGATACTTTGCAATCTGCATTGAAGAGCAGTGCCTCTAATTCCAAATTTAACATCATTAGTAACATAAATGCTTGTACGCGTATCTTTCCATTTCGTTTGCCAGCATTAAGCTAGCATTTTCCAACGCAAAAGGTTTGGTAAAACTCATTCATTTCATAATCAATGGCTGAGAAGAAACCACGTCACCAGATTCAAGTCACCATTTACAAATATCATTCTGTGACTGTTAGATATCACTTGACCATCAGATAAAAGAAGACCATTATTTTTTTTAATTTTTATTGGTAAACATATGATTAAAATTTGAATTATTAATTCTTTTTTATTAACTATCAATTATACACAGAATTTAAAAAACAAATTATATACAAATTCATATAGGTGAGGAGGACTAATTATGATTCATTTACAAAAAGCATAGGAATTCCGTTGAGAAATTATCAAAATACACTTACAACTGAAAGTGAGACGAGTAATAAAAGTATGACACGAGGGAGGACGCTGTGTCGTTTGAAATTGGGGACTATACGCTGTTATTTTCTTTGGGGTATATATGCAGAAATGAGAAAATTGAGACCCCATTATTGATAATTTCATACGACATAAGTTATGTATAATAGACTTAAAAAAGAGGTCTCAAATTTGTGTATTTTGCAAAAGACCTCCATTCCTCAAAAACCTCAGTGTGACACTAAACCCCGACTGAATCAATCACAGCTTCGCACATAATCTCGAGAGGGCATCATGTTTCAAAGCAGAGCGATTTCTTTGATCCTAAAGAGAAATAAAGCTTCTCTGAACTCTGTTTTAGCCAACTTCAAAGAAACGACTTCGTTTAGAGCTTCCTCTTCTTCATTATCTTCATCTTCATCTTCATCTACGGTTGCAAGGAGCTCCCTTTATGGCTTCAGATCTCTCTATAAGGTTCTTCAATTTTTATTTTTCTATTTTCACTATCTGGGTATTTCTATCTTTGTCTTGTCTGCTTGATAATGTTAAAAAAAATTATTCTTTCAAATTGGTCGTATGCTGATCACCAGTTGTGCCTGATTGGTGGATTAGTGATTTGATCACTTGGAACCTGATCTATAACATCTTATTGTTATGTTTGAGTACAGTGAATATTGCCTTAATTGAGAATGAAGAATCCCAGCTAAGTTGAATTATCACGACACCATTGGGTCTACACATTACATATACACATAATTTTCTTTTTCAGGGTAGTTTCAAGGAAAAGTTTGCATCTGTTCAGGTTTTTTACGATTGGTATTGGATGGACACATTGACGTTGGTGGCAATGATTGAAATAAAATAATGTGTGTTAATGGCTGCTGTTTTGTGTGTTTAGTTATAAGGTGAATGTGTTCTCAAATTTCACAGAAAACACAATGATGGATTGTTTATTTGGCTAACCTTATGTACAATAATATGTAAATAGGATTATAAGGCATTTCTGTTGTGATTTTTAGGGTAATTATATGCCATCTTGGAGGAACATGTCCAATACAGCAGCTGTCGACATGGGAAATAAAGAGGGATTGAAGTTATTGGTAACTGGAGGACCTCGTGCCCAGAAAGCGGTGGGAATATGGCTTTTTGGATCTGCTGCATGGGTCTTTAGTATGGTGATGCTTGGTGGTATTACTCGGCTAACTCGATCTGGTCTTTCAATGACTGACTGGAAATTCACTGGCAGCCTCCCTCCCCTATCTGATGAGGAGTGGTTGCAGGAGTTTGAGAAATACAAGCAGTCACCTGAATATAAGCGGTAATGCAGACCTCAAGAAATGAGTTATTGTTGCATTTATATCTGTTTGTTCTGCTTACATTTGAAATTCACCACAAATATCTGCTCTGAAATTAGAATTTAGTTTCTGCTATAACTTCAGCGGTAAGTGTATGCTTACTTAACATTTCATAACTATTTAAATACCCTAGTTGTCAGTGATAGAACATGTTTTTTTGTTCCTTAAAAAGTTATCCTTGCTGTTGATTCTAATTTTGATACTATGGTTTCTTGAGCATGTATGCTATATTTCCCTCAGCAGCATACCCAGTTTATTCCGAACTAACATATTTTTTTCTCCTGAGCCAACGGCATTTTATAGTTGTGTCTTGGTTTCAATGTGTACATTCTTGAAGATATTCCCATTAATCATGGCCATGTTTCTTGTTTTTGACCACTGGCAGTGTAAACAAAGGGATGAGTCTTGAAGATTTCAAATTTATTTATTGGATGGAATATGCACATCGTATGTGGGGAAGGGGATTGGGTATCATTTTTGCTCTACCATTTTCGTACTTTCTTCGTAAGGGATATATTACCTTACGACTTGGACTGAAACTCTCTGCTCTTTTTGCCCTTGGTGCTGGTCAGGGTCTAATTGGCTGGTGGATGGTTAAAAGTGGTTTAGAGGTAAGAAGTGATGATTGCTTTTGTCTTTGTGGTTGCATTTGAATTTCGAAAAAATATTTGAAAACCTTGATTATTCTCTCTGTAGGAGCCACCCTCTGAATATGCTCAGCCTAGAGTTAGCCCCTACCGTCTAGCGGCTCATCTTACTTCTGCATTTGTCATCTACACTGGCCTCTTTTGGACTGCTCTTTCTGTTGTCATGCCTGAACCACCTGCTGAATCTGTTGCTTGGGTTCGTGGAGCAGCAAAAGTGAAAAAACTGGCCCTTCCTGTAAGCTTCATTGTAGGCATTACTGCTGTCTCAGGTGCATTTGTTGCTGGTAATGATGCAGTGAGTAACTATCATTGCTCTCATCTTGTTACTGGTCTTTGAAAAGAATCAATTAGATAGTATGACTTTCCTACTTAGCATCAACCTTCAACTATCATTGCTTTTGTCTTGTTTCTGGTCTTTCAAAAGAATCAATTAGATAGTATGACTTTTCTAATTAGAATCAACCTTCAATTATATTGCATACTGATTTTCCAGGGGCGTGCATATAATACTTTTCCAAAGATGGGGGATACATGGATTCCTGATGACATATTTAATATGAAGCCACTTATTCGCAACTTCTTTGAGAATACATCAACAGTGCAGGTATGTTCTCCATTCTAACCTTGCATCTGGTATGTTCGCATCGTAAGTTTCATGACTTTCTAGAATATTGCATCAAGCTTACAGTTACAGGGCTTTGGCAGAAATGTTAAACAAACTAAAAGTATGCTTGAGGGCAGGAAAAAAGGGTTTTATATATAAATTTTTCTTCTCACATAAATACATAGTTGAAGAAGAACTTGCTTTTTAAATGAAGATTGAAGCCTTTGAGAATAAGAAGTGTCCTTGTGGTGAATATAGCAGGTTTCTAGCAGTTTTCCTAGAAACCACTTCAATCCATACAAGTTGATACTTCTCCCAAGATTCAAACTGGGTGGCTAGCTAACCTAGTAAAGATGCTTAAAAACCACTTGGTCAGGCTCCTTAGGGCTGATACTTTTTGCATTTTGAAATAAGAGACATGCTAACTCTTCTGTAACATATCAGTTAAATATCAAAATTTTATAAACTAGAGTTTGGAACTCAAAATATTCAAATGAAACAATTCGCCAATGACATAACTATTCTCATAATAGACATGTCAAACAACTTTTTTACAGTTTTCTTTACATGTGCAGCTTGACCACCGTATCCTCGCAACTACTACGTTATTATTGATTGGTGCTCTATGGTGGTCAACAAGAAAGTTGGACATACATCCTGCAATTCGTTCTTTGATTGGAAGCACAGTTGGCATGGCTGCTCTTCAGGTAATTGTTTGTGTCTTTGTCTCTTGTTCCTAGACTCACTTTCCTGACCCTATCGGACAAGTAGAAATTTGTTATTTTAAATCTTAATTAGGAGTCTGGGACCCATTGTTTCCTCGTTAACAAATCTAATAATCGTCACTATTGCAGGTCACCTTGGGGATTTCAACACTTCTCTCATATGTGCCTGTGTCACTTGGCACCGCACATCAGGCCGGGGCGTTGACTCTTCTGACTCTCATGATCTTACTAAACCACACGACCCGAAAGCCTTCAATGTCTCTTCTAAAATCGCTACCACAAGTAGCAAAAACAACTTATTAACACTCCAAAGTTTGTAAGGAGGATTAGGTAGATCAACTAAACACAAAATTGATTATTGTATTTCATGACTAATTCTTCTGGGTCATAGATGCTAGTGGAACTAAAATGCGGCTTCTTGTAGTTGCTTATTTAGTATTTCTTGTACACGGACGCCGCATACCCATTATTTTTATTAAAATGGAAAGGCAAGACGGCTGTGCTATTTGAGAATTGACTAATGTCTCTCTCATCTTTCAGTCAGCAATCTAAGGCTTTAAACCCTTAAAATTTCTTTTCATTTTGGCACTAAACCCATAAAGGCTCGACTCCATTGTTAACACAACCAGCCAATGGACTTGTAATGTATATCTACAACAGTTGGATGTATCATGCATTCCCATTCAAAAAGCTCCATTATGGGGATATTGTGCACTAATAGGAATGGCTTCTTTCAAAGTTGTAAGCATACACTTGTCGAGAAAAGATGGAAGGATGACCAGTCCAGTAGCTAACGTGTCCCGATATCAAATCAATACGTTCCGCATAACATAAACACATAGAGCCGCCACCTAAGCTCACAAGTCTCAGTCTTGAAGCAACACGTCTCTCACTTTCACATCCTGTATGCTATATTATTATTATTACATCCAAAGCAAACAAAAGCTAATAAAGACCAAGGACAACGGCTGATCATCAAAAGGAGTACCAGCAGCCAACCATCACCACCACCACCACTGGTGGAAGAACCCTAACCCACCACGTCTCCGGAAAGATGATGCTGTGCGCCTCACTGACTGGCGTAGCCATTGGGGGCCAATTGTTTGGTATGATAGGGTTCAGTTTCTCGGCAACAGCTACACTTCTACTCATAAGCTCACCAGCTCTCCTCATATTCAGTCCCTTGTTGCTGTCTGCTGTATTTGTGCTTGCTGGGGTCTTGACTGGTTCACTGCGGCCATAGCTATGAGAATTGCTGGTGTTTTTCCGCTTGCATGGATTTACAGGGAGGTTAGAATGCATAAAAGATTAGGGTTTAGAGGTAATAATTATGAGAGGGCTAAGGAACAAACACAGGGTTTTACAGGCTATTTACTTCAAAGGGTTGATGAAAATTCTACTGATCACGAAGATAGGTTAATAAAAATTGAGTAGTAGCTTCTTGTTTTAGAATTTGGTTACTTAATTTTGTGGGTGAATCTTTGCTTCCTTTTATATATATAATATGATTTGCTTTGTTTCTACCTGTCTCTTATGAATATGTTACATCTTTCAAATTTCTGTGAGTACATTTCATGAGTGTGTTACAATTTAATATTTTAAGCATGCATGTATTACAAATTTGTAATGCATGATTAATCATGATATATTTTTTTCTTTTCTGACATCTCTAAGCTTTATTTCTTGTTTGAAGGTATAAGACTAGAGGTCTCCGTCTGGATGGTGTAGGGCTCCTGTCAGCAGCCGCTTAGTTTGGAAAAAAAAATTTAAAAGAAAAAAAAAAAGCAATTTCATGAGATTTAAATGAGAAATTTTAGGATTTTGTCAAACGTATCATAATAATTATTCAATAAATAAATGATATGTATGTATTCAACATGTAAACTATTATTTTATAAAATTTAATTATATATATCATACATATATTAGTTATGTTACTTTTGATGTATTTTTTATAAATTAGCATAGTTAGACTTTATAACTTTGATTATTATTAATTAATTAAGATTTTTTTAAAAAAATATTAGTATTTTTTATCTTATAAAATGTAGACTTAAATTAATTAAGACCTCAACAAAATAACGTCATATTACTATCAATTGTCCCAAGTCAAGTCTAGACCTTCAATTCTTTTCAATATTATTTTTTTTGATTTTATGCTAAATTATGTTAACGAAGCAACAAAAAGAGTCGAGCAAGGATCATTACGGCCAAAATTTGATTAGAAAGATATTATTTTTCGTAGAGGAAATAGTTGAGCAATTTCTTTAAGCCACCGGGACAACAACAACTTTGAATTGTTACCCTAGTTTTGTGAACCAAATTGGAAATTTCTTTATTTTTGCGATCAATTTTCTGTCCGAAGGATAAGCAAACGCAAATCCACGCAACGTTGTTGCTTTTCAACTCATTTCACATATTTGGAGAAAAAATTTACCCTTGATCTCTTTAAACTCAAATCTGATTTTCAAACACATATGGCATAGCCAATAGCCAATTATGCGATATACTTATTTGTTTGAGATTAAGGTGGTTTTTTTTTAAAAAAAAAAAAAATTAAATAGTTCTGAATTTAGCTGAAGTTTAAATGAGTATAAATACAAATATCTAAATATTTTTTTTAATATTTGAATATAAGTGACATTTTATTTAGTTTTATAAATAAAAAAATCTTACATATATTTTTTTGACATTTATGTTTGTAAAAATAAATAAAGGGAATATGTTTTATAGTTTAGGAAATATGTATATTTAATAAAGATATTTTTTGAGATACAATATTTATTTTTCATTTAGAACATTTATATTTAGATAAAAGAAAAAAAAATTACTTTTTTTATTTAGATATAAATATTTAAAAATTAGTTATAAGTTATAAAAGAATAGACAAACAAATTTAAAATAGCTTATAAAATTAATAACATTTATAAGAATAAAGTAAGTAATTTCTTCCTTTTCACTCTCTGTGTTCTGGATTATGCCTTAAATCATTAGACAAGAATCCCAGAAAAAATATAAGGTCTATATTGATTTAGACTTGTGGTACACCCCGAATTATAATATTACTTTTAATTTTTCCTTACAAATTAGAAAAAAAAAAATAGCTAACGGTAATCAAAGTTTTTTCCACTACCGGTTTCATGGTGAGAAGATAATATTGTTGATGATCATCCTATATGTGCTGATATGCATTTACATTATTATTGAGATGAAAGATTCAAAAATTATAAAATTAAACATTATACTACATTATCACTATTTACAAATAAATTGTTGGGGGTAGAGACTTAAGATTTTTAATTATTTAACTAAAATGACTAACTTATTAGGTAGATGGATTTATCCTATGTATAAAGTAAAACTCAAGTAATTTTAATATATTTTTAGATAAAATTATCTTTAGATCTTACTTTTTTAGTTTGACAGACTTGAGTTATTTTCCTATTACATTTTAGGTATTATGGTTTTATTTTATACCATTTGTGAATGGCAAAATTCCTATAATTTCTAAATATATAATCCAAAAGACTAACTTATTAAGTAGAATGACTTATCTTATATATAAATTCAAGTAATTTTTATTTATTAACTACTATGAAACACCAAAAACTTGTTTTTATTTTTCATGAACTTCATTGTGTTTTCAATAAAACTCTCTCACAAAAGTATTTTAATAATATTTTCCATGATATTAGTAGATACTATTCAAACCGCTCCTTTTTTTTTATTCATGTAAGTATTTTGTATAGAAATTATTATGTCAGCAATAGTGATTAATCACATAGTCATAAAAAAATTATATATATATATTTTAAAGAAAACTAAATATTCTTTCATTAGATCTCTTATAAGCTTTGAGACAAGAATATTCCGTCACATTAATCTTCTATAATTGTACACATTATAATAATAACAATTAATTACTATATTATTATTGTAAAAAAAATTTTACTATATTTACAATAAAAAATGAACTTGATCTAACTAAAATACCTCAAGCGTATCGCACTCAATCAACCTTATAGACACATGAATAGAAGATTAATAACAAGCTTCATTTGAACCCCACAATAACTGAAAAACTGAAAATATAATAATTCAATAAATAAATATGTCCGAAAAAGACAGTATATAATATAATATCCAATTATTCATTAATAAATAGTTTTTACACCGGCCCGTCTGTAGTAAAAAACCAGATTTTGTGTACTTGTAACTTCAGCAACTAGTTTAAAGATTTTTTTTTTTTAATTTAACTAGTATCTTGTTCAGGAAACTGCCCCGAAGATGACTTAAATAGACTGAAAAATATTAAAATAGAAAACTTAAATATTTAGATCGGGCACTTGAGCAGAGTTTAATTGTACATGACGGTACTTAAAAGTTGAAATTTGAAAAAAAACAAGAAAAAAAAAACTAATGATAGTAATCTCTTCTTACGACCTAAAAACCCACGAAGATTTCGGAGAAATCTAAGTACCATATCTTTTCGTGCAGCCATCTTTTGGACACTATTTTGTTTGATTATTCTTCTTACCAAACTGTTGTATTTTTTATTTAATTTTTTCATTAATTTTTTTTTTTTTGTGTCGGATACCCATTTAGGCTGGCGTCAAGGTTAGTTCTTTCTTCGATCTGATTCATAGAGTTTTCATTTTTTCTATAGCGGTTTTTGTGTTGTGATTGAAAGAGTTGATCTTTTTGGTGCAAGATCTGATTTTTAGAGTTAAAAAAAAAAATTGGTTTTTGTTTTTCCTTTTTGGTTGTTGACTGGGATATGGGTTTTCGGGTTTTAGTTTTGTGAGTGCCCAGAATCTGATTTCATCGAAAGATTTTGGTCTGTGTAGTTCTGACGTTAATTTGATATTTTTCTTGGATTTCTTGTAGGAATTTATTATTAGAAAGCATTGATCTTGGGAGTGCTTTGTAGTTGGTTGATGCTGTTTTTTGTTCAGTTTTGCTGCAACGACTTCATTTCTAGGACTTTACTTTGTCGGTATTGAGGAAAGTATACAATGAGCATTCAATGTGCTCATGGTTGTTGATGGGTAAGGATACGTTATCTTGCTTTTAGAGTATAACTGGAGATGGACGCTAAGTTACGGCTGGAGGGAGCCGAATCCAATCTTGAAGTAAGCTTTTGCTTTACTTATTATTTAACATTTAAGCTATTGAACGACCTAGGCAATTGTTTGTGGAAGTGATGATTTGTAACATAAAGATATTTGATCTAGCAGATGGGATCATTAGATGATAGATCGATGCATGAGTTTGAGGATGAGAGTCTTTTTACTCCGGAAGCAGAATCTCAAAAGATACATACTGTTCATGGACTTCGCAATGGATCGGTTTCTGGGGATTTCCCTTCTAATGGGAACAAAATTTTGCAGAATAGTGTATGTAGGAGTATAAAGACTGTAGTTTTTTCAAACAAACTGAACTTGCTTATGCCTTTTGGCCCTCTTGCAATCATGGTCCACAATTTGACTGGTCATAAAGTGAGTTCAATCATCTACATTTTTTTGTTGGAGTTTTTGCTCATTGGTGCTTAGTTATGATTTTGTTAACTTGTTGAGGTGGATTACAGGGATGGGTGTTCTTTCTGAGCTTGCTGGGTATAACACCTTTGGCAGAGCGTTTAGGTTACGCTACAGAGTAAGGATTGACATATCTCTCTCTTAATTATTATGTGATTTTCTGGTTTGTCTAGTAGCTAATATGAGTTATCCATGTCTATGATACAGGCAACTGGCTTTCTATACCGGGGCCACAGGTATAATTTGTCATATTGTAATATTGGAGGCAACTGACAAAATGTTTACTTTTTTCTTATAAGTGACTAGGAGTATATTTAATCTCTTGTTATTTTTTTCTTGGCAGAAATAAGTGTTTGCCTTTCGTGCTTTCGTTGTTTGTTTTAAATTGTTGTTAGATCATTGCAACTTCGTTATTTCTTCTCTTTTTACTGCAATGAAAATAGTGATAATTTCTACAAGAAATGTGTAGTCAACTTGTAGAAATTTTTTTAGATTCACGTTAGCCATACTGTAAATAGATCTCTATTAATCAATGTGTCGCTTAACTGTTATGGAGAGGATCTCTTTTTCCTTTTTACGACTTTGCTTCCTTATTTTTCAACAGTTTCTAATATATTTTTTTTCATGGCATTTAATGCATTTTTAAATGATTTCTCCAGTTTTTACACTAAATCAATGCTGTGTTTGGCTTGAAACTCTAATTGCCAATTACAGTGTTTTGGTTCAGATTGCAATTTCCTTTACTAATTCGTTTTTGTCTGGTTGTTAAAATAAATTTGCAGTAGGAGGCCTTTTAAATGCTACATTTGGAAATGCAACGGAGTTGATCATATCAATTTATGCACTGAAAAGCGGTATGATACGTGTTGTTCAGCTGTCATTATTAGGTTCAATTTTGTCGAACATGTTGCTGGTGCTTGGATGTGCATTCTTTTGTGGGGGGCTTATCTGTTGTAAAAAGGAACAGGTGTTTAATAAGGTAGGTGCACAAGTGTCTTATTCTGAAGATCCTTTTTGCATTTTTATCCTGTCTTTTTTAATACTATCACTGAGCCAAGTCATCATGCAGGCATCTGCAGTTGTGAATTCAGGACTGTTGTTAATGGCAGTCATGGGCCTAGTCTTTCCCGCTGTTCTTCATTACACACATACTGAGGTGCATTTTGGAAAGTCAGAGCTGGCTCTTTCAAGATTTAGCAGTTGTATTATGCTAGTGGCATATGGTGCTTATCTTGTTTTCCAATTAAGGGGTCAAACGGAGCAATATGTCCCTCTGAGCGAGGTTGGTTACAATTTTCTTACACAATCAAGTGTTTGTCCAGTTCGTGCTTTTTGTTTAGAATAATTATTGGTGTGATACGATCTGCAAACTTAGGATGAGAATCAGACTGGGAATGATGCAGATCATGGTGGTAATCATGATGATGATGAAGCTCCAGAGATCTCTAAATGGGAATCAGTGATTTGGCTTGCAATAATGACAGCTTGGATCTCTATACTATCGGAGTATCTAGTTGATGCTATAGAGGTAACATTTGGTTTTTTTAACTTTTCTTTGTTGATCAGATAATTATCATAAATTCTGTGGTTTATGATTTCACGAACAATTGTCCTTCATTGTTCATTATTAGCGATGAAAACGGGTGTTACTGTTAGTAAATACATTTTTTTTGGTGGTATGCTATGAATGCCTTTTAGTGCTCATGCTAATTAAGATCTGGTTTGGCATGTATATGTGCCATGTTTATGAGCAACAGAAGAAAGGACTTGGTTGAATGAGGATAACAGCTGCATTAGGCCTATATTGAAACCCACCCTGAAGATGAATCTCTGGGATGTATTGTATGTCATATAGTAACTTAGATTCAGATCAGACCTTTTCTTGCTTCTCTTCCCATCACACAATTTGATGTTGATTCTCTTTATTAACATGCCAGTGCTTGGGATGTACTCATATAGTAAATCTTGATTTTGTAAGATTTGAGTTGTGTTACCAAGAGTGTCTGTGATAATTTTTAACTGATAATATGCTTGTTTTGTAGGGAGCGTCGGATTCATGGAACATACCGCTTTCATTTATAAGTGTTATCCTGCTTCCGCTTGTAGGGAATGCTGCTGAGCATGCCAGTGCTATTATGTTTGCCATGAAAGACAAGCTTGTTAGCAACTCTTCCAACTCTTTTTCGTACATTTCACATACTATTTCAGTGCTTGCTATAATGTATACATTCTTTGCAGGACATATCTTTGGGAGTGGCAATAGGGTCGTCAACACAGATATCTATGTTTGGGGTATGTGTTGAATATCAGGTGGTCCCTTCCGATTGAATTTTAGTTTTTTATTTTGATTGCATTGGCTCTGAGTCTTTTTGTACTTATGTGTAGACTTTTTGATTGTTACAATCAATTCTGTGTTACGGACAAGCCACCATTTATTATATGGAAGTTTCCGCCCATGGTACTAGGATTTGTTCTACCAATGGGAGTCAACTGTAGTTCTGGAGCTTTGGGTAACTGGAGATAAAATTCACTACATTGTTTAATCTGATTCTCATTCTCATTTGATTGTGAATGTCAACTTAAATAGTTTTGTGATTTTTAAAAGTGCAACTTTTCTTGAAATAGGCTTGTTTAAAATTTACGTACGAATGAGTTAAAAGTAGAATGCTATGAGAACTTGAACCTATCACTCAGGAAAAGAAGAAGAACCCAAAAGGAAGAGAGAAAAGGGCAGAAAGAAGTTATTGCATGAAACTTGTATTGATTGCATTTAGCAAATTGTCACATTTCACAAAAAAGGCCATGCCCATACATTCTTGAACAAGTCCTTTTATCCAGACAGCAAATCTTTTATCGTATCAATATGAGTTCTTCCAATGTACCCCTTTTTTTTCCCATTCTTTCTTTCCATTTAATGATTGATGCCTCATGTATTGATGAAATCTTTTTGCTTATTCTCTAATTGATTGCTGTGCTGATCGTTGTCACTTGCATTTTATACCTTTGCTCTTTCTGGAGTAGTGTACTCAAAACCTTGTTTTCATTACCACAGATCCCATTTTGTGTGGTTATTGGGTGGATAATGGGTCGATCTATGGACTTAAATTTTCAACTTTTTGAGACGGCAACTCTTTTCATAACCGTTATAGTCGTGGCATTCTTTTTGCAGGTTTGTACTTTCAAAACCTGTGTAGTGTATGTGTTGTGTTATTACATTGGGTTCCATCATTTTCCTCTTGACTGTTGCTGTTATTATGTTTGCAGGAAGGAACTTCTAATTACTTTAAAGGACTCATGCTCATTCTTTGCTATCTGATAGTAGCTGCCAGTTTCTTTGTGCACGAAGATCCTACTTCAGGTGGTAATTTCTTGATCAAAACTTGCATTCACATGTTTGCAATTTCTCCTTGTGTGTCAGCATTCTTTGAATGTAGTGATTTAAATTATATTGTGGAAAGTGGCAATAACTGGGAACAAATTTTGATTTGGCAGATGATAACCAAGTAAAAATGTAGTTAATGAAAGCAGCATATCGGCTTATGAGATGTATTTCCTGAAGCTAAGGATCAACTTGCTGGCTGGTGTGTGTATATATATATATTCAGCTTTGAAACAGAGACATGCCATTATCTTGGCTTCCATAGCACTTGCTCAGTTACATATTGAGTGGGTTTCTTGCTGTTTTTTGTGCTCTATCCTTTCAACACCTGCTTTGATGCTAAATGCTCATGACGAGTAAGAAAAATTGTGTATATTACAGAGAAAAACGGTTCATTTCTCCTCGCATTGTAACTCTTTCTTCAATTCTTTTGAATAGATAGATTTCCATTCGTTGCTACCACTCTCTGGCCAAGGTATTATTTAAATGGAAGATTTATTGCGCCAGCAGTGTCTAAATTTTGTGTTAAACATAATGTCTCTCATATCGTACGAGGAAAGTTAATGATTCAGCTACTTCTATAAAATAAAAAGATTCTACGAAAACTCTTGTGATGAGTTTAATGCGATGGACATGATTAAAAGTTTGTGATGATGCACAGGACGTGGGGTAAGAATTTTTAATATTATAAAATCAATGATTTTATATTTGCGGGAGTAGATTTTTGAGTTCAATGAACCATATTTGTCTTTAAGCTATATTAAAAGTGTATATGTCTAAATCCTAAGGAGAGATCAAATTGTCAGTATCTATAAAATATAACAATTCTTTTTTTAAAAAAAAAAAAAAAAAAACTGATCTCACTGAGCTGCTGTAAGTGACAGCAATGGAGTGCAAGAAACAAACTTGGAAAACTGATGAAGCTAGAAACTGCGACCTGATTGTTATGTGTTGAAACAAAAATTCACATCACAAGTTTCCAGTCTAGGAAAAAATGTTCCAAATTCAGGTAATACTTTACATGTAAACTGATCATTTCTTGTGGGTCTGGCCGCAGCAGTCTTAACCGCTTCCTTGAAAGTCAGCCAATTAATTAGATATTGACAGTGACTTGGAAGAAAGTAATAATCTCAGGTGCCCCAGCTAGGAGTCTTTGTTTCTCGTCACCTAAACTTCTAAGTTTGACTTCTAGTTTTCGTAAAATTTCAATGGAGCACTCCGTTTCAGCTGACCATATATATATATATATATATATATATATATATATATATATGTGTGTGTGTGTGTGTGTGAATTTCCAAGCTCAAAATTTTTATTTGATGTTTTTGAACATTTTTCACTTAATATAACTGACGGTAAACCCCATGAGCTGGCTCTTGTTTTCTCAAGTGTTGTAAGACATCTAAAGAGGAAATCTGAGAAATCTTGGAAAGGAGAAATATGGGTAGTGTAGAAGAAGAGCAACGGTCACCGTTAGTTGGAAGTTTTTCTTCATCTGATCATGAATCCGAAAAGCCTTTTGAAAGAACCGGTAATTTTGTCTTTCTTTTTTCCTCACTTGTGGTGGGCATGTTTGGTTTCTATTTCTTGCTTTTTCCTTAATTAAAAAGTTCATCAAATTTTCAGCTTAAGCATAAGGGAATATTTCTGCTTATATATCATCCTTTTATCTTTGTAATAGAAGAAAAAGATTATTATATATAGCCTTGAAACTTTCTGGCTTTTGGGACCCTTTTGATACTCTTAGCATCCGAATTTAGGTAATATATGTCTCCCTGCAATACTCATACACTGTTAAAGTTCTGATAAGCCAAAATAATTTACTCTTGCATGTGATTGGCTCAAGTGACAAGTAATTACTTTTCCTTTTATTCCCCAAAGTGTATTTTATATGTAACTAGTGCATAATGAATGTTCTATCTTATAAAAGATTCATTTTTGGACCCACTTAGGATTATTTAATTTTATTAGTCTTACGAAATTATACCAACAGTTATGATAATTTTATAATAATCTATTAATGAGTAATTGTTTTCTGTTAGGGACCATATTTACTGCATTGGCACACATTATAACAGGAGTGATAGGAGCAGGAGTTCTATCTCTGGCTTGGAGTATGGCCCAGCTACGCTGGATTGCAGGCCCGATATGCATGATAGCCTTTGCTTCTGTCACCATTGTTTCTTCATCACTTCTCTGTGACTGCTACAGATTTCCCGATCCTGAAGTTGGCCCGAACAGAACCAGATCCTATATGCAAGCTGTGAAATTGTATCTAGGTCAGAACTTATGCTTCTTCTTCCTTGTGCTTCTTTTAGCTTAAGCTTACATCTCACGATATAGCCATAACATTATTATTATAACTTACAGCTATTACAATAGTTCCATAACGTGGGCCCAATGAGCAACGATCATGCAACCAGAGTTGATATTTTTCCCGTCTTTTATAGATATGACAAAATGCATGGCATCTCAATCTCAATCATGGCCATTTCTACTCAATCTCAGTGTGAATATAAGAACAAAAAATTATTAACAAAATATATGTATGCATAATATAAAAACATGCAATGTAAAAGTAATAATTTTTAAATGAAAAATGAAGAATAAGAAGATTTAGAAAATATATTTCAAAAATTCAAACTTTGAATTTAAAAAATAATAAAATAAAATATATATTATTATTTTAATATAATGAGGAGAGAAAATGAAGTCTTTAAATAGAGGCTTTATTTTTCTTTTCAAGCACTTCATCTTCAACATTTCTTTAAGAGAAAGGGTATGTGTGAGAGTTTAATACTCTTGTGAAATTAGAGAGTGATATATTAAGTGTATTGAGGTTCTGAGAAGTGAGCCAAAATATTACAATATTTGTAATCCTCATATCACTAGTAAAATATTTTTCTTCTGTCTTCGCCTGTGGACATAGGCTAAAAGCCGAACCACGTAATTTCTGGTGTCTTAATTTATACTTATTCTTTATTTTCTTCTAATTTCATTTTAGTTGTCACCCTACTTCACCCATAAATTTGCTAACAGTAGTATCAGAGCCTTAGTTGAATTTTTTGGAATTGGGTTATTGTTCACGTATATAGTTACTGTTTAATATACAGTTATTGTTCACGTATACGGTACTGTTCAAGTGAAACGGTGAGAGCAGTTGATAACAAAGACAGTTCGTGGTGAAAGCAATGGTTGCAAAATATGAGATGGTTGCAAAATATGAGATTGAGAAGTTCAACGGGAACAATTTCTCGTTGTGGAAAATAAAGATGAAAGTTATTCTGAGAAAAAAAAATTGTTTGGCAGCAATTGGAGAAAGACCCATGGAGATAACTGATGATGTTAAGTGGAACGAGATGGACGGTAATGCAATTGCTGATATTCACTTAGCACTTGTAGATGAGATGTTATCTAGTATAGAGGAGAAAAAGAAAATGAAAAAAATATGAGATACTTTCTCAAAATTGTACAATACCAAATTGCTGTACACTAAAATCTTCTTAAAAAGAAGACTCTATACTGTTCGAATGACGGAATTTACGACAGTGACCGATCATATCAACACCTTGAAGACTCTATTTTCACAACTCACAACGTTGGGTTACAAAATAGAGGAAAATGAACGTGTAGAACTTTTACTTCTACTTCAATGTCAAATGCTACAATTATGGTAAGAAACGACATGTCAAGAAAGATTGTTGGAATAATCAGAAGAGTAGAGATAGTAAAGCACCTGAGTCATCAAATGCTCAGAGTTGTGTGGCAAGTACTTCTGATGATGGCGAGATTCTCTATAGTGAAGCAACAACTGTTGCAGAAAGCAGAAAGCGGTTAGTTGATGTTTGACTTATAGACTCAGGAGCAACATGGCACATGATATATCGGAAAGAGTGGTTTCACACATATGAACCTATCTAAAGAGGATCTGTGTATATGAATGATGATCATACCCTTAGAGATTGTCGGTATTGGTACTGTTAAAATAAAGATGTCTGATGGTACAGTACGAACAATTCAGGAGGTACGACATGGAAAAAGCCTGAAAAAAAATCTATTGTCTTTGGAACAAATAGATAGTCTTAGGTGTAAGACTTATGTTGAGAATGAGATCATAAAAATAGTCAGAGGCGCTCTTGTATTAATGAAGGCAGAAAATATCAGTGCTAATCTATTCATACTTCAAGGAGAAACACTAAAAAAAGTTGATGAGTGTGTTGCATCAAATGAAGAAGAATCGTAGATGATGTGGCATCTCAAATTAGGCCACATGTCAGAATAAGGTATGAAAATTCTTTCTAAGCGAAAACTGCTTTTAGAATTCAAATAGGTAAGCTTACCATTTTGTGGGTATTGTGTTATAAGTAAGCAACATAAATTAAAGTTTAGCAGATCTAACACCAGAAGTAAAAACATCATAGACCTAGTTCATTCTGATATTTGAGAATCAACAGATTTATCCCAAGGAGGAGCAAAATACTTCGAGTTTTTCATTGACAATTGCTTCAGGAGATATTGGGTGTACTTAATAAAAAAGAAGTCAGATGTGTTTTCAGTGTTCAAGAAATTTAAAGTGCGGGTTGCACTTGAATCCGGGAAGAGAACCAAGTGTTTGAGGACAGATAATAGTGGAGAGTATACGGATAATGAGTTTCTTGTATTCTGTAAACAAGAAAGTATTCAGAGGTAATTCATAGTGGCATACACTCCTCAACAAAATGGAGTGGCGGTGCGGATAAACAGGACTCTGACAGGGAGGATAAGAGCAATGTTGAGGACTGCTGGCCTACCTAACTCATTTTGGGCAGAAGCAGCCAAAACAACTTGTTATCAGCATACCCCAAGAAGACTTTCATCTACATGCATTTAGATGTCTTGTGTACGTGATGTACAATGCCCAAGAAAGAACAAAGTTGGATCCAAAATCTATGAGCTGTGTCTTCTTGGGGTATGCTGATAGAGTGAAGGGGTATCGTTTGTAGGATTTCACTGCCCACAAGATTGTCATCAGCAGAGATGTTATCTTTGTGTAAGATCAACTGCAAAAGAGAGATATAGATGATAACACTGTGAAAGAAAAGTCAGAGAATTGTGCCAGTATATGTGGAAAATAATTCAGAAACTGAAGCAGCATCAGAGCACAAAGAACAAGAACTAGTCAAGTCTGAGGCTCCAGAAGTTCATCGGTTAACTCGAGAGTGACGACCACCAACTTGACACTTAAATTATGTTACAGAAACCAATGTTGCATATTGTCTTCTAACAGAGGATGAAGATCCATCAACTTTCCATGAACCTTTAAACAGCTCAGATGTTACTTTGTGGATGCCAGCAATACAGGAAGAAATAAAAGATTTACACAAGAACAAGACATAGAAACTTGTGCCACTATTACATAGAAGAAAAACCATTAGAAATAAATGGGTCTACAAGATCAAACGTGATGACAATAATCAAGTGAAGCGCTATCGTGCAAGATTGGTGGTAAAAGGATATGTTCAGAAAGAAGGTATTGATTTTAATGAGATATTTTCTCCGGTAGTTCGACTCACGATAGTTAGAGTAGTCTTGGCAATGTGTGCTATATTTGACCTACATTTAGAGCAGTTAGACGTGAAAACTGCATTTCTTCATGGACAACTTGAAGAAAAAATTTATATGCTCCAACTAAAAGGTTTTGCAGAAACAAGCAAGGAGAACTTGGTTTGCAGGTTAAACAAATCTCTATACGATCTTAAACAGGCATCGAGGTGTTGGTATAAGAGATTTGATTTCTTCATCATGAGCCTTGGATACAACAGACTTAACTCAGACCATTGAGCATACTACAAGGAGTTTGAAAATAATGATTTCATCATTTTGCTGTTGTATGTAGATGATATGTTGGTAGCAGGTCTCAACAAAAATCTAGTCCAAGAATTGAAGGCATAATTGGCTAGGGAGTTTGAAATGAAGGATTTACGATTAGCAAACAAGATTCTAGGGATGCAAATTCACAGAGACAGAAATAATAGGAAGATATGACTTTCTCAGAAAAATTACTTGAAGAAAATCTTGCGGCACTTTAACATGCAATATAGATTATAAGTCAAGTTATCATCATGTATGTGTCATAGTAATGAAGTAGAGAGAACGAAGATGTCTCGAGTATCGTATGTATCAGTAGTGGGAAGTTTAATGTTTGCTATGATTTGTACAAGTTAAGACATTGCACAAGCAGTGGGAGCAGTTAGTTTTTACATGACGAATTTTAGTAGAGAACTTGATAAAAGGAAATCCAGTACAGGCTATGTGTTTACATTTGTAGGAGCAGAATACTTGTCAGCTACACAAGCTTAGAAAAAAGTTATTTGGATATAAAAGTTACTAGAGGAGCTTGGGCACAAACAAGAAAAAGTTTTTGTATATTGTGACAGTCAAAGTGCTTTGTATATTGCAAAGAATTCAACATTTCATTACAGGACAAAATACATAAGGGTTCAATATCACTTCGTTTGAGAAGTAGTGAAAGATAGAAGTATAGATTTATAGAAAATTCATACCAAGGAGAATCTAGCAGATATTATAACTAAGCCAATAATTACTGATAAGTTTATATGAAGTAGATCCTTTTATGTGTTTGCTATGATTTGTACAAGATAAGACATTGCATAAATAATGGGAGCAGTTGGTTTTTACATAGCTAATCTTAGTAGAGAACTTGATAAAAGGAAATCCACTACAGGATATGTGTTTATATTTGCAGGAGTATAATACTTGTCAGCTACACAAGCTTATAAGGAAGCTATTTGGATACAAAAGTTATTGGAGAAGCTTGGGCACAAACAAAAAAAAAATTTCTGTATGTTGTGATAGTCAGAGTACTTTGTACATTGCAAAGATTTCAACCTTTCATTACAGGACAAAATATATAGGGGTTCAATATCACTTCGTTTGAGAAGTAGTGAAAGATAGAAGTATAGATTTAAAAAAAATCCATACCAAGGATAACCTAGCAGATGTAATGATCAAGTCAATCATTACTGATAAGTTTATATGGAGTAGATCTTTTTATGACCTAACAGAGACGTAAGCAACATGTCAATAGCGAAGCAGAAATGATGGTGTGGTGATTGATTGGTTCTCAATCAAATCTGCAAGTAGGAGAATGTCAACAAAATACATGTATGTATAATCTAGAAGCATGCAATCTAGAAATTATAATTTTTGAATGAGAGATTAGGTGTATTGAGGTTGTGGGAAGTGAGCTAAAATATTACAATACTTGTAATCTTCATATCACTTGTAAAATATTTTTCTTCTGTCTTTGCTCGTAAATGTAGGCTAAAAATTGAACCACATAATTTCTGGTGTTCTAATTTATACTTAATCTTTATTTTCTTCTAATTTTATTTTAGCTGTGACCTTACTTCACCTATAAATTTTCTAACAAAAATAATAATCATGAAACAAATGCATGGGATTTGTGTCTCGATCAAGTGAATTGAAAAATCAACATTTTGATATCCTGCACATTTCCGAAGAATAAATCCCATAGTGGAGCCAAAAAATGTGAAATTATTGGCATTTTGGACTGATGTTTTACAGCATTGATAGTGTATATAGTAAAATATTGGATGCTAAATACAGGAGAAAAGAGTCAAAAGGTGTGTGGAGTACTTGTTCAAGGAAGTTTGTATGGCTCTGGGGTTACTTATACCTTTACAACGGCTAATTGCCTAAGGTATGAATCTTTAATCTACTTGTCTACCTGCTTCATTTTCTTCTTTTTAATGAATCATTGCATCTTTCAAATTGTACAGCCATGTTCCTCCTCACCTTACTTGTTCTTTTTGTGTTAGGTGATTTCTTTTTTCCTTTTTTTTTCTCTTTAATATTTTATTTTTATTTTTTTTGCTTTTTTCTTTTGTAAAGTATTTACATGAATATAAACCAAACCCCTCAATCCTAATGCTGTTAGCACCCACAATGAAACATGTGTTGGGTGATCTGGGTTATTTCTGCATTGCTGCAAATGGGTGAGAAGTTGTTTGCTTGAATGTTTTTCTTGTTTTCAGTGTTGTAAGATGGCTCTCAGACTTTGGATAAGATTGTTGGGCTATGATAAGATCATATAGAAGCCATATTTTTAATTGGTTCCTTTTGTCAAGTGAGAATCCACTGGCCCATGTATGAGCAATTTACGGTAGACAGACAAAGGATGATTCTCACCAATTTGAGTTATTTGTGGGATCTTGAGAGATACATGCATCACTATAATTGCAAGCAATGCCAATTACTTAAAAACAGATGCAAAAGATCTTTGCTCTGTTTTCCTTTTCGAACCATTGCCTTTTTTACTTTGGCACATAGTGACATTGCTTTATCTTTTCCTTGGGGATTCATTTGTTGGATCCTTCTTTTTTTTTCTTTTTTTTTTTTGTTTGTTTTTTTCTTTTGGCATCTGAAGTTTTCATAGAAGAACAACTCGTGAACTACTCAGACATTGAAATCCGGAAATGTCAATTAGTAGACCCAAGTGATTGCTTTGGGAAGCCAACTGGGTACTGGAAAAGTAAAAGTAAAGTATGCTTCCAGAGATATATTATGAAATAAATATCAAATTTCACTAAGATTAGAATTAGGATCAGGAGTTTCCTTAATTGAGAATGATTACTAATAAAATGTAGGTATCTTACCTCAATTATACAATTAAACCACTATAACTATGTGATTTATTCTATGGTAATGAAATAAAAAGTCAATTACCAAGCTACTCTCAGTTCTCTCCACTTTTGTTTTCTTCTTTCTTAGTCCTTTGGGTTAATAATCCTAACCTTATCTAAATGCAGTTAGATATTCAAGTCACCCATTTGCTTTGAAATTGGCATATGTTGAGCCTTGAATGAAAGTATCACCAATTTCCTTGAGTGATAGGATTCATAATACAAGTACTCAGGTCAGAAGTTCCTTGGATTTCTCTTAAGAAATGAAAGTCCTAAAAATTACGAGCGCACAAGAGTGGCAAACTTTCTTCTTATTGTCATAAAACTTTTCTCAGTCTGCGGTGGTTGTGATGAAACTTGGTATTGACTAAAAGATGTATTCATGTAACTTTGGAGGTATTCATATAGCTTTTGAGGAGATAAAAAGAGAGAAAAGAATGGCAAATGTGAACATGTTTGTCATTGCTCCATTATTGAGATGGACCAACACTGAATACTTTATATAGTCCTGTTGCTATTGGAAGAATATTTCCTACTTTACTTGAAACACAGCACTATATAGTATGCAACTACTTGAGTTCATGCACATGACATGATTCTGCTTTTACAATTGCTCTTCCCACAACCTACTATTTGCTAAGTAAGTTTATACTGAATTGTATTATCCTATGCGCATATTCAGTTGGCATACAGAGACATTTATCTTTTTCTCTCTCTCTCTCCCTCCACCACTCTCTTTTAAAATTTTGCTGGACATAGAAATTGGCATTTATAGGCTTCTGATAGCTTTGGCAAAGCTTAATGTCATTTAAATCCATGAGCTCGTTTATGGCATAGCCACTGTTTTTCAGATTTAGCTGGCCTTAGGTCCTTGTATTTGGTGTACAGGTTGCACACTTTCACCAAATTTCATCGCCTACTGTGAATTCCTGGATAAACATGGCGGTTGATCACTCTCTTGAACTAGCTGATGGTTCCAACGATGATGATGGACAACTCAGAACTGGTAACAAACTTTCAGGACTGATGTGTAGACTGCCCTTTTTTCTACTTTCTTTCAATCCAATCTTGAATTTACTGCCTGTGGGCAACTCAACCAGGAACCTTGAGGAGTGGTGTTGCCCATATAATTACTGCTGTTATCGGCTCTGGAGTCTTATCTTTGGCATGGAGTACTGCACAGCTTGGATGGATAGCAGGACCAGTTTCCTTGCTTTGTTTTGCAATCGTCACCTATGTCTCTTCTTTCCTTCTTGCTGATTGTTATAGGTCTCCCGATCCAATAAATGGCAAACGAAACCGCTCTTACATTGATGCTGTTAGATTGAATCTTGGTTAAGTAGAACACCAGTGCCTTCTCAAAATCTCAGTAAAATTTGAGTCCAAATATTTCTCTTGTAAATAGTTCTTTTAATATGTATCCTGATTTCATTTAGTGATAGTTCAGGTAAAACTCAAACATGGTTTTGTGGTTTGCTTCAAAACCTGACCTTTTATGGGACTGCTGTTGCTTATGTTATTACTACATCCACCAGTATGAGGTACTTTCCTCTGTGAATGCCATGATTTATGTATTTAAATTCTCCCATGAAATTGCATACTAAAACTGTGTGTGGGATTTTCAATAATTCATCTTCTTCATCTTTTGTTCATGTTCATTTCTAGTTTGTTTTGAAATCAAGAAAGGTTCTTATATGTGTATTCCTTTTTGTGCCTTTTCTTATATTCTTATATGTGTATTCCTTTTTGTCCCTTTTCTTATATTGACCGAGACAGAGCGATTCAAAAATCAAATTGTTACCATAGAGAAGGACATGATGCTCCTTGTGCATATGGGGATACTAAATATATGCTGATATACGGAGCAGTTGAGGTTGTTGTGTCTCAGATACCAGATCTTCACAACATGGAATGGCTCTCAGTTATTGCTGCACTCATGTCCTTTGCCTACTCTTTCATCGGATTTGGACTTGGTGTTGCTACAGTGATAGGCAAGCTTTGAGTTTCCTTCGTTATCTTTCAATTCATATTAACACCCTCTACTTTGGAAAGCATTAGCCATATGATCAGTCCCATTTATCTGTTTCATTATAGTTACCAAATGGAGTATCAAAAAGAAAATTTGAAATAATCTGTATGAGAGCAAATTGCTTTTTCTAAGAGACTCATATTTTTAACTGCAGAAAATGGGAGGATTAAGGGGAGCCTTACTGGAGTTCCGACTGCTAACCTTGCTGATAAATTGTGGTTAGCATTCCAAGCACTAGGTGACATTGCTTTTGCCTATCCTTACTCCATCATTCTTCTCGAGATACAGGTATGGCTGGTGAAACAAAATTATAATTGGACTTTGGAGCAACAAATACTTACAGATCAAATTGAATAAAATTTTTTGTTAAGGATACTCTGAAGTCACCTCCACCCGAAAACAAGACCATGAAGAAGGCATCGATGATTTCAATTTTTATTACAACTTTCTTCTACCTCTGCTGTGGATGCTTTGGATATGCAGCCTTTGGAAAAGACGCGCCTGGAAACCTCTTGACAGGATTCGGATTCTACGAGCCCTACTGGCTGATTGACTTCGCTAATGCTTGCATTATTGTTCATTTGGTGGGAGGATATCAGGTAATATTGCTTACCCTGATAAATTTCCTCCCGTTTAGTCTCATTGTTAACATTTCTTTCCACGTTTCTTATCTACTACAGATTTACAGTCAGCCAGTATTTGCATTTGTGGAAAGATGGTTGACTAGAAAGTACCCGAGCAGCGGATTTGTGAACAATTTTTACAACTTGAAGCTACCATCACTGCCACCCTTGAGAGTAAATATGTTGAGGCTGTGCTTTCGAACTGCGTATGTGATGTCAACAACTGCTATTGCAATCGTATTCCCATATTTCAATCAAGTGTTGGGAGTGCTGGGGGCGCTGAACTTTTGGCCACTGGCTATATATTTTCCAGTGGAGATGTACTTTGTGCAGAAGAAAATTGGGGCGTGGACAAGACCATGGATTGCCCTTAGAACGTTCAGCTTCATTTGCTTGCTCGTGACGATTATCGGATTAATGGGATCAATTGAAGGCCTTATTAGTGCCAAACTTGGCTGAAGATGGACCTTATATCAAAATCTGCCAATGTGTGTTTCACTTGAAATTGCAGTGTGTGCTCGCTCATGCATTATTAATGTTTGTTGTATTATGATATATGCATATGTAAGCAATATCCAACACGGCTCATGCCTTTTGTCTTGTCTTGTCTTGTGCAAGTGCATTTTCCAGGAAAATTATCAGAGAACATCCAAAAGATAGATTTGAATAAGGATGCCAAGTCATTGCACAACCATTATCCTATTTTCATGCACGCCCAAATAGAATAGATAAGATCGTCGACAAATATTATTTAAAAGAATTAAAAAAAAAAGTCTTTGGGAGATAAATCATAAATTTAGTATATATATGTGGTGCTCTTTTTTTTTCTTTTTTTGTTTTTGGGGAAAAAAAAAAAGTAGTGTGGCACAATTCAGATCGGTCTTTTTAATTATTGTCTCCTTTAATATTCAAATTTGGGGGTTTATTCTGAAAAAAAAAAATCTACTTAAAAATCACTTGACACTGCCTCTTATTTATCCGAACGGAAACCTAAAGAAAAATTGACATAAATAACCACCCTTAATTTTTAAATTTTAAAATTAATTCTTCACTTTGTATTCTATCAAATATAACCAAATAAAATTCATATATCTTAAATTACCTTTGATATTTAATTTTTATTCGCTTTGACATTCATCGTTCTTGTAAACTTCATCGTCCTGCAAACTTCATTTTCCTTGCAACCAAAATCTAGACCCACGAGGCACGATTAACTAGCAGCCAGCACACCACACATTCACACTCAACCGTATTTTTACCCAGACGCGTCTTCATTAAGTCCAACTACAAAAATTTTTGTATTAAATATTAAATATTTAATATAACTGTTATATTAAATATTTGTATAACTGTTATAAATTTCTGTGGTGTATTATGCATAATGAAATGTTAAAAATATGTGAAGAAACGTTTTATTTTTATATACCGCCGAGCATTTTAGAGTTATGTTTTTGGCATGAAACTTGGTGAGACAGGCTGCTTGTTCTACCTAATGTCTTTGCGATAGGCACACCGTCACACTAAATTTCAGAAATTGCAACCCAAGAATTTGATGCGACAGGGTGCCTATCGCATAAGTTTGTGTGCGACAGGCACCCCGTCGCACCAAATTCCAGAAGCGTCAACTCAGGATTTTGGTGCGACAGGCACCCCGTCGAACAAGTTTTCCAGAATCTGGAATTTGCAGCGACTGTGCCCATTGCAGACATCACCTGTCGCACCAAACTGGTGTGATGGGTGCCCATCGCACCAGAATCTAGTGCGATGGGCAACACCGATGGGCACCCATCGCATCGATCTGGCCCGATGGGCACTCCATCCCTCCGATGGGTGTTGCCGCAGCACCCATTTCACAAAAAAATTGTTAAAAAATTATAATATTTCACTTACAATTTTTTCGTTGGGATTACGCTTTCCATCTCGATTAAGCGCGATGGGAGAGGCGATGAAGAGAGATCGTAAATCACTCACGACGAATTGTGAGAAAGAATTTTGGCTAGAAAGATTTAGATGAGAGAAGATGAGAGGAGCAATTTTATCCTAAAACTTTATATTTGACTAATAATGATAGCTAAAATTTTCGAAAGTTATTTGTAAAAAAAAAAAATTATTTAAGGTTATTTATATCAATTTCCCAAACCCAAAACATAGTTAAAAGAGCAAATTGTTACGGGCCGCATGATTCCAGCCCAAAATGGCCCAAGAGAATGAGCCAAGATGTGCTAGCTTTGCCCAATTCTAGAACATTCCAGCAAATTCCAGCAACTAGCACACTTGTATAGGCTTTCCTAGATTTTGACACATGTACGATCTAGATTTAGACACATGTACATAGAATTCTCTAGAACTAGCCAAGCTTTCCTATAAATAGAGGTGAGCTCTAAGCATTGTAATCATCCAAGCATCAAGCATCAAACACTTGTAAGCTCTCTTGTAAGCTTTCTTTCGAGTAATACAATTTCCGTATTTGGCTACATTGCTCGCTAGCTCTTCCTTCTCTTTAGCATTACGGGAACCTCTTGGCTTAGCTATTGAGAAGCGCAAAGGCTTACTTAGCAACATCCCGACCAAGGTTGTCTAAGTGCTCGCACGGGTTCTTGTCTGCAAAACACCCATCCCGTGACAAGTGGTATCGAGCCCAAGGTTTGCACACACGCATTCCAGTGACGAATGGCCAACCTACTAACCTCAAGCGTTACACAAGAGGGTGCTCATGGTGTGGAGATTATCCGGAACCAAGCCGGGCCGCGATGACACTCATGGGCGAGGCCAAGACTCGAGGCAAGTCGAGGCCGCATCCGTCGATACTCCGGAGGAAAGGGTTGATCGCATAATGTCCGCCGCTCGGGACTCCTCGAAACATTGGAGGAAAGGGTTGATCGCCTCGAGGCGAATCTGCCAGACTTCACGGTGGCAACAAAGGCCCTCGTGCAAGAGCAAGCCAACACCCTCAGGGAATTTCAAGCATTTCACGAGGTTGATGAAACTCCGCGACCGTACAAGACGAGTGGCAGTCCGTCACGGAAGTGGAGGAAGTACACGCAGATCGGGCATGGCACAAGCGCACACTTTCCTCTAGCCCGGCTTCCACAAGCACAAGTGATGCGCTGACGCATTGATGTGCCAAAGCCGACACCTACGATGGCACACGGAATGCAACCATCGTAGACAACTTCTGTTCGGGCTAGATCGGTGCTTGATGCCATGGGTGTGAGAGATGAGGCATCAAGGTGGACCACTGCACCCACGTTCCTGAGGCGCTGCCTGACTATGGTGGCGTCGCAAGCATGGTGAAATGGGCAAAGGCATCTGCGCCATCAACACGTGGGCGGACTTGAGCAAGAACTCCGAAAGCAATTTGCCCCAAGCAATGCCGAGAAGAGGCGAGAGCACGCTCACGTCGCCTCAAGCAAGCGGGTGGCGTCCATGACTACATCAGCGAGTTCACTACTCTCATGCTCGAGATCGTGATATGTCCGAGCAAGGACTCACTCTTCACTTTCAAGATGGCCTCGAGGATTGGGCCAAGGCAGAGCTCGACAGGTGGGCGTCCAAACACTTGACGACGCCATTGCCATTCGTGAGTCGCTGCCGAGTACTCCTCCCGATCCAAGGAGAAAAGGCCTAGCCAAGGCAAAGGTGGAGGAGAGAGTCGCGAGGACAAGGGCATGATCGCAAGGATTGAGGCGAGAAAAAACCTCCAGCGGCAAGAGCGAGCAAGCAAAATCGGAGGCGAAGGAAGCTCAGAAGCCCGTAGCCCATGCTTCATTTGCAGCGGGCCTCATTGGGTGCTGTGACTGTCGGAGAAGAAGTCATTGAATGCCCTCATTGCCTGACTCGAGGGCAACTCTACACCATCATCGGATGAACCCCGACCCGAGCATGGGTTCTATCCAAAGACTTAGCGCACTCGACAGCCCACAAACGGCACTCAAGAAAGGGCTGATGTATGTTGACGCAAAGATAAACGGCTACACCGTTCGCGCGTTGCTGGATACGGGAGCCACACATAATTTCGTATCCGAGGATTAGGCCAAGCGCCTAGGCCTTAGAACAACAAGACAAGGAGGCACAATGAAGGCGGTGAACTCACCCGCCAAGCCCATTGTGGGCACCGCACATGGAGTGAACGTAGCACTTGGCACATGGAGCGGAAAACTCAATTTCTCTATCGTGCCCATAGATAACTTCAAGATGGTCCTTGGCATGGAGTTCTTCGATCAAGTCCATGCCTTCTCTCTTCCAGCCACGAACTCCCTAAGCATCCTCGACGGGAGTAAGGCATGCATGGTTCCTACGGAACGTGGCAAGTCCGAGGAGAAGACACTATCGGCCATGCAATTCAAGAAGGGTTTCAAGAAGGACCCAAGCTTCTTGGTCTCCATCCGGGAGCTTAACGAGGGAGAAAATCCAGCAAGTGCTCCAGCCGAAGTCCCTCCATCCATACAATCCGTCCTCGAGGAGTTCGAGGACGTGATGCCTCCTCGACTCAGAAGAAGCTTCCACTAGACGAGAGATGGATCGCTGAATCGAGTTGGAGCAAGTCGCAAAGCCTCCGACCTTGGCACCTACTGACATGGCGCCTCCAGAGCTCGAAGAGTTCTGAGGCGGCTCGAGTTGTTGGATCGCGAGCTATGTGCGCCCATCCAAATCCCGATTCGGTCTGCCGGTCCTTTTCGGAAGAAGAAGGATGGATCGCTGCGGATGTGCATCGACTATCAGGCGCTCAGCAAGATCACTATCGAGAACAAGTACCCGATACCCTTGATAGCGGATCTATTCGACCGACTTAGCGGTGCAGGTGCTTCACGCAAACTTGACTTACGCGCTGGTACTACCAAGTGCGCATTGCGGAAGGAGATGAGCCAAAGACGACATGCGTCGCGAGTCACGGATCTTTTGAGTTCCTAGTTATGCCTTTCGGACTAACAAATGCACGGCTACATTCTGCACACTCATGAACAAGGTGCTTCGACCGTTCCTCGACCAGCTTTGTGGTGCGTGTACTTGAGACGACATAGTGGTGTCATGACGCACACTTGAAGAGCATGCCAAACATTTGCAGCAAGTGTTCCAAGTACTTGGGAGAACGAGCTCTACCTCGAGTTGGAGAAGTGCTCATTCGCGCAGAGGAGGTAGAGTTCCTCGGGCACAAGATTTCAGTAAGCAAACTCGTGATGGAGAACTTCGAAGGTGAAGGCCATACTTGATTGGGAGCCTCCACTAAAGTGCACGAGCTACGATCATTCCTTGGCTTGGTGAATTACTACAGTAGGTTCATACAAGGTTACTTTCGAGGCAGGCACCGCTAGCGGATATGCTCGAGAAAAATCGGACATGGCATTGGTCAGAAGGCTGCCAACACGCATTCGAAGGCTTGAAGCAAGCAATTTCGGAGAAACTCGTCCTAGTTCTTCCGGACCACACAAAGCCTTTCGAGTGCAAATGGATGCCTCAGACTTCTCCATTGGCGGAGTCCTTATGCAAGAAGGCCACCCATGGCGTTCTAGGCGAGAATTTAAATGACACGAACGCCATTACACGGTGCAAGAGAAAGAGATGGCGGCCATCATCCATTTGCCTAAGAGTGTGGCGACATTACTTGCTTGGCTCACGCTTCGCCATCATGGCGGACAACGTAGCCATAAGTTACTTTCGAGGCCTGGAAGAAGTTGAGCCCCAAGCAAGCACGGTGGCGAGATTTCCTTGCGGAATTTGACTATAGGTTCGAGTACAAGCCGAGGCAAAGCCAGCGTCGTTGCTGACGCACTAAGCCGCATAGCGGAATTAGCCACACTTAGCGAGCCAACCAAACTCGGACCTTGTCTCACGCGTCAGGAAGGCCTCCAACGAGACCCGTTGGCGAAGGACTTGCTGGAGAAGGTGCTTCGAGGAAAGACAAGGTGTTTTGGCAAGAAGAGGCATCCTCCTCACCGAGGAGATCGGTTATTTGTGCCAAGGTGGGGAAACTTACTGTAGAAGTAATCAAGGGTGCCACCACTCCAAGTGGGTTGAGTCACCCGAATAGAGCGCACCGCCACACTAGTTCAAGCCTCGTATTTTTGGCCAAGTATGCGGGACGACATCGAGGCATATGTGCGGACTTGTCTTGTGTGCCAGCAAGACAAGATTGATCACTGATTCTGGCGGGATTGTTGCGACCCTGCCATAGCATCAGGCAGTGGGAGAGTGTCTCCATGGATTTCATAGCTGGCCTTACCAAAATCAGAAGGTTCGCGGCAACATCGTGGTCGTGGTGAGCCAGTTACTGCAAGTATGCAGCGTTTATTGCCGCACCATGAATTGCAAGGTGGATGAAGCGGCCAGTCTCTTCGTCGAACACATCGTGAAGCATTGGGGTGTTCAGAAGCATCGTGAGTGATCGAGACCCTCGCTTGCTGGAAAGTTTTAGACGGAGCTCTTGAGATGTTGGAGACCAACCTCGAGTTCTCAACAAGTTTTCATCCATGCAGACGGATGGTCGGACCGAGCGCATCAGCAGCCTCCTCGAGATGTATTTGAGACATTATGTGGCGCTCATCAGCGAGATTAGGCGAAGTTGCTTGATGTCGCCTAATTTTCATACAATCTCCAGTGGAGCGAGACTACAAGCAAGAGCCCATTCGAGATCATCATGGGATTCCGACCCATGACCCCAACGCCATAGCTCTCGACATATGGAGGAAAAAGCCCACTGGCACATGAGCTCGCCGCGAATGGCATGAAGAGCGGACATCACGCGAGCTTAACTCGACAAGCCGCGAGGAAAATGAAAAAGTGAGGTCGATCTTAGGAGGCGGCACGTTGAATACAAGGAAGGAGATCGAGTCATGATCGAGCTCACGCCTGACAGTTCAAGACACCATGAAAGTTCACGAGGGGTTAGTGAGGCGCTACTGAAGGACACTTCCGCATTGTCAGAGCGTGTAGGCAGCGTCTCGTATCACTTAGAGCTTCCACCGAGGCTCGAGATTCATCCGGTCTTCCATGTGAGTCTTCTCGAGCCATATCACGAAGGCGTGGAAGAACCAAGTCGCGGAGAATCAAGGTGTGCCCCAGCGGTCGTTGTCACCGCGTTCGACAAAGATGTGGACTACATCCTGGCTGATCGCATCATCAGGAGGAGGGCGTGCCACCGTATTACGAGTACTTGGTGAAATGAAAGAACCTCCCGAGGCGAAGCCACTTGGGAACGAGAAGATGAATTGTGGCGGTTCGCGGAGCATGTCCAGCGAGTACAAGCACGAGACGCGACGAGGGCGCCATGAGCTTAAGTGGGGAGGATGTTACAGGTCGCGTGATTCCAGTCAAAATGGCTGAGAGAATGAGCAAGATGTGCTTAGCTTGGCCGATTCTAGAACATTCAGATAAATTCCAACTAACTAGCACACTTGTATAGGCTTTCCTAGATTTTGACACATGTACGATCTAGATTTAGATCATGTATACATAGAATTCTCTAGAACTAGCCGAAGCTTTCACTATAAATAGAGGTGAGCTCTAAGCGTTGTAATCGTCCAAGCGTCAAGCATCAAACACTGTAAGCTCTCTTGTAGAACTTTCTTTCGAGTAATCTGATTTCAGTATTTGGCTACATTCGTTCATTAGCTCTTCCTTCTCTTTAGCATTTCGAGGACCTCTTGGACTTAGCTATTGAGAAGCGCTAAGACTTCTTATGACATCCGACTAAGGTTGTCTAAGTCTGCATGCAATTCTTCTATGTAAACACCCATCCCGTAACAAAATGCCATTATTAATGAGTTTCCAATTATTATTATATATATGATCCATTGTCCAAACCTTTTGTATTTTTTTTTATTTTTTTTAATTATGAAAGCGATTGATATGAGATTTTAAATTTAAGGAAATTATAAATGAGCCTCACAATATTATTATGTATTTCGATTTTTTTTTTTGTTGCAGTTATCTGACACCCATGTCTTTCTTATCTTTAAATTAAAGGTATTCTCTTCGATTTGGACTCTTGAATATTTTTTTATATTATTATTATTATTATTTAACTTTATGAAAGTCTAATTATATCCCAATCTATATATGAGCGGATTCAAATATTAAACTTCTTATTTTTAAGATAAAAAATTTTATTATCTTAATTAAACGATGCTCACTTAATCTCTTACAACATACTTTCAAATTAAAAAGAAAAATTACCAACCAAGCAATATTTTGAGAAAATGATTTAGAATTTTTTTTCCTCCCACGGTTTATGTACAATCTAATGGATAACAAGGAAACCTAAGTTGTGTTTCCTTCCAAAATTTAATAAGTTTCCAATTAATTTTCACAACTCTGCTATTTTAAAAGTCTATGAATTTAGTAATGCAATAAAAGTCTCTCACAACACATTTGGGAGAAAACAATGAATCTGGTCCACATATATGATCTGAGCCACCAGACGTCTTGTCCTTGTCGTCTTAGAAAAGTTAAAAATGTGCTTAAATGGTTCGCCATCCACGCGAGAAGAAGAATCTAGAGTCTGAAATAGTTGTGAAATGACAAATTTAGAATTACAATGCCCCCTCTCCTTTTTTATTTTCTGTAATTTTCATTATTCATTGAAATACAATTTCAAATAATTGAATATTCGAATCCAGAATTAACTAAATCTGCAACAAAATAATGGTAATTTCCAGATTTTACAGGAGAACGAACAACAATCATCACCATTCTCTTTTCCACGGCAGAATGAACGGACTCTGACTTGGCAAAATTCAATGCTCGACCGTGAAAAAATCTTTGGGAAAAAAAATTAAAAAAACAATCAAAGGTTAAAGAAGATTCTCAAAACTTTCAGGAAAAAAAAAATAAAAAAAAATGATTGCCAAAAAAAAATAAAAAACTAACACAAAATAAAATAAAATAAAATAAATCAAAAGAAAGACGGACATCACATCGTCTATGGTTACATGATCACACACATGACTAGAGTCGCGGACAACTTTTAGCCAAAAGCCAAAAATCAAAAGTATCGGTCATGAGACACATAAACCCGTGGACCCCACCTAGAGGCTATAAATCTCCGGTATCTGTAAGCTGCTTGTACCATAAGCAATAAATTTCTCTTATCAGCCCAATAAGTGGACTTTTGAAAAACTGTTACTTCGACTTCGCCTATCAGCCCAATATATATTGTAATATTTTTCTTCAAACCCAGAAAAAAAGGAGAGAAAAGAAAAAGAAAAGACTTCTCGTAATCTCATATCATATCTTCGCAGACAGAAACCAACAATTTGCTTGTATGCCACTGCCGTCATGGTACTCTCCGCCGCAGATACAGATTATGAGGCACCGTTGTTGCATGAGCAAGAAGAAGAGCCTTTCGTCAAGAGAACAGGTTTTTTTTTTTATTTTTCATTATTTGTACTTGTAGAAAGATTGGTGGGGGTTTGGTTTTGTTTCTAATGTTGTGTGAAAGTAATTGTGTATGTGCTGATGGTGGGTGATGACTTTGAAGGAACTCTATGGACTGCCGTGGCACATATAATAACTGGGGTGATAGGCTCGGGGGTGCTGTCTTTAGCATGGAGCATAGCTCAGCTTGGTTGGGTTGCAGGTCCTTTGGCTATGGTGATCTTTGCTTCTGTCACCCTTTTGGCCACATTTCTTTTGTGTGACTGTCACAGAAGCCCTGATCCTGAATATGGCCCCGGCCGTAACCGGTCTTATCTTGAAGCTGTTGACGTGTATCTAGGTAACAATTTTTACATAATCTCTGTTCTCTCCGACCTTCACTTTTCAATTTTTTTTTTTTTAAGGATTCTTTTATGTGGTCTTGATGCTAAGTTTGATAAGCATAGCATAAATGGGATTACCCAACTTGTAAACAATTTTTTTTTTTTTTATGAGTTTAGATTTTGAAAAGGTAAATTTGAAAGGATAATGGGGGCGGTGTGAACGGCACTCAAAACTCCCTGCTTTTCATCTCATAATCTCAAGAAATAAATTATAAACGTTTTCGTAACAAATCATGTTACGATCTCTCTATCAAAAGAGAAAAAAAAAACAATAATGTTAGGATCTTACTATTTAAATTTAGATTTAAATTTTAATATTACGTGTAATTTATTTATTTGTTGAGAGATAAATTTTATAATAATAAAATTATTTAATTTTTATTTAATAAATGAATGTTATAAATAGGATCTTACTATTTAAATTTAAATTTAAATTTTAATATTACGTGTAGTTTATTTATTTGTGGAGAGATAAATTTTATAATTAATAAAATTATTTAATCTTTATTTAATAAATGAATGTTTTATATATTTTAGATAACCAGAAAAACTCAGGCATTAGTTCTTGGTTGACGATGAGCGGGTTTTGTGTTTGGTTGGTGACAACTGTGAGGATCTTAATAAATAGTATTTTGGATGACGTCATTCCAAAAAAGTACAAAAATCTTTATTGCAAAATTTGATTTCGTCACGAAATCCTCGAGGTTTGCTAAGTTGCCCCAAATAATATTCAACTTTGGTTGGTTGGATTTAAGAGAGTCCGTGTGGGGTTTGATTGATCAGGTAAAGTCAATCAGATGATGACTCTTAACGGGACTGTAATAAATATATTTTTGAATGACACATACTTCCAAGTCGTCCGTGTCCACATAAATTACGGTTCTTTTTGCTCTGAAATTTTTTATTGCAAAGTTGATCCGTCACGTCAGGGGGACCTTTATTTTAATAACATAAACAAAATAATGTTCAGCTTTGGATTTAAGTTTCCCCATGTTGACCCTTTAAATCAAACAATTTCTCTTAATTTTTATTACACATAGCACATATATATATATGCATATATATATATATATATATATATATATATTTCAAATTTAATTTATTTCTCAAAAAATTTGTTCTTTACCAATGAAATTAATAAAATACGTTACATAAGCAAAAGTTAATAATAAGTATATAAAAATTATTATCAACGAAATTGTATCCAGCGGGTGAGAGGTTGAGCATGCGGGTGCAGCAGCAGTGGTTAGGCGTCACTCGTGAGGTAACAATTTGATGACTTGATCAATTGAGTTTTGGGGAATTTAGATTTTGGATAATTCGATCGATTAGTCGGGAATTTAAGTGAGTTTTATAATTTAGAGAAAATAAATATTTACTGTATTTATTAGTTATATATATATATATATATATATATTTATAAATTTTAACAAGGGTGAATTTATAATTAATTAATTATTTTTTTCCCAAAAGGCTAACCCGGGCTATATGGTCTGCATGCTTGAATGAGATGATCACTCTAATGATATTTTAAGTGAACAGAGATTGAAGGTCAAGATTAATTTGCAGTAAAATGATTCAAGCACCATTCAAATAATTTTGCCGACTTTAATATTCTGACAGAAATTGGTAAAAACATAAGCAGTGCTTGAATCTTTGAGACTGAGGGTTTGCACATGAAAAAATGCTAATTGTATGTACATGATAATTGTTTGGTATTAGGTTCATGCTTATTGAAGTTCCTTTTTGTCATTACCTGTCTGATAAATTTGATGCTTCACATGGATCTTCAGGGAAGACAAGTGCCTGGGCATGTAGCTTTTTCATACATGTAGGCTTGTACGGGACGGCAATTGCCTATACTGTAACCGCTGCTATTAGCATGAGGTATGTTGTTGACATTGCCATATATGCTATGGTCTTGGACAATTACGGATTTTGTATCACTTGTCTTGACTTTCAGTAATTCTTTTCTATTCTGTTCATGCGCACAGGGCAATTCAGAAATCAAACTGTTACCACAAAGAAGGGCACGAGGCGCCATGTGACTACTCGGATACTTATTATATGCTGATATTTGGAGCTGTTGAGATAATACTATCTCAAGCACCAGATTTCCACAACATACAATCACTGTCAATAATTGCTGCAGTCATGTCGTTTGCCTATTCTTTCATCGGATTTGCACTTGGTATTGCCAAAGTCATAGGTACGGCATTGATTCTCCTATTCTTTCAATGGTTGTTTCGTTAATTTACTGGCATACTAAATGTCTAGATGCTTAAATTACAGGAAATGGATATGTTAAGGGTAGCGTTTCAGGAGTTTCAACTACTACTTCAATTGAGAAAATGTGGTTGGTCGCTCAAGCACTTGGAGACATTGCATTTGCCTACCCGTATTCCCTAGTACTCATTGAGATTCAGGTGTGTTATTTATAATTTTCAACTTTTGTAATTTTCAACTGGAAAATTTAGTCTTAAAGAACCTAATACGAAAATCTAATCACTTTAGAGACTGACATCAATTATGAACATTGTAAAAAATGAAGGATACTTTGAAGGACACTCCACCGGCAAACCAGACCATGAAGAAGGCCTCAACAATGTCAATATCCATCACAACCATTTTCTACCTTCTCTGTGGTGGATTTGGGTATGCAGCTTTCGGGGATAACACCCCAGGGAACCTCCTAACAGGGTTTGGATTCTACGAGCCATTCTGGCTTGTTGGCGTGGCTAATGCCTGTATCGTGATTCATCTAGTTGGAGGGTATCAGGTAATTATGCAAAATAAATTGTAATTGCACTGTTCTGCAGATGGTATCATTGTACAAGCGCAATCTATAAACTTCCTTTATGATAAATTTTTTTTTGGCAGGTTTATAGTCAGCCAATATTTGCCCATTTTGAAAAATGGATTTGTGAGAAGTTTCCAGACAATGGATTCTTGAATAATGAGTTCTTCTTGAAACCACCGCTGATGCCAGCTTTTAGATGGAACCCTCTCAGACTCTGTTTCCGAACTGCTTATGTTGTGTCTGTGACAGCAATTGCAATGAGCTTCCCTTACTTCAATCAGGTTCTAGGAGTGATCGGAGGAGTGATATTTTGGCCCTTGACGATATACTTCCCTGTGGAGATGTACTTTAGGCAGATGAACATTGAAGCTTGGACGAGAAAGTGGGTAATGCTTCGAGTTTTTAGCTACGTGTGCTTCATTGTGTCAATGTTTGGGGTGGTTGGATCAATTCAAGGAATTATAAGCGCAAAATTAAGCTAAGAAAAGATATGGTTCATCTAGGCGTATGTTTAAGGTAAGGAAGAATAATGGCTGAAGATTTTCAGATGGTGGTTCAGATTATATTGGCCACGAAGCAGGCATCTCTCAATTTTAACGGAGAAGCCATGTAATATATCAGCGTCTCTTCAAGTCTCTTAAGAGTCGAGATGACTTTTAGAGGTGGCGATTGTTGTATTGTATTGTATTGTGTCAAAAGGTCAACCAATGGCTTGTTGGTGGGCTTGTAGTCTTCCTTTCAGTCTGTTTCAAGTGTGCTATTTGTTGATTCAAAACCAAAACTCAATCAATAATTAGATGTAGTGCTCCCATTTGTTGAAGTTATGACCATTGTGTTGTGAAATTGGTGAATTGTGTGGTGAAGTGTGAGAGTTTTCACCCTTTGCAAGTAGCAAAAGATTCCACATCGATTATGTAATTCTCCCGCCCTAGCTTTTGAGCATTGTATATATATGATCCGTATAATTGTTTTGTGTCAACAATAAAAATTGGCTTACTATTTAATATTTTGTTTGGTTATAAATTTTTTCTACCATCTGTTTAGATTATAATATGTTGTCAGTACGATTGTTATTCGACGTGGTTAGTTTAATTTTTACTGCTTATATTTATTTATGTTTTTATATTGTTAGTTTATTATATTGTTATTTTAATTGTTTATTGTTTATAATATTTTTAATGATTGGTTTTTATAACACTACCTGTATTGTTATTTGTTAATATGTTATTATCTTGTTAACATGTCATGTTTAATTTATTTACTTATATATTTGGTTTAACTATTTATCTTATTTAATTAATTTATTTATATAATTGGTTTATCCACCTATCAAGTTTTTTTAATTTGAATAAATTATAATTTTAAGTTAGAAACTGAAGTTTTAAATCTATGTACGAGGTTCTATATATTTTATAATATTTTATTTTCTTATGTTTACATATTTCATGTTCATACTGTGATCTTTATTTTTCTTTTGATAATTATATTCGTTTTTTTTTTTATAATTATAATAATTTTTTTTGGGAGAAAAAGCAAGTCACACGAATCTACAAATCTGTTCTTGAAGTTTTCGAAAAAAAAACCTCATTTCTTGGGTATTGGACGTTACAATGCACTTACAAGCTATGGGCTCGAAAGTCACTATGGCTAAAAGAAACAGACATCTTTGTAGGAAAAATCGAAGACACTGATTTTCTTCTACCATTATTTACATGAAAGACTGAAAATGAGGATTCACTAACTTTGTAGAGTAACTTTAAGGAAAAATTGACCACCAGATGGATATTTTCCTTTTAAATGCCAAACATAAGTGACTATACTCGAGGTTTCAAGATTATGCAAAGAGTTTCTGATTACAACTCTGCTCTGTTCCACATCACCTCGTAATAAAAATTATGTAGTGTATAAATTACTAATAGAGATATACTTGAAGAGACGTCATTTTTCATGCATCAAATGTCTTGCAACAATAATATCGGAAGCGTAGATATAGCAAATACTTTAAGCTGATAACGACTCTTTTAATTATTAAAAAAAATAATAAAAAAATCATAAATTACATCCAAACGACTCTCAACCACTCCCAAAAGTGAATGCATTATACGTCCTAATAATGGACATAATCGATGAAGTAAAAGAGGTTGTGACTTGTGACTACTACCATCGTGGTGGTTACAGACATGCAGTATAGCAGAACAACGAAAGTAGACGCCACCAGAAGTGAAATGTTTATGAGAGGCCTAATAAATACAATGATGCAAGAAAGAAAAATGTTAGAAATGATAATGAAGAAACTTGTTATCGATGTGGAGGAAAAGGACTGGTCATGCATCTGTCGAACTCAAGAATCCAAGAAATGAAAGGGAAAAATTAATTTAATCAATAGCTTAGATCTTGTTGATATTGCTCATCTTGACGCCTCTGACTTTTTTGAAGACACATAGGGAAAAACGATCGCTTAATTAATGATAAAAAAATCCACATTAATTAAGCTCTCATTATTGTGTCATAATTATTTACTAATATATTAACTTTTTTATTTTTTTTGTAATTTCATCGTATGTACTTAATGTTCATATTTAATCATGATGTCTAATGTGAACTTTTGTTTAATGTAATGTTATAGATTTTATAAATAAATTTTCTTTTTTTTTTTGTAATAAAAAACTGAGGATATATGCTTGGATAACAGTGCAACCACATATACTATTTTTCAAGATAAAAAATATTTCTTGGAGATAAAATTGCTTGAAGGAAAATAAATAATATATTTAGTCCTATAGTCTTGATAGAAGGCTCTGAAAGAGCCATACTCTTGTTGGTAAGTGGAACAAAATTAATAATTCAAAATGCTTTATATTCAGCAAGATCCAAAAGGAATCCGTTGAGCTTTAAAGATATCCAGCGACATAGAGATCAAATTGAGACTTTAAATGGATATAATGCGGAATATTTCTATATTACTAAAAATACTCGGAAAAGAAATATATATATAAGAAAAGCTCAAAGCATTCTTATCAGGATTGTATTACACAATTATAAATACAATTGAAAACTATGTAATGATGAACTAGAAACTCATAGATCCAAAAACATCTATGTTGTGGCATGATCACCTTGGACATCGTGGATCTACAATGATGTATTGAATTATTGAGAATTTTCATTTATATCCATTAAAGTACCATAAGATTCTATTGTCCAATGAAATTATTTGTACCGCTTGCTCATGAAAAAAACTTGTGGTTAGACCATTCCCTTCTAAGATTAGTTATAAATTTCCATCATTTTAACTAAAGAGTTCAATGATATATATGTGGACCAATCCATTCACCTAGTAGACCATTTTGTTACTTTATAGTATTGATTGAACATTTGCACGGTAGTCACATGTTTGTTTATTGTCCACATACAATGTTGCATTTGCAACATTTCTTGCCAAATTATAAGATTAAAGGCACAATTTCTAGATTATCCAATACAACATACGTCTAGATAATATTGAGCATCCGGTTCTAATCCATTGAAGACTATTGTACATCAATTGGTATCAATATTGAGCATTTAGTTCCACATGTGCATACACAAAATGAATTAGTAGAATCATTAATTAAATGGTTGCAAATAATTGTCAGAACTTTACTTATGTGTATAAAATTAATAGTATTTGCATAAGGTCATGTTATTTTACATGCTTACGCCCATTGCTTATTATCAATATTCTCTATCACAGTTTGTGCTTGGTCAACAACCTAACCTCTTCCATCTATACACTTTTGGTTGTGTTATGCATATTCCTATATCACCTCTTCATCGCATAAAAATGGGACCTAAACATTATTTGGAAATTTATTTCTTTTTCAACTCACCTTTAATTATCATATATATTGATCCATTGACAGGTGATCTTTTCACAACATATTTTGTAAATTGTCACTTTGATGAAACATTTTTTTCCATCTTTAGGGAGTGGAAAGCCTCTTAAAGTAAGGCATGAATTATCTTGAAAAGTTTTCACTTTGTCTTATTTAGATCCTCATACCAATCAATGTGAAAATGAAGTACATGGGGTAGTGCATTTGCAACAAATTACAAATCAATTACCATATGCATTTATAGATGCAGCAAAGGTAACTAAGTCACATATTCCATCTACTAATACACCAACACAGATGGTTGTTCTTACAAAATAATCAAGTGTAAAAGTAGCTAATGAGTTATTTGTTATACGTTAGAAACATAGTAGGCCACTTGGTTCAAAAGACAGTGCTCCTTAGAAGAAGAGAATGAAAAAATAAGATCATGTTAAAAATAATGCTCAAGGTATAAATATACCCATAATATCTGAATCATCAGTTCCAGAAGAACTGATGGTCCTTGAAGAGACACAAGTACTTGAAGAAACTATAACTCATGAATAGTTACAAAAACACAAAAATGAGGAAAAATCTACAAATTATATTTATACAAGGAAAATATGGGATCGTAATGAAATAAACATCGATAATATTTTTTCATTCACAGTAGCTAATATTTTTGAGTCTCAAACTGTTAATGAATATAGAAAAAAGGTATGATTGGCCTCAATGAAAATCAGTAATTCAAGTATAATTGACTTCTTTAGCTAAACGTGAAATTTTGGACCTATATTGAAGATGTTAAACATATGAGATACAAATGGGTATTTGTGAGGAAACGTAATGAGCATAATGAAATCACTAAATAGAAAGCGCGACAAGTTGTACATGGTTTCTCGCAGAGACTTAGTATTAATTATAAGAATACATATTCTCCAGTAATAGATGCTAATACGTTACAATTTTTAATTAGTTTAGCAATTCTAGAAAGACTTGACATGCTTCTCATATACATAGTGACTGCTTATCTGTATGGGTCATCTAACATTAATATTTATATGAAAATTCTTGAAAGATTCAAAATAATTATATTTGTCCATGCATATTTATTAAAAAATGTGAATATAGATTTACAATTGTAGTAGTTTATGCTGATGACATTAACTTAACTGAAATTCATGAAAAACTCTTAAAAACTGCTGAATACTTAAAAATAAAATTTTAAATAAAAGATTTAAGGAAAGCAAAATAGTTTGAAATAGAAGATATAAGGAAAACAAAATAGTCTCAACCTACAAATCGAGCATAAAACAATAGAAGTGCTTACCCATTAACCTACTTGTGTTGAAAAAAATCTAAGAAGCTTATACACTCCACTAATAATTTTTTGCTAATCTTTTACTAGAGTTTTGCCCACATCAACATTTGAGAAGTTAGTTCACAATATTGACATCAACTCAATAAATTATCAATTGATACATGACATTTGAGGAGATGTTTCATCAGGAAAAACATATTTTTTAAGATAAGCTTCTGTAGTTATAGTAGACAAATGTGCGCTGTATTTTTTTCTTCAATAATGTTTTATCTCATTAAATTTTACTGATAAAATTTTAACGAGACAATCTTAAACACACTTAGTTAAGTACCTGCATAGTGAAGCTTCAAGTGGGAGTGTTATGAAATTGGTAAACTTTCACCATTTGCAAATGGCAAATATCCCACATCAATTATGTAATTGCCCCGCCCTAGCTTTTGAGCACTGTATATACATGATCCATGTCATTGTTGTGTCAGCAACAAATATTAGCTTAATAACAAGGTATTGTTTAGTGCTTTGTTTAGTTATAAATTTTTTTTCTATTTTCCATTTATATTGTAACATATTGGATATGACTATTATTATTAGTTTTTGAAGAATACTAAAATTGGGTACCAACCACACTACACGTGGGCATGTAAAGTTTTGGGTGCTGAAGCAGTTATAAATTGCACGGAAAGTCAAGATTTTGCTTGTAATATAAGTAGCTATGACCCGCACGTGCAACTAACTTAACTGTTCTAATGTAACTTGAACGATTACGAACTCCATATATGGGTTTGTATGAGCGGAGCAGAAAGCTACCAACATTTACATAAACCTTAAGACAGTCAACAAGGAAGAGCATGCACATACACACACGAACACAGAGATGAGAGAGAGAAAGAGAGTTGACTGGGCGTCTTGCGGGTGAGCTACCGGCCCATCTCTCACACGCTCAATAGCGTTGAATTCTTTAATTAAATCACGCACCTTTGGTGTCGTATAACACCCCCAATGCAATATGCAACCATTTTTCCCAATATATATATAAGAATATGCCCGCATGCATTTCTTTTCTCACTGAACATCAAACAAATATTTCGTCCTACATTTCTTTTCTCAACTATAGCTTTTTAAGACACAGCAAGAACTACTCTTTATTCTCTTCTTTTAATCTACATTTTCTTTCCTTTTATTGGCTCTTTTTTGTTTTGATTTGGAAACTCAAAAACTTTTAAGAAAAAGAAAAGAGAGGGGACAAAAAAAAAGACTAGAGATGGGACGCATTCCATGTTGTGAGAAGGATAACGTGAAAAGAGGACAATGGACACCCGAAGAAGACAACAAGCTCTCCTCTTACATTGCCCAACACGGCACCCGAAACTGGCGCCTCATCCCTAAGAATGCTGGTTTGTAAATTTGCTCTGATGATAAAATTTTCAAAACGCAATTTCTAAAATCTGCTTATAAAGTGTTCTGTTTTGTTTTCGCATGTTAGGCCTCCAGAGATGCGGGAAAAGTTGTAGGCTGCGGTGGACTAATTACCTTCGTCCTGATCTTAGGCGCGGCCAGTTCTCTGACACTGAAGAGCAAACAATTATGAAGCTACATTCTGTTGTTGGCAACCGGTACATTGATGCATTTCCCCTTTAATATTAACTTATCAAAACTGAAACTGACAGATAAGGTAAATTTACTGCAAATGGTCACTGATTGCAGAAATGGTATTGCAGATGGTCACTGATTGCAGCTCAGTTACCTGGTAGGACTGACAATGATGTTAAGAATCATTGGAATACCAAGCTGAAGAAGAGGCTTTCAGGCATGGGCATTGATCCAGTAACCCATAAGCCTTTCTCCCACCTTATGGCGGAAATTGCCACCACACTGGCCCCGCCACAGGTGGCTCACCTGGCAGAAGCTGCCCTTGGTTGCTTTAAAGATGAAATGCTTCATCTCCTCACTAAGAAACGCATAGATTTCCAGCTCCAGCAAACAGCACCAGGGAATAACACTACTACTTACATTACCAATAAAAATGATGAAAAAGATGATACCATTGAAAAGATCAAGCTCAATTTATCAAGGGCTATGCAAGAACCTGAAATGATACCTTCAAACAAGCCATGGGACACCATGGAGGCGATACCTGCAAACTTTGCAGGGACTTGCAGTGCTTTCCCAGCATCTGCTTCCGGATTTCAGTATGGCTCGACATTGTTTGGCCATGATGGGGCTGCATCACCATGGAGCCAAAGTATGTGTACCGGAAGCACATGCACAGCTGGGGAGCAGCAAGGCCAGTTGCACCAAAAATTAGAGGATGACAATGGAGAGGAGTCCGAAGGAGGAAAAGGAATGAGGAACGGATCCACCATGTTCAATCCAGATTGTGTCCTCTGGGATTTACCATCTGATGATCTAATGAATCCCATGGTTTAAAGAGGCTTACAGAAACAGGAGGCAAGACTTCCAACTTTATGATCTAATAATAAAACACCTTATGGCAATGATTTAAGATACAAATGTAAATAAAATCAACTATTAACTAGGTAAAATTTATTATAAAATTCAATATATCTCACTATCACTGTGTTTCTATTACATGTATATATCAAGCAAAATATGATGATGACGAGGATGTATCAGCCAAAACCTGCAAGCATTAATCAGTACATAAAACAAAATTACAACTGATTTCTCCAATTTGAGAAGCTGTAAGTTTCCCAAAAAAATAAAACAATGAAAAGACAACTCTTTTACAAGGATTACCTCCAGTTGCTCTTCTGTAAATGAATCTTTCTGAAGATTCCACGTGTCAGCATGAGTACGACGAAATTCTGCAACTGCTTTTGTCACAGTAGATTTAACAGGTGTCACCTCCCCACTAAAACGTGCCAGTAATGTAACATGCTCGGGCAACCAACTGGAACAGGGGGAAAATGTGAAGAAATGAGAATCAGCTCAATCACTCATAAGAAGAGACAACATGGTTGAATTTATGATTCTTCAAATTTTTTAAATTTAAAAAAAAAAAATCCAAAGTACTCTTGACTTTCAAGCATAATAATAAACCAACTCGATAAAACAGTTGTCTATACTTAAAGCAGGCAAACCTGGGCATATCATAAGGGACTGATAACACAGAAGCAACCAAAGCAAGTACAGCGCCATGTCTTGAAGCTACAGACTGACTGGAGCTCAAATTCCTACATTCACAAATTATAGATCTCATATCAAAATGGAAAATTTCTCCAGTGGGAATCTAAACCAAGATTTAAGTATGTGTAGAATGTACAAATATGTCTAAGAATACAGGCATTGAAAACTTATCCATTAAGCACAAGCAAATGGGCATTACAATAATCCAATGACCATTATAAGCACAAATGATAAGAGAATTCTAATAGAAACCCAGGAATTTGTGAATCCATTAAAGTAGAAAAGATGAACCCCCTCCTCCCACCTTCCCTTCTCCTTTCTTCATTTGAGATGTAATGTATAATATTTAACATATGTCAGCAATGAAAAATAACCTCCTCTTATTCTGCCTTTGAATGACATTGGCCTCCTTGTAAGCTCTATCCCGGAAGTCCTTGGCTAACTTTTCATCACCGCCCTTCATTAGGCCTGCCAGAACAGCTGCAGCATGCTCCCTTACCTGAACAAGATGTACATCCATCAGTAAAAAAAATCACAATCGTATCCAATGTTAAAAGGACTCTAGTCCGCAGAAACTATAACCACCAACATCCATAAGATTCAAACTTCATGGAAAATGTGTATATCATTTAAGCTTTATGCTTTCGGTACTTGAAATCAAGGGTCAAAATCACAAATCTAAGTCAGTCATATTAGCATTATCGTTGAAAGTCTAATACACACTCTCAACTAATGTACAAATAGTTGTATCCATTACTCTAGACGAGATTTAGTGAGAACTTGCCTCAACTTGATTGTCAGTTAGAAGCTTCTCCACTGTATTCCAAATATTTTGTTTTTCTGTGTCTGAGAGTATGAACGTGTGCCTGTTGTCAAAAACTTATATTAGCATCCATGTTATTACAAAATATTCTTAGCCTGAATGCCGGCACTGACCTCCTAAAACTGTCTTGTCAAATTAAGATCATAATGGAAAACAAGAAAAAGTGGAAAGTAAAAAAAGGAAAAAGAATAATAAATGTGAAATGGAAGAAACATAAGCAAATTACAGAAGCAAGATGGCCATTCTTTCTCTACAAATGTCAACTTAAGGAGAATACAGATTCTGTTGTAACTATACATGTTTTACAATTGAACTTAAGCAGCATTCCTCTAAAAAAGTTACGCCAAACAAAGTTTCATTTGAGGGGGGAGAGGGGGGGGGGAGGGTGTGGGAATACATAATTGCAATGCATCTGAGAACCACTCGAATAAGATAATTACCTATACATAAAAGTTCGCAGATATGTCAGAGTAGCAGATCTTATTCTCCAGTTAGAATCATCTGCAGAAGATAGAATTATGGAAACAGCTTTCTGAAGATGAGGTTCCCAAAAAATCCTCCATTTGAGCAATTCAAAAGCTGCCTTGGCCAATGTTGATAAATCTTTATTTGATGTTTCCTTCAAAAGAAAGATAAAGAGCTTTAGGTTTTTTAATTTTTTTTTAAATTAAAAAAAAAGTTTGAGTAGAGTGCTATACATCAATTTGCTTCAAGTAATTTTCATATATTGTATAGAAATGCAAGAACCATAGTGTGTTCAAGTGATAACTCCCCAAGTAAGAAAAGAAAAGGGCATCACAGTCTGTTAATTTCAAATGTGATTAAATTCCTAGCAATCAGGCAGCAGTCATCTCATGAGCATTAAGGCCCCACCAAATTCAGTGCTTTCTCCCATTGCAAGCTCATAAAAACAAAAAAGTGGAAACTCTTAATACTTGGAAAGTTAAGATCCGTTTTCTGAACAAATTCCGAAATCTGTGCAATCAGTATATACCCATAATAATAAATTCTATTCCTCTTCCACTGTCTGAGCAATGATTACTTCCAAAATTGAATATCTAAAATTATAGTCAACCACACCAATTGATTACACAAAGAGTAAACTGATACTAATGGACTCAAAGGCAGCAGAATGAACTACAGAATGTCAAAACCAAGAAGAAACTTCAGATAAATCATTTAAGTTAATTAACCAAAATCAAATTTGTGTCTCACATACCTGCAAGGATATTACAGGATAGAGAAGTCCCACAACTACGTCCAGCAAACATGAAGATCTTCCAGACTTCAAAGTTGAGATGATAAAATGAAATAACTACACATTTCAGGAAATAAGAACTGATCAGTAAAGGATATAAAACCAGAAGTAGAGTTTACTGAAAACAATAATAAAAATCAGTACCGATTCCATCCATTTGACATCATCTAGTGAATCCCCTTTCAAATGCCCATTTTGAGTACTAGTATTTGCTGACATCTCCAAATTGTCCGACTGATTATTATTCTGAATATTTGTAACTGCTTCTGATGCTCTTTCAGTTATAAACTGAGCCCATCTTTCCTCTTTAAGATAATTATCAATACCACTATTTCCGCCTTCATGTGAATACTCATGAGAAAATGATGCGTGGAGCCGAATGTTTGAGCACAACACAGAAAGGGTAACACCTATAGCTTCTCTTACCTGTTGAAAAACAATTTTGCATTAAACTCAAGCAAAACATCTTGGTAACATGAGGGTCAGTAACAGTTACAGTGTTCTGCTTCCAACACCAGAAACTGCAGAAAGCTTTCATCGCCCTTGTCCACACACCAAATACAAACTTTGATTCCTGATTCAATCAATCTTTACTTAAATACTAATACTTTTTTTATTTACCAGTCTTTTCCAGTCTGTCTTTTCTATAATCGACCACCTTACTTGTACATGCCCCTAACTGCTTTACACATTCCTTGCTTACAAAGGGTTTAGAAAAAAGACCAAACAAACTATCGAAACGAAATATAAAAAAGGGAAGACCGAAAGGAAGAAAGAGCAAAGATGAAACCAAATACATGTATACATACATGAGCTGATGAATGGCACATATTATTCAGTAGCTCCTCCAAAAGTTCAATATGTAGCTGTATTTCTGGCAGAGTCATCTTTTGAGGCGATATTTCTGTGAGGGCAGCTGAAAGGAAAGCATAGCGTTTTGCAACCACAGTAGTAGTTACAGTTGGAGGTAAAGGTGTCACCAAACAATTCAAAATTTGTTGCCTCAGAAGAGGAACTCTTGTTCCGTGCTTCCCTTTTCCTGTAACAGCATAGCGTATACAAGCTGCCCACTCAGGTATGGATTCCACTGATGGAGCAAGAATGATACTCTTCAACTGGATCATCATCCAGCTGTCCCACGCAACTAAAAGACCATCAACATCAGAATGCAACACCCCAGCCAATGCTTCAGCAGCAACACATTGCTTGGACCGCTCCTTTGCATTTGCAAACTCCTCCACTGTACTTTTAATCGCCACTATGATAGGCATCCCGCATTCTTGTACCAGCCGCTTGAAAATCCGTGCAAAGTTTGAGTAAAAAGTATCACTTCCTAATAGGGAAATCCAACTAGGAGTACGTGGCCATGAAGCTGAAAAGTCAAAATAAAAGCGGGTAATTGATTTATCTGCTAGGCTCTGAAAGGAAGAATTTCCATGACTTGCTCTGGAAGATGAGATCTCGGTATCTGTGATTATATGAACATGTGAAAGACTATTAAACGTCTCATCAAAAAATCGCTCTTCCTGAAAGATTTCACTCAATGCTCCTTCCAGGGATGATTTGCTATTTCCTTGTGAATTCCCAGACAATATTGGCCGACCCTCCAATGATGTTTTGTAAGGTGATTCTCTCAGTAGTGTATTTAGAGCAGAGATTGCAAGTATTCTAGTTTGAGGAAGTTGACTTTTTAAGTTCTTTAAGAAGTGACCTGAAATGGCAACAAAAGAATGCTTAAAAGCAGGACTAATCACTGTCGCTTCACTACCAGACAAGAATAATGTACTAGAGCTACTCATTAAAACAACACAAACCAGCAGTTTCACTAAGGATCTTCGAAGAGACATTTGGATCACATCTGGATGCCATAGCCAACAAGAGCAGAACTCTATTAGCCATCAGATTATACCTGATGAAAAATAACAAATAAGTGAAAAAGTTGGGAGAATTAAAGAATTTATAAAATTTTCTGTCAAGGCAAAGGTATCAGCAATTTTGTTTCAGAGAGAAGCATCGGTACAATTTATCAAGCCATTGAGCAATATGTGAGAAAATTAAACTAGTTCAGTGTCCCAACTACTGATATCAAGAGTCCAAACGACTTATAATTACCGCCAGTGCAAGCGAGTAGCATCGGAACTCAAAGAACCGATCTGAGAAATCAAATCTGAAAAATCTGATCCATCTTTATGATTGTCCATTGTCTTCAATATACTTCTAGACACTCCAGAGAAATGGATGTTGTATTTGACAAAGAGCTGCCAGAAACAGACAACATTTAATTAGAAGAAATTGCAAGTTGTGGCTCTAGATCATACAGTGAGAGATCTACCTCATTGATTGCCTTCTGCGCTTTCAGTGATTCATGATGGGAACTACATGAAAAAAAGAATAAATATAACGATCATATGCATACAATAATTTTCTGTGACAAACAGTAATCACACTATTACTAATGCAAATATTGCCATATATATGAATTTAGGATACCTTGAAAGAATCCCATGGAGAAATGAAGAGAATGCCTTTTGATCCTGGAACATAGAAAGATATATAAGAAAGCCACCTGTTAAATATGTTTGGAGCTCTTTGCTTTGAAAGACCTACCGTGGTCAAATGCTTCAGGACAGTCTGTGTGGAAAGGACTGCACAAGAACCTAGGACCGCATACTCTGGTGTGTTTGGAATCCTTAAATTCTCAGCAAGAGAGAGCACACACTTTGAAATTAAGGATGGCCATCTCTTGATCATCTTCAATAGAGATTTACCAGCAAGTCTAGGAACCAAACCAACATTTCATACATACATCAGTCAAAATGATTTTGCTATGACAGAGTAGATGATCTGAATCAGATAAAGTAAAAAGCAAAAGAAATTATTCTAAAACAATTTGATTAGAAACCAATAGCATGGAATAAAAAAGTTGCATAAAAAAGAGGAACCATGTGTTACTTTAGAAGACACAACAAAATGCTAAACTGCTGTTCTTATAACAACCCAAACCCAGCTCCTAAGAGAAAAGGGAAGATGTTTAGGAATCCTGGATGTTCAAATGCCTCTTACATTGTTGAGGAACCTACACCCATTGGCAGATGTTGTTCAGAGATCTGCCAATATCCAGAAAAATATAACATGATAGCTTGTAGCTACCATGGATCCAAATCAAGGGTGGAAGTAGAGTACTTGTATAAGGGAAAAATGCTGGCCAAAATTATCCTAAAACATGCTTTTGATAAACTTTAAAAGAAAAATGTGCGTCACATGCTTCTGTGCAACATATAGCAATAGACTCACAACAGTAAATTCAAGATGAAATCCTTTTCTATTACGGTAGGTTCAGGTCTACACCTCCCACGTGCCTAATTTTTGCTCTTAAATATTAAAATTACTTGTTTCCCAAAAGCAATAAGATTATTTAAAATATCAAACAAATTGTTTGATCATATATAACTCACTCATAGAAGATCAGGGTACTCACATGCGAACAGCTTCATATCTATGCAAAGATAGGTTTAGGAGATCATCCATCAAAAGTATCACATGGTCTGGTGGGGAGAAATCCCCTGTTGTACGAAACAGATAATAGGATGACTGAGATGATCTCCATGTACTGTGCATGTATGCCTTGTCAATAAGTGCCCACCTAGGTCTGTAAGCCAAGGATAGATTGGAATGAAATGATAGATACCGAATAACGCAGTTCCAATGATAATAACCTAATGATCAGATGCTTTACCTTCTCTTTCCTTTTGAATGAGAAGACACAATAAAATTTATAGGAGGTTCTACAATGGCAGCAGATTCCAACTTCCAAGCCTGCCTGTGATTTGACCACTCGTCATATTCCAAACTTCCTATATCACAAAGTTCAAGGAAAATTAATGTGAGGGGTATATATACATGGAATAGAAAAATAGTTTCTCTATTCTATATAATTTATCTTTTCAAAAAATAAAAGGGAAGAAGAAGAAGATTGTTCAAAAAAGTATTCATTACCATAGTTCCCTAAAGCATCCATGATGCGAATAATCAGTATCAATAGTATGCTGTCATCTGATTTCTCCTCTAACAAGTATCTGCCCATATTGCAAATTTCACTGATGTTCAGCTACAACCACCAAAATGGAGATATCTACATCCACAATAACAACAAAAGTATAAACATTACTTGCAGGCTGCATGTGTAATCTCAGCAGCTTTTTCCCGCAATTCAGTGCTCCCAACGGTTGACCCTGTTGATCCAGCTATTAAGAAGGAAGTATAACCAGGATCTCCCATCAACCCACTCTGAGAGGACGGCCTAAAATCAGGCAAGCAAGATAAAACACCTAACAAGGTAGACTGAATACGCAAAAGAGTCACTTTCAAGTGCTCTTTCTCATTCCCTGCATCACAGATTGTATCGCCAGAAATTTTAATTTTACAAAAATGAACCTTCAGAACTAATACACACCAAGACAACCATCTCTCCACATTAAAAAAATGTATATGTACATTACCTGAATCAGAGTGCAATTTAGTTTCGCATATTCTCAGTAGATCATCTAAGGCTGACTGAAAATGAAGGTTCAATAGCTCATTTGCAAATTGAACTTCATTATCACTTCGAACATGCCACTTGGGACCCGTTAATGGTTCATAATCAGAAGAATTTTTTGTGCTGATCCATTCCTCTAATGCAGCAGCAGCAGGGTGACGCAAAATGCACCTAGGAAACCAGAATTTTCATTTTTCATATAATTAAGAGAGAGAAAATGAATTCAATGATAATTGCATATGCTTAAAAGGTCATACTTGTACTGGTCAATAGGATAATAGAGAATCAGGCTTCCAAGAAGAGATCGTAGAAGATGATCACCGGCTACATTAACCTGCATGTGATTAAAAAAAGGTATTAAATAATAAAACCAGAAATCAGTTTTAAAAATCGAACACTACATATCCATTTAAACATAGTTCATGTTAGAAAAGAGAATGCAAGACCTTCCAAGATGGGGAGTCAAATGCAGAAAAAATAGCCTCTTTGAATTGATCCTTGTAACGAAGAAGTGCAGGACCTGCATAACTGATTGCAACTGATAATATTTTCAATTGATAATCAATAGCTGCTTCAAGCGCAGGGGAAATAGTAGGCTTTTCCTGAGAATGGACGAAAAGAAACAACCAATTACCACCACAAGAGTCCAGACCTAAGGGCAATAAATGATAATATATCAAAACCAGTCAAAAAAGAAAGACCTTCGCTGAAACTGAGGCATCAGTGATCCCTCTTCCTCCAAATCCAGTAGCAGGTGTTCCTTTCAAAGAGGATATAGCAGAGAACAACACTGGTTCAACAAGGTGAACAACTGCCTCCTCTGGGTTTGAATGAACACATGCACAACAAAGCAGTCCAACCTCAGCAATTGCCCCAGGAAGAATATTTGTTCTAACAAACTTGGATATCTTCTTCAAAGCCTGTTAATCATATGAAAAAATATTTTATAACATCTTTGTCCAGAGAGGAAATATTAAAGTCACCCTCACCATTTTATGCCTTTAATTGATACCTGATTATACAGTGACTTTGAAAGTTTCCCAAGTAAAATTTCAAGCATGCAATAGTAGTATGGACCATCATCAACTAGAAAAGTTCCCGATGTTGCTGACGAATGTAGATCTTCATTCCTGCAGCAGCAGTAACATATCATCTTTAGGGGGAAAATGAACCCCAACTCTTACAATTAACAAAGATGAGGAGAGCTACACGACAACACTTACAGAACACTGCTGGGCTCCAGATGTTGAAGTAATGAAAATAAACGACACAAGAATTCATCTAACCATTCTGAAAACTGGTTCATTGACATGAATGATAACTCATCTCTATTGTCATCCAGGGTAGCTATCTGTAATCATAAGTTGAGAAGTATAAGCCATGTGCTAACAATCTAGAAAGATATCAATCATTTTTGCTATGAACAAATGGGCTATGAACTTACGTTGGAAAATATGGAACCAATTAATTGCATGGTTGCCAAGGTTTTGGGGGGATCATTAGCATCCATACCAGCTAATGCATTCGATAATGATATCATCAGAAGTTCAATGAAAGCATCATCACCACCACCAAGATCAGCCGGTTGCACCGAAGAAGTTGATAGAGAAGTGAGGAATAGCGAACGCCCAGCAAAAGCTACAGACATCACAGCAGTTTTCAACTGGTGGGTGGCAGTCATCTGACTAGTCACAATTGGTAAAAAGAAAGTTAATTTGACGAAGTAGTCCCAACTTAAAAAGTACTGAATACTTCCAACTATCCTATCAACTATACAAGCTTGAAAATTCTAAATAGTAATCTTTTGTAAAGATAGGAACGACCACAGCTGAATGATATCAAATATATATACAATTCCAGCATTTAAGGAATATATCTAACAACACCAACCGTCTCCAAGGCTATATGGAATCTAGATGCTAGAAACGGAAGAACTGAAGAAGGATCCACATATGACAAAATAGAAGTTGCAGCAGCAACCGTCTCGGAAAGATGTTCATTCTTGCTATATTGACCACGATCAATTAACTTCAGCACCACGTTGACAAAAAATGTCCTCTCTGATTTTCCTAGAAAGAGTTCAGCCTGTGTATTGTTATCTGCTTTCCTATAATGACAGTATTTGAGCAGAATGAGCATAAAATTTGCTTTTACTAAATCCAGCATGTGTTCATCATTAAATTGGTGAATTCTTACTGCTGCTCACGATGCAAGCGTTTCTGGAATGTAATTACCAAATAGAACAAAAATCTCTCCAATGAATAAGTCCAGCGACCACCATTAGAAGGATGGTAATACCTACAACAATAAATATCAGAAATGAAAAACAAAAACAGGAACTCAGAAACTATGAATAACTCTTTACAATCAGAAACCAAAATTGTAGCAGTAAAATGTCAGTAAACAAACTGTTCTAAGAGGTTGACCAATTTCTCGAAGTGCTCCTGTGCTGAACTACCAGGTTTTAGTAGATACACCTGAAATTTTGATTGTAAAAGAAAGCGCAATTAAAACTTAGGAACTATCTATATTTCCCTCTAAAAGCAATTGAAATGAAGGCAAAAATCTCTCTTACAACTGATTTTGCAATGGCCTTTGCTGGGGTTAGTGTTTTATTGGAGAACAAGAACCTAGTATTTCTCGGAACATCCACAGAAAAAGGATATGATCCACTTCCATTTGCCACAGGTACCTGTGAACCAGATAGAAGCAAAAGGTTAGCACAAGAAAGATACAAAGGGAAACAAAACTGTAAAATTCATCAGCACCTGGAAAGACCAAAAATAGAACCAAAAGAAGTACAGGCAAAAGAGCCCGAGCCACATTAAGGAAACACCAAGTATAATATAAGGCATATAATGTACAGTGACATCATTTTAAATCTCTTTAGGTAATAAGCCATTTTTGCTTCGATTGATCCAAAAATATCACACTCACCTCGAACATGTTCAAGTATCTCGTGAAAAGCACGGGTATGAAACACTCCCAATCAATAAAGTTGTAGTTCTTTATAACACGAGCTATAACAGCTGTCCACTGACAATTCCAGAATTGGCAATTTGGAACAGAGTCCCACAAGTCTAAACACTCTTTAATCCAATTTCTGCCATGCAAAGGAAAGAAAATGCTCCAGTAAGGGCATTTAGCATAACTGATAACAATTCCCAAACACATGTACCCCGTTCCTTACTCTGAAAAGAACTCTTGGTTGTCCAAGTTTGTGGGAAGAAACAGTCTCATAAAGCCGGATCCTTCAAAGGAAGAGTTATGCCATGGATTTTCCAAAAGGGACCTGCAGTAGGCATGAAATTTAAAATTTGAGAAGGAAAACCCCAAGAAATTCACTATTGTTGCCTAAACAACAATTCAATTTAATCAACATATCTAGAGATCCCATTTATGTGAAAAATATACAGCAATAAGGGAGAAGGTTGAAGAATTTCAAGCCTCGAAAAATAAAATTCACCTTCTTTTTTCCTTCTCAGGTGCACCTTAAGTTTGGAAATAGGTAGATTTCCAGGTGACTTTGTTAAATATCAGGCTAGAAATAATTAAGTCAAAACTTTGAATTTTCAATTGTATTTGAAATGGAAAAGAAATAATTTATGTAATTTTTTAAACTTAAGTTTGAAATGACATTACAAAATTTCCATACTATTGTTCTTATTTTCAAATCTTGTCAGAAAAGACAGAGAGAATATGTGAGTGGATCCAAAACAAAGCCAATCATAAACAGTGTCATTCAATGCTTGCCACTTTAACAGCGAAAAGGTTAACTAAAGAAAACAGGAAACTTTACCTAAACTCAGACCATATCTCAGATGCAGAACCTGGGGGAAAAAATCTCCGGCCGGATCTAACAAGGGAAGTGACTGCTTCAAAATGTCGTTGTCTCAATCTCCAACCCTCTGGACCTGTATTCCTGTAAGAGATACACAACCCAAAATCATGAGAATTAGAAGGTGTCAAAAACTTGGAAAAGCAGAGGAAAGAACAAAAATGTTTTAACACAACGACAGTTTGAAAACAAAGATCATACACCAGATACACAGTAATTCAATTAGTTTATATTAAAAAAATACATCTGAAAGGGACAAAGATAAAAATCACCTTGTAAAATGTGTGTCAATCAGAGTATCATAAAAAGGGCGCCAAGGAACTTTCAAGGACAACTGTTTTCGATACTTATTAAGCAACTTGACTAAGAGATTTCCCCATCTAACCTAATATACAGAAACAAAAAAGAAAAATATAAATATATATATATATTTGGAAAAAGACAAAGAATGATTGGAAAACATGAAAAAAGAATTTATTTCTCATATGATGTAGCACCTGGGCGTAAAGTTTATTCTGTGAAATATTGAACAATTCTAACCCAATTTCCACAAGTGCGCCCACATCTTCTAAAGATAATTCACTTTTTGCCTTTATGAATCTGCAGAGCAACGAACAAGAAGTCAGAATCCGCTTCTGTTGCCATCCTCTAATAGTCAGATATGGTGTCATTGATACACCGGCACTCACTTAAGCTGAAAACTCTACAATAAGTCACAATAACTGGTGGAAAACGAGTGAAAATAAAACAAGGGCCATTCCCTAATATTTTATCAAACAAGAAACAGATGCATACAGGTGATTTCAAACAGGATTTAATCAACTGTAATACATAGATGTAATATGTATGAACAATAATAAAAGGAAAGTGAATTTCCATAAAAGACTACCAAAATGGACATCAAGCCACTATTTATATTTCACGTCAACAGAACTTTGAAGAAATGTTTTCACAATAAGAAATGTTCAATGGTGAACAATTTACAATTAAAGCTTCTATAGTGTCCTCCTTCCATCAAAAGCTGAATCAGCAGCTAAAAATTAAATGCTGCAGTTCGATACAATGTCCAATCCTAATCACACTCTAGCCTCACCTCCAATGTACTAACCCTTGTATTGTCTGTTTTCAATAACCGAGCAGTCCTTACTAAGATCATGTTTGTAACAGTCATACTACAGCTTTCAAAAGCACAACAAATACTTGGCAGTTAATGTCTACTTTACAGTTGACACCTACTGATTCAATTTTAGCACAATTGTTGCTTAAAATCCACAACATTTAACTACCAAACATACTCGAACTCAACAGTTTCCAATATCAAACTAAGTCAAAATTCGATCTCATTTCATACTAAATCGCACTCTATCTAAGCAATCGAATTGCAGGAAAGCAGCATCATCTGGACAAAAAAGAAAGGTTCATCATTTCAATCATAGTGATCATGCCGCCTGTCGTCACTGACACGTGGCAACAACCTATGCACCACAAAACACACCTAACCACCTTACCGACGGTTTCACACTCGCAATTCATTCAAACTGAAGTCAACAGTCAGCGCTAAAACAAAATAATAAAATGATAATTACAACAATAGTAACAGAAATTCAAATTTCAAAAAAAACAAAATCAACAGCTAAATGAAAAAGAAGAAAAAAAGTGAATATTAATAGAAATGAATCGAGTGGAAGTGAGCTCACAAGTCGATGACGGAGATCCATTTGAGAGTAGAGTAAACAGATTCAGGATCGTCTGCTCGGTACGAGTCCTTAACAGACTTCACAACGCAAGCAAACGATTCCTTCTCTTTCTTCGTCTCCGCCGCCACCGGTGGCGGCAACCACGCATTGTACAGATGCATGTCTGTTCTTCTTCGTTAGAGTCACCGAATTGAAATGAAAACGAAAACGAAAACGAAAGGAAACGTAAACGAAGCGAATTGATCGAATGACAATCGAAATGAGGCTTTGCAGAGAGTACTTATAGATGGTGTCGTGTAGTGTTTCTTTTTCGTCAAGAAAATGTTTGTTTCTTAATTTTTTAAGGAAGAAAGAAATGAGTTGATTTTATGCTGGGGGTACACTGGAAATCGGCTATTAATAATTAATGCATATTTATTATTTTAACATATATTCTGGTTGTGATTTTATATTGTAAAATTCATATGCAGTACTTAAAATGCATATAATATAGTGAAATTTAATCTAGAAAAATACAAGTCTATTATTTTCTCCTCGGAAAATACATCCTAAGAGTGGGAAAATTAAATGGTGAGAAAATAAAATAAATAAAAACTTGGTTAGTAAGTTAAGAGCTGGGAAGCATGTGGTCATACGTGGCTAGCAATATATCCATTGAATTGAATCTTACCCCTTTTACATTTAGGCCCCCCCAACAATTGACTTGACGTCACCATTGCACGCGATGCAGGACACTTTTAGATGGTCCAATAGTTCACATACAAAGCGTGGGCCCAGACCCTCTGTCCGTCTAATTCAAGCCTAGCACTGCGATCCCACTGGAGAATCGATGCTGGAATCGGGCCGTTTGTTTCACTACTGCTATTTTATGGGAGTACGTAAAAATCAATGAATTACTGCTGATTTTATCAAAAGTTAATTATAAAATTTTAGAATTTCTTTCATTGTTAATGAAAATAAATCATGTTCATTTCGGAATATACGCCAAATAGCAACTGATTCAATATAAAGCAGCTGCACAATTTGATACTGATTCCTAAATCTATTAATTTTTAGTACATTCCGAAGTTCAAAAATTTGATAGTACTTTGGAAGTACTTTTGGAATCATTCCACTTTATTGACATGGAATTTCCAAAATATCTCATTTTATAATTTTATTAATAGAATCTGCTTGTTGGGGGAATAAATGCTCTTGTATTATTCTTTCTTGCTCCGCCTTGTAATTTTCATTTGATGTTTAAGTGGAACCTAGGAAAGGAAGAACAAAGCTTTGTTCAACCTTTAATTATTATTATTTTTTTTTTGTTCTTTATTACAAAACCGTGTACATAAATTTAAATATCAACACTAACTATATTTTTTAAAAATAAATAAAAATATATTATAGCTGAAGTTTGGCTTGAAATTATATTACTAAATAAAATTTAATCCGACAACCATATGGAAAAATTTTAACCTAAATTCAATAATTCAATACTAAATTATTTTTTTAATATAATTCAATGGTAAATTAAACATTACGAGATCGACATTTTATAAAATGCCGACTTTCGTTTTTAACGTGCTCCACAGGACCAAAAGTCCAAAACAAAGCCCAGATCTCAGCCTAGGCTGAAATAAATGCAGCCGTTGATATTAAAAAATTAAAATAAAAACAAACGGAAAATCTGACCGTTGGAGAAGAAATCTAACCGTTGAGACTCTTCTGGTGTTTTAACAACAATTTAAATACCCAACGATTCCTCAGTCTTTGGCCAACAAAATTTTCACTGCGTTCTTTAATTATCTAACGATCTGCAATACTCGAAGCTCTCAGTTTCAACTCATTTTTGGCATACATTGTTTCATTTTTATTTTTATTTTTATTTTTATTTTTATTTATTCATTTATTGCTTGTTTTTGTTGAATTACCAACCATGGCTGAAATGAAAGATGCCCATGTTGTTGAAATCCCAGTAGACGAAGAGCACCAACAGAAAGTTTTGTGTTGCATGAACACAATCACAGCAATTCAACACCACCCATTAATGGAAATTTCTCAAAGTCCCGGCCATCTTCTGCTTCTCAAGTTATGGCAAAGAGAAGAGGACCTTTTCGGCCGAAGAATTTCTTTGAAAGAATCAAGAATGGATTCTATCAAAGGAGAAATTTTCCAACTCTGTTGCTTCTTTTTAGTCTTTCATGGGTTCTTCTTAACATTGTTGTTTACTTCTTCTGTCAGTCCCAAATATGAACATACCTGTAGGAACTGGTGGATACCCTCTATTTTATCTGTGTCAACTTCACTTGTGTTTGTGTTTTTGGTTGAGGTTAAGCTTCACAGGTACTGGAAAGTGTGCAGGCAATTGCAAAGAGAGAAGAATGATAATAGGGCACTTACTAGATGCATTCAGGAACTGAGGATGAAAGGGGCTAGCTTTGATTTGTCGAAGGAGCCACTGAGTGGAAAGAGGATGAAAAGCTCAAGTGTTGAGATCAAGTGGAAGCCGCTAACTTGGTGTTCTCAGAATGTGATCACTATTTGTCTTCTTTGTTTATCAGGTTTGGTGTTTCCTGCTAGCAAGTTCATTCTCTGCTGATTTTGATCGCAAAGGTTATGGACATTCTCCAGAATGACGACTGGCAGATATACAGTATGTTCCAGTGCTTTTAAGGTAGTATTAACAGCAATTAGCTTAGTTTTTGTGATATCATTCTTTATGAACTGAACTCAATATGCTTGTTCCTGTTGCGCTTGTCGGATATTGGAGGCATTATCAGGAGCAATTGAAAAATCTCAGAGTTATGTCTCACATGACTCTGAATATGTATTGTTTGAGCTGTTTAAGGGGATGAAGCATTTTGGTCCGATCATCACTACACAACTTTTTGGTCCGATCATCACTACACAACTTTTTGAAGTTTATCCTCTGCAGACTGCTTTCTGCATTTCTGCCGCTAAAGCTGAAAAGAGATCCCAGAAAGACCCCGTAAATGTGTGAAGCCGTCTCTCTTTCTATCTCATACTTGGTGCCAAACATTATGAAGTGGTTTATATAGCAATCAGTTTTGCTGTAACTGTAGATACCATTTTTCTGAATTTAGAGGAATCAGACAACTGTTGTTTGTGAAAGAAAAAGCTGCAACACACACCTCTTGTGTGCCCAGTTTTTGCTGCCATACAAGCTTTGTTTATCAATAACAAAACATCTTTTTATTTTTGATCCACAAATTAAAATATCTTAGCTCCACAAAAGGTTGTTGCATAAAAAAAAAAAAAAAAAAAAGGAAGACGGCATTTGGATTGAGCACAATTGTTTTTAATTTCATTCACCTCAATAAACAATGAATGGAACGAACAAAAAATAAAGTTTCAAAGATTGGCTGCAAGGGATTAAAAAACAGTTTTAAAATGTCCAAAGAAGTAAATAAAATATGAGATTGATTGATTATTTGATTGTACATTAAATAACAACTCTTCCTTCAGCAAGAAATCTTTCATCCACAATGTAATTTCTGTGCGTTCTCAAAGCCGTCACAAGGGATAAAAACAGTTTTAAAATGCCCAAAGAGTAATTAAAATATGAGTACATTAAATAAAGTTCATCGACAATGTTTTTCCATTATTAATTTCTATGCGTTCTCAAAGCCACATCACAAGTGCATTCAACTCTTCCTTCAGCAAGAAATCAAACTCATCCACAATGTAATTTCTGTGCGTTCTCAAAGCCACGTCACAAGGAATAAAAACAGTTTTAAAATGCCCAAAGAGTAATTAAAATATGAGTACATTAAATAAACTCATCGACAATGTTTCCATTATGTAATTTCTATGCGTTCTCAAAGCCACATCACAAGTCCAAGAATGTATGCATTCAACTCTTCCTTCAGCAAGAAATCAAACTCATCCACAATGTAATTTCTGTGCGTTCTCAAAGCCACATCACAAGGAATAAAAACAGTTTTAAAATGCCCAAAGAGTAATTAAAATATGAGTACATTAAATAAACTCATCGACAATGTTTCCATTATGTCAAACTCATATGTTTCCATTATGTAATTTCTATGCGTTCTCAAAGCCACCTCACAAGTCCAAGAATGTATGCATTAAATAACCCATAATCAAGAAACGACTTCAACAATGAAGTTCTCTAATTTCATGCATTCTCAAAGCCATATATTCGGAAAACACCTGAAACAAGAAACAAAAATTAGAACAATATAAACAGAATATCAACAGAAGCAAACTTAATGAACAATTTCAAATCATCCATCAAAATTTACCTTCATCAGCCTGATATTTGTTCTTGTCATCCCCAGCATATGCAAGTAGATTGTATTTGGGATTCCATTCAACACTATTCATTGCAGCACGACATGGAATTTGATGCAGTGTTCGGCCGGTGTGAACATTTGACTAATTCACACAGCAGGAATTGGCACAAAGACATTGCATGAGCAAAAGATTATGGAGAAAAAGATAGATCAAATAGTACAGACAATGATAATAAAAAAAAAAAAAAATTCACTGGTCCGGGTCAGAACAAAGTTTGAGGGCACATACTATATCTATAAATAAGTCTTCACTGGCAGAAGCAATATAATCTCCTGTATGGTTGAAGCTAATTGTCCTGACAGGCCACCTGAGAAAATACAAACAGAACATTTTATAGAAATTTATCATTTTAAACATCATAAAAACTTACAGAAAGAACATTTTAAACAGTTATCATAGAAACAGGCACAAAATGTTAGGTAATATGCAAACATTATAGATGCTTACTCAAGTTTGGTAAACGTTCGTACACAGAGCATCTCTGAGATATCCCAAAGGCTGACTAAGGAATCGGCACTTCCAACAGCAAAATATCTGTCACGATACAGAGAATTAGTTGCATGCGTTAGCAGGACTACCCTTTCAATAAGTTGATCCACAATTTGCATGTGAATAGCTTGAAAATGTCAAAACAGCTTTGGAGCACCTTCCCATTGGATCAATAGCAATGCAATAGCAACCAGCTGTATGGGCCACAACAGTGTCAAGTGGACGAAGAGAAGGGTATGTTAGTACTTCAACAGTACCTGAGAAGAATAATACGCAATCAACATATATATAATCAATAATCTAGTGAAAGCATGACCATATTCAATTTAACTTAAATAAGCATTTTCCAGCATAGAGTGAAGCTTCAATCCAACAATTAGTTCTCACCATTTCCAGTTGTCAAAAAGAACATTTCTCCTGTCATGTTCCAAGCAATCTCATTTACCTGGAATATAAAGGAAGTAGGGAAAAAATTCAAGAAGCAATGGGTAAATAAATAAGATCAACACAAATACATGCTTAAGGCATCACATAGAAGTAGGTTACCGGGTATAAGGGTTATATAATTGCCTTTTCTTTTGTAAAAACTCAAGTGTCAAAGTTTAATCTTTTTTGAGGTGTGTTTCAACTTGGCCTTCTTCCCCCTTGCTTTGAAGGAAGACTCACAGCATAAGCCACAGAAGAGGATACAGTTAGAATAAATGTTTGTCTGATCTAAAGAATACCTCATAACCAAATTTGCGCCTATGAATTGGCTTAAATTTCCGAACATCCAATATTGTTAGTTCATCATCCTGCAATAAGTAACAAAACAGACAACCAAACGATTCAGAGGAAACTGATGACCCCTATTACTTGATTATTCTACAACTTTGAATGTAAATATTTTGGAAATATATGGAACTTTTGCCAAGAGATAGAGGACTGTAAGACATACCCTATTACCAACAGCAATGTGTGTCCCATCAGGTTTGTAAGTGATGTTGATGTTCTCACCACTGAGTTCTGCCTGCTGGGAGCATTTTCCACCTGAACAGCACAGAGGAAACATACTGACAAATTACTAGTACTCTGACTAATTATCCTTTCTTTAAGCAGCTCTTATAGGGAATGTTCTACTGAACAGTCATCAATTGACTTTCATAGGTGATGCCTACAAACTACAGATCTTCAAACATTGGGAGAGGGCTATGCAAGTCTGAACTCAGCTTCTTAAATACAAAGGATAATTCACTGGCAACTAAAACTTATCATTACCATAAAGATAAAACTTTCTTCGATCACTTACAGGACTAACCACTCAATTCACTAGCATCACCCTTTTTAATTTTTCCAACTAAAGAAGTTAAGAAGTCAATTTAGGAATGCATTTACTTACTCCGAGCATCCCATAAACGCACAGTCTTGTCACCTGATGCTGTGGCAATTAGATCAGCATGTTTAGGGTCCCAACATAGCTGATCCACACTATCTGCATGCCCCCTCAATTCAATATCTTTCACCTTTCCCTGCAACAAACATATCCAAAACATCAATAACAATGACAACAATCCATATACCCCCAATCAATATTCACACATTTAAATTGAAGAACTTAGGGCAATGCACATTCAATTTAGTCTAAAAACATTAAATTCACTAAGCTTCAATTGTCCTCCAATGCATATCAAAACTTTGATATCAAACAATAACAAGACAGAATAGCAACCCGTATCAAAATTTATAAAATTTAACTGCTTATTTAATTACTGCATCTAACTGAAACACCCAACCCACACCCCCCCCCCCCCCCCCCAAAAAAAAAAGGACCCATTGCACTATCAACGAAAAGGCATGTTATAAAAATGAGAAATTTTACATGACCATGGGGCTCAATGTGCCAAACTCGAGCCGTTTGATCGACTGAACCCGACGCAAGCTTCGTGCCCGTGCAATTCCAAGCCACCGAGTGCACCTTTCAATAATGCCCACAATTAAATAAGTTTAAAAAGATTTTAAAAAAAATTAATTTATTTGAGAGAGAAAATCAAAGCAAATAATTTGAAGGGAAACCTTCTTCTTGTGACCAGTGTACTCTCTGCTGTGGAGGTTTTTGAAGGGTATAGTACTTTCTCCCATCTTTGCGACTACGATTAATGATTTTCGCTGAAATCCAGAGAAATATGAATCAGTGAAGACTAAACTCAATGGCTGATGCAGAAGAATTGAGATGACCGTTAGGTAATCATGCGGCAAGCCGGAATAACATGAACTCGCCTGCACTAGAATATATTGTAACTTTTCTTTTTCTTTTTGAGGAATAATAAATTTGAGTTTTCAGTATTATTACATTTTATAGTATTCACATTTGTTACACCATTTGATTGAACGGGATAAGATATGATTCGACTTAAATGTATTTTGTTACACCATTTAATTGAGTAGGATAAAATTTGATTGGACTAAAATTTTATTTCTTTTTTACAATGTATGGATTAAGGAATTGCTGCAATTTCATGAATAAACTTTAAAATAGGCTGTACTCGTGACTGTTTCAATTATAATTGTAAAATAATAAAAATTTATATATATATATATAGAAACTGGAATATAAATAATAAATAATGTAAGGTAGGAATTCTACTTCAGGGTGAAAACGTATGCATTGTAGTTTATACATTAATTAGATAGATGAGAACTCATATAATATTAAAATTATTTACGATAAATCATTTAATATATTAAGATATGGATGATACGTTGTGAAAATTTTACTCCAGAATTATAATTGTATGACATTTTGTTTACAAATTCATCAAATAAATTTAGATGTTTTATTTAATTTTTAAAATTATCTGATAAATAAGGGAAGTAACTAAATATCTAAGTCTTAAGTATAATATATATTAGTAATAAGTTATCTCAATTAGTAACTCATTTTATTTGCACCAAACATGATTTGCAAGCAAAATCCAATATCAAGTTTTTTATCATTTGGTTGAGTGGTGACAGCCACTTCCTCGGTAATCTTGAGAGCAATAGTTTTGAAACCCTATAAAAATATTATAGAGATTTAATTTATTTCTCAATTTTGAGTGAAAGTAATATTCTATATTTTAAATATGAGTGGAATAAAATTAAAAGTAATATTTTCCCTTTAAAATATAAGTAGAGTACACATTTATTGAATATTATAAAGGGTAAAATATAGATAATTCTATGATATTCTTATGTAACATGAATTATAATATAAACAATAGCCTCATATAATTTAAAAAAAAAATGCACTCTTACGCTTGACTAACTTATATTCACTTTAGTATAATTGAATGATTGATGAACATTAACCAGTAGATAAAATGTGATCAAACATTTTGAGTTACATGCCAGCAATTATGTGATCAAGTTCATGAATGTTATATAGAGTAATGATAGTGTTATAAATGTTTGAATAAATTTATTTTGTATAAATTGATGTGGTATGATTAAAATAGTTTGACTAAAATATCTTTTGGATCACATAATTTATTTATCTTATTTTATATTTCATTTAAGGATGACAAATATCCAACTATGGATTGATATTATCTATCTAGTATAATCAATAATTATCCATAATAAATATATCCATATCTATATCTTAAATATTGGATATATTCCGCAAATGTCCATAGAAATTAAATTTGTAGTTTAAAATTTAAAAAAAAATAATATAGCTAATTAATAAATTTATATTTTTAAACTAATCAATAATATGTTACATTAAGAGACTTCTTGTATACATTTATTTATATTTCTTAAAATCATTCGTTTAAAAAGCTATCAAAATTATTTTGAATAAAAGTATAATAATAAAATAATATCACTGAAGTTGTTGCTGGGATTATGTGCTCTTTAAAGCATATTGATTTTCTGATTAATAAGATATATCAAGTATTTATTTAGATATCTTGAATTGCATTAATATTTTGAGTAATGTCTATTTAATCATGTTATATTACTATATGTATTTATGCGATCACTATGTGGATTCGCAGAAGACATAAATACAAGTTATTTTATGATTAAATAAAATAAGTTCGCAGTTGATGAATAAAGTTAGGCACTTTATTTAGGTATAGACTGTAATAAATGCATTGAGTGATTTATCTTAATCATGTATAAATTTATTGATGTAGTATGTCTAAATTGAACTGGATCACATATGATATTTAATTAACCTAGTAATAACTGTTAGACTTATTAAATCTCATAGGCATTGATTTACTGTAATCTTAATCTTGAGTTAGTTATGATTTCATGATTGTAGTTGTTATTTCATTTGAGTTACCAATGGGCATGACATACACATGTAGTATAGATGATCCGGTATTTTAGTGGGAGCAATTACAAGTATTGAAATTATAGATTAACAATATAGAATTTGTACGACACATCTCTTGATGGGTTTTCAGTACTTGATCATAGAATTCTCTAGTCAGAGTGTCTCAACATAAATATGTTGAAAATGATGCCCCCAAGGCCGTAGTCGGGTTGGCTGCCATAATCGGTTCTAGATTCGTAGCGACCCGGGTTCGAGTCTTGGGGGTGGGGAGGGGTAAAAAACTCTTTGGGCTTGCCCACCCCCCTCCCCTTTAAAAAAAAAATGTTGAAAATGATCACTAGAGAAAATCAGTAAGTATAAAGGAATAAGATGTAATTAAATTGATTGGATAATTGAGATATCAATTTAAATTAACGATGTGGTACAAAGGATTGTGCAGTAAAGAAATCAATGTGGTTTGAGCGAATTATATTCGAGCATACAATTATGGAGGTCAGTTCCAATTTTATAGTGGAATATAATTGGAATTAAATAATTATATTTGTTTAATTACAAATGTAATTATTGTAGCTACTATTGTATGTTCCCAAATGATCCAGCTCATTTAATTGACAACATCATCACTGGACCTAAAAGCAAGAAAAATTAGCATATTAGATGAAAATCATAATTATAATATTTGTTAAAATCTAGTGTGTTATATACAAGTGTAAAAGGGGGCTTGTGATATTTTACAAGGTAGTCTTCTAGTTAGTTACATATTATTTCCACTTTTACGTAAGTGGAGAGATAATTAAAAGAGGAATTCTATTTTAAATAGGAATCTTAATCCTAACATACAAGAGACATTATTCTGTTGAGAAAAGAGAGAGAAGAGAATCATATGGATTTTAAGAAAAATACAGAAGACATGTAAGGGGAGCCAGTTACAATTGGAGAGTGGTGAAACAGACGCCCACACGTCTAGTATTGATCAAACTTGAGTCATAACTTGGAAGATCGTTTGGAGACGGATCTACAACTCTCAATTGTTCATCTTCTCAAAATATCAAGGTATGAATTTTTAAATTACTTAATTCTTGTATGTTATATGAAATCAATACTAAAAAATTTTAATTTAAAAATTAAAAAATTTAATTTTATTCCCTTAAGTTGTTTTAGTGACGGTGGTACCACTGGCAACTGCAAAAGTGAACCAATGATGACAAACTGGATGCCGTCGGACTCAAAATTTCACGATCGATGCAATAGTATTGAATTCATTGGCAAAAGATAAATGATGGCAACAGAAAAATACCAAAAAAAAATGACGCCTCAATGTCACTGACTAACGGTGATGCAGCGAGTTGCACCGCCACTATAATCATATTCGGCAGCTTTCGACAAGAGTGATGCATGTAATGGTGCATCTAACTGATCTGCCAATTTTTGGGTGGCATTTCTGCTACATCAATTTGTTTTTGCCTAAACAATTAGTATCACTGTATAGATCGTGAAATTTCAAATTTGATGATACCGAATTCATCATCATTTGATCACTTTTTCGATCACCGTGATAGAACTATAATATTGTATTCATTTTTTTAGAGGAATTTTTTTTTAATTTTTTAAATTAAAATAATTTTTCTATAATTTTGTTGGGAAAATATTTTTAAGAATAAATATTTTTGTTTACGATATTTTTGTATTTATTTATTTTTTAATTTAAAAATACAAAACATAGATTGAATATTTAGATATTGGATGTCCATATAATATTTAATATCCATCTAATATTTAATTGAATATTTTAAAAAATATCCATATTCATATCTAAAAGATTTTAAATGAATATTATCTAGTTCAATTAGATTGGATATCTTAATATTCAATTTGAATGCACTAAATTACCATCTTTATTTTGATTATATCATTGAATTTAATTAATTTATGTAAGAATTTATAACTTTATTATCATTTATATTATATATCCACCATCAATGTGCGATGTTATTCACTATTTCATTGTCGATATAGACATTGAAAGTGGCATAGGATATTTTTTTTCAAGAGAAATTATATCTTGTAGTTAGGTGGTTCGAGAGCAGTTAACACTATTATCTCGATTGTAAACAAAAGACAACGAATAGTTCTTGCGAAATTCCTTATAATTTCTAGGGAATTTCTTTGATTTCTTCCACAAACGTCTGCTTATTCATCTTCTTTTCACATTATGTAAATAGACATGACATTGAAGAATACCCCAAAGCTGAAAGACAAGCAATAAATTTGTTATATTTTATCTCTTTTCATCTGTTTGAAGAAATAAAAAATCTCAAAGAATCAATATTTGTAAACCGATCAAAATCTTTCTCCACTCTAATTATTAATTTTTTGTTAAGAAACATTATTAATTAATAGAACGGTACGTACGATAAGGAGTGTATATATATATATATATATATATATATATATATATATATATATGCCCTAAAAGCAGGCGATATGTTTTTTCTCTTCTTACTGAAATTCAAGAATATTATCTCAAAAGTGCTCATAAAATTTAATTATTTATTAGAGTTATGTCGACAATATTATTTAGCTACCAACAATAATTTATTTGTTAGAATTATGTCAACAAGCTACCAAAAAATTACCCCTACCAAATATTTTTCATTTGTTTTTTTACTTAAAATTCCTTAATAGTTTTAATAACGTCCCCGACAAATTTAGTAAGTATTTATAAGCAGCAACAACTTAAAAAGACAATTATCTTATCTTATTATCATACTTAAAAAAAATATTAGCAAAGAAAAAAAACGAAAAAGAAAAAGGTCAAAAAAGGAAACAACCTTACTCACCATTCACCAACCACACTAATGATTAATCTTCACCAGTAAATAGAGTAAAGAAAACAAATGCAGCCGCTATATAATCCCAAAAATTATGCACCGACGCTTCGATAGGTAGCTACTCGTTTGATTAGCGAGAGTGTGTCTGGTCGGGATCATCCCACCAGCTACACAAATCAACACACAAACCAAACAGCCAAACGCCACCTTTATCATCATCAATCATCATAATCTTCCATCCGCCGTACACTTCACAGTTCACACCATCAATCAGACCACCGAAGCCACCGCCTGGATCTGATAGAGTGACCCCGACGGTGACGACTACGGACACTAACAACAAAAACTAATTTAACGATGACGTCATCGGGTGCAGGGAGGTTCATGGCTTACTCGCTGTCACCTTCTGCTCCTCACTCTCCTCACCTCCCCTCTCTCCGCGCCGCATCCTCCGCTATCCTCGATCAAGAAAAGTATATAAGCTACATAGTACTACTGATAATTATGTTTTTGATTTGATTATAGTTAGATCTTGATCATTTATTACATGTTTTACTTCGTTGTACTGCTTGTTTAGTGAATTTCGCTCGTGTTTTATTATATTTAATTATAAGATCTGGTGTTTGGACACTGATTGTGTGCGGTAGATTGATTTTGTTAGTTTTCTTGTCACTTGTTTAATCTGGATGAGTTTTCAAGTAGCATTTTTCTTTGTTGATTGTGATCTTAAACTTTATTTTCTTTAATTTAATGAAACTGTGATCATTTCCGTGATTTTAGTATGTATTGATAGTATTGTCACACCTTCCAAGTATGTATTTCCAGTTCTAGTAATTGGTGTGATCTGATTGTGATGAGTAAATTCTGTGCTGTACTGGAAATTAATGAAGTGATCATGATTTTTACTGTGTAGTTACTAGTAGCTGTCTGTGATATTGGTATTAAAGCTTGTGTCATGTAGGTGTATGATCTAAATTCTGGTATTGTTTAATTTAATGGAACTGTGTTTCCATGATTTTGTAGGATTGATGCTATGTATCGAACTTAATATAGTGTTGCCACCTTCCAAGTATGTCTTGCCAGTTCTTGTAATTTGCGTGATCAGGATGAGAAAATTGTGCGGCATTATGGAAATTAATGAAGCTGTCTGGATTTTTAATTTTTTGTCTGATGTCAGTATTAAAGCTTCTGTGTTTTGGATGTTTGATCTAAATTTTTAAATTAGTAGCTTTTTGTTGTATTTCTAAGTAGCTTTAAATATAATGTTGTCACCCTTCCTAGATTTTACTGCCAGTTCTAGTAACTGGTGTGATTGCAGTGATTAGATTTTGTGGCGTGGTAGGAATTAATGAAGTGGTCTAGCTTTTAATTATATTGATATAATTAGCTATCATTGATCTTGGTATTAAAGCTTGTGTTTTCTACATTTGTGTCCGTAAGGATGTATAAATTAACTGACTGCACTTGCTTTAATTTTTCTCGTTGCAGATATCTCTCTGAGTTACTAGCTGAGCGTCATAAGCTTAGTCCATTCCTGCCTGTACTACCAAATACTTACCGGCTGTTGAACCAGGGTTAGTTTTGAACCTTCTTTATTGTTTCGTTATTTTTTTATTAAAAAATTTTACTTATGGTTACAAGAGCTGGATGGGTGAGTTTCAGCATGGCATGTAAATAAACTACTTAGGGTTCAACAAAATCTACTATCTTGATAAACTACATTAAATAAGGAGATCAATACTTAAAATTCTTTTTCCTAATTGTAAAACTAAAGGGCAGTCCAACTACATAACCTAAAACTTAATCTTATATATACTAGCATCATTTGTAGCAACTTCAATTTGATTAGATGCTTAAGCACTTAAAAAATTAAAATCTCAAAAAGTATAGATAATGTTGCACCACCAGAGACTCCTACAATAACAAAATGCTATAAACAAACCAAGTTGGCCGGGCATAATTCTGTAAAGCTTTATCGATTTTTAAAGAGAATAGGTGGGGAGGAGAGGGTGAAAAAGGTTGTTGATTGTGATTTATGAGAACTGTAGGGATACACTTTAATTCATTCAACAAAAAATAAGCTAAAAGTGTATTAACTGTACATGTTGTGTATATTGCTCAGTAGAGTGTAATGGAATTAGCATTTTCCCTTTTTATGCCAAATTTTGGAATGTTAATGGTTTTGCCTTTTTTTGCCAAGAAAATGATTAAGCCTGGATTGCTATGCCCAAAGTTTGTTTGATGGAAGTTGTATTATAAGGCGGCATTTAGTATTAGTATTTGATAGTTTGCCTCAATTACTCTCTCTCTCTTTATTTTAAACCTCCTTTTTCACATGACACTTTCATGTCTCCTCTTTTAGGAACCTTTTTTACATTCCTGATAATCCAACTTTAAGGGTTATATTAGTAGTAGGCCTCACATTTGGAGGTTACTTGGTTGATGGACACTTATTGGTATTCCTAAGTTCTTGAAATGTTGATGTGCAGAATTTTTCACATTGGGTGAGTTATACTTTGAGGGAAAATATGCTTAGTGATTGGGAATCAATTTGGGCGTTGTTCAGTTCAAATGTCTGAATCTGAGACTAAGAGAGAGAGAGAGAGAGAAGAACGTTTCAGGTCTCGTGAATTTAATAGAGAGAGATTGATCTGAAGATGAAAAAAGGGGTGGAGGCTAGGAATTCACGTCTCAAAGCATTTTACAGAAGTTTTTAGGTTAATAAAAATCAAGAAAAATATAAATTCAAAGAATCACTTAAACAAAGGAATCAACTGGTTTTTCTCACTTCTCATAGTGGTTCTAACAAATCATTTAGTTAACTTACAGCTCTCACAAACTGATTCATAATTTTTTCCCTTAGTGTGTGTAGCTGTGTCTATATGTTAGTGTGTAATGAAATAGAACTGAAGTCTGCTTTCCTTTTCCTTTCATCTTGGAGTATATTCCGGAAGGTTAGATTTATTTATGAGGATAATTTTGATTTTTAACTAACTCAGTTAACATTCCGTGTTGTCTCTCCATTTTATGGTGACTACTAACGAATTTGTTAACAAATGCTAACTGGTACATCTTATTCTTGAAAATTGACGTTTTTGGAGCAGAAATTATGCGTGTAACCACACTGTTGGGGAATGCGTCAGTTTTAGGTCAAAGTGGGCTTGAACATGGTAGCCCTCTCACCTCTGGAGGAATATTTTCAAATGGAGGAGCTGATATGAATGGATTGGCATCACGGTTTCAATCAGAAGTACGGATACTAACCATTAACATAACTATCTTCCTTCTAATTTTACTGTCTTTTAGAAGCATTGCTGACTCAATATTTTACATTTCATGCTAACATAACTTCTTTTTGAGTGCTTGTGGTACAAATGCTACTTTTGCTATGACAGGTAGTCTGAGGCTAACATGAAGCGGCACTGAACATAGATTTTAACTTAGCAACCTGTTCTGGAATTTTGACTTCTAGTTAGACGGTTCTCCATTGTATCCCCTCTTTTGGTTGCTAATTCAAAATGCACGTGCAGTTGTTGACACATTAATGACATTCTTACTTATGGCATGAATTGCTAATCCTACTAGGGTAATAACAGTTAGAGACTGTCCAGCGACAGCAGGAGTTCAGATATTCTATTTTGGAGTGCTGATTGTTCAATTATTAAATTGCAGTTTTACAGTTTGCAAGAGGAGGCCTTTTATGAAGTCATAGTTTGGGTTTCATGAAAATGCTTGCGTATAGTGCTATTGAAGCTGCTGTTTCTCATGACCTCTGAACTGGTTGTTTAGTTTCTGATAGTTGCTTTATGCTTTGGATGATTTTGTACCTTCTGGTTTTAGGTTCGAAGCCTTTTGAGCTGAATGGTCTTCTATGGATCTGCTTAAAATGATTGTACACAATTTGGGTGGCCAATTGTTTTATCTGTTATAGGTGTTCTTGTTTGGTTATGTCTATATTTGATTTCCGATTCATTTTGTTTTAAGCTGATGCAAAGTGATATTATTAATGCCTATTGGAATCACTGGAGGTCATCTATTAGATCTGTTTTTATTTCTTTAGGCATGCAATATAATGATGGGCTATTGCATTAATCTTTTACGGTGGGTATTGATGATATTTTGGATGAAAATGTGCAGATTTCTGGTTTAATGCAGCCATCATCAGCACAAAACTGGCTTAGCTCGCAGGGTAGCTCATCAGGTCTTATTGTTAAGAGGACAATCAGAGTGGATATTCCTGTTGAAAAATATCCTAATGTATGAATGAACTTCTTCTGTTGTATGTTCTATTATTGCTTTCTTTTTTTTGGCCTGGCAGCAACTTATTATAACTTATTGTCTTAGTTCAACTTTGTCGGGCGCCTCCTTGGTCCTAGAGGCAACTCTCTTAAGCGAGTTGAAGCTAGTACGGAGTGCCGTGTTCTGATTAGGGGACGTGGCAGTATAAAGGATCCAGCAAGGGTAATAATGACATTATTGTTATTATTATTTTTTGATGTCCATATTTGCATGTCTCTGAATTTCTAATGAGTTCTTTTTTTTTTTTATTGTCAATGTTTGCATGTTCTTGGTTCTAATTATTTTCGCTTGTTCCTATTTAAAGGAAGAAATGATGAGGGAAAACCTGGGTATGAACATTTGAATGAGCCTCTCCATATCCTGGTTGAGGCAGAATTACCAGTTGAAATAATTGATGCTCGCCTAATGCAAGCACGTGAGATACTTGAAGATTTGCTCAAGCCTGTGGTAAGCAGCCTTATTTCCATATCTCCTTTAGTCCTCTTGTCTCACTGCTTTCTTTATTGGCTAGAAGATAACTCACTTCCTTTCATATTTTTCAGGATGAATCCCATGATTTCTACAAGAAACAACAACTGCGAGAGCTTGCAATGCTCAATGGTACACTTCGTGAGGAAGGCTCTCCAATGTCTGGTTCCGTGTCCCCCTTCCATAACAGCCTTGGTATGAAGAGAGCTAAGACTAGAGGGTAACGGACCCAAAATATTGGGCTTTTGGAGCTTGTTTGTTAGCATCTGCTAGTAAGCGGCAGTTTTCAAACCACAGGTGTGGCTGTGTCGGACAAATGCCTCCAACTGCCATCGGGGCACTGGCACTATAGTGTGTGTGCTAGTTCTAACTTGTTTCTATATGAAAGTGTGTTTTCCCTCTGCTTGGAGGAGGTTTAATGACAGTATCGTTGTAGTAAAGCAATGGTTCGTCTGAGTCCAAGGGGTTGCATTTTATTTGTTGCTTTAGGCAATTGGTCAGACCATTTTCTCTCCAGTGCTGTTCTTGTATTGTTAGGTTATATATTATAAGATTGTAATAACAGTTTTGAGACGGTGCGGGAATTTTTATGGGGCTAGTGAAGGGTATGGTTTTCTATACTGAAAAAGTGAAGTGCGGGATGGTGGAGGCAACGGCGGTTTTGGGTTGAAGTGTTCTGTACTAGTTTTAGCTGGTAATATAGGTTTTTTGAAAAGGCAGTCTCTGCCATTCTCTCTATGACTACTATAAATTTATTTGTTTTCTTTAATTCATCCTACGTCATATTTTATTTTTCATTAAATAATTTCGACCTTGCATTCGAAATGGGGATGACGATGTCAATGAAGCCTAATTTTACCGTCCTAGGATTACGTCTTTTTTGTTTCTCATCCAACCAATTTTGAACCCACACGTTTATTTCTCATTAATTGCACATTTTAAATTACTATTACCTACTTATTGCAACAAAACTAGTGGTAGTGGCCACTCAATTAAGAAGAAGAATTCTTGTTTTTAATCATCGACTCTCGACTTATGAAATTGCTCAGGCAGACACAATGGAGGAGGAAGTTGTTCTTTTATGGATAGTGGAAGGACTTGTTCAACAATCAGAAGCAACTCGAAGATATAGCCGTCTGTGACATTTACTCGAGGTCAATTTTTCAACAACCGAGTACTGGTGGTTCTAAGTTTATAATGCACGATTTTGTTAAGGATTTATTTGGCTCAATGGGTTTCTGGAAAGATTGGAAAGGCCTCACCATTCTTCGTATATTTGTGGTTATTTTGATAACAAGAAAGAAAATACAAGTCTTTGATATGGTTGGAAATTTGAGCTTGAGGACATTCTTGCCAATACTCCTACATGATGGTGCCCTTTACACATACTGGGTTGATGTCTAATTTGGAATACTTGAGGGTTTTATCTTTACATAAATATTATATTACCGAGGTACCTTAATTAGAGGATCAACACATCCAACACACCTCGATCTTTCTGGCTTACTTCTGCCAGAACCAACTGGTTCACTATTCAACTTACAAATTTTGCCGTTGACGTTGAGGGAGTGTTCTCGCCTCCAGAAACTGTGTACCACCATGGAAAGGCTGATCAACCTACGTCATTTTGATTGACATCAGTGATGAAAATCTCATAACCGAGATGCTTTTGGGAACGAAAGAATTTAAATGTCTCCAAATGTTATCTAATTTATCGTGTGACTTCATTCTCAAGCCCTCCACTGCTCTGCAACTAAATGTATAAGGATGCAGGCGGATGGTAATTCACCATAATTTGTGACTCTTTCATGTATTTCAGTGTCTTAAATTTGTCAAGGCACACATTTCATAAACTTTAATGTCTGAAGATTCTTGGTTGTGAAGAACTTACACATTTGTGTTGAGGAGCTACCACAAGGACTGCATAGCCTCACATCTTCTATTTGAAAACTATTTATTGGAAATTGCCCAAGCCTTGTTTCACTTCTAAAGGTTTATATTCTTTCCAGTTTGAGTGCACTTCTCATTGAAAATTATAATGTAGTGTTCATCCTTAAAAGCTTGCGAATTGAAGATTGTTGTTTGGGCGATACACAGCAGACCCCTCGAGGGCAATCCAGGTACGAACAGAAGACTCAATCGCTAGCACGAAGATATTCTTGATAGGTGTCAAAGTTAGTCGAGGTCAAGTGCTTCAAGGCTGGTCAAGCCCTGATCTCTTCATCCTGCTCAGTTATAAGAGATCCTCCAACCACCGCGCAGAATCCGGTCATGTTGCTGGAAGCACATGAACAGAGAGGAACCAAAGCTTGAGCAGAGCATACCCAAGCATGACGGTGCCTCCTTCCGACGGCTTGTCACAACGATCGATGCCTAACAGGCACCCCACGCGGTAGGATTTCGTCACTGTAACCGATGACCAGCACACGCCCCCACAGTGTCATTATTAAACACAGACTTACACGGCATCCTCATTCGGTCACAGGAACCCATATTCGCCTGATATCCCACGCGCTCAAATTGTGCTGCAACAACCCCTAATTGTCAGGAAGGCACAGCTACAATTAATGAGGAGGTGGGCATCCAAGTAAAGGAAGGCGGGAAAACAAGAGAATAAATACTAGACGAGGGACAATATAAAGGGATTGAGACTCTTATCCTTCTTTCATTGTTTTTTTAAAAGGAACTCTTAGCCTCAATTCCAACTGATCCACCTTGATTGAATTTTCCCTCTTTCTTGACTTCCCCAAAGTTTTCTATTTTTTCGGTCTCTTGAATAAAAAGGGATATTCAAGGAATTAACCCGATCATTGACTTGAGCGTCGGAGGATTTTCACCGGAAAAACACTTGACAACTCCTTACACCTTTTATGTGGACGCAGGCCGAAGGACATTACCATTCCACTAAACGGAGAAAGGCGGGAGTCAGCAAGAAATCCTGCTCGAGCAACCAGCGAGCAGAAGTTCACAGCATCATTTGGGACAAGCAGAAAACCGCATCAACAATTGTCATTCTCTCAAATTCACTGTAAGAGGCCAACTACCTTCATCGCTTTCAACTCCTGAGATTAGAAATTGCGATAAATTGCGGTGTTTGGTGTTAATGGATGATATGAAGGATACTTCTTCTTCATCATCTTGCTCTTCAGTGATGCACAGGAAGAGAGTTCTTGAGCGCTTGTCTATCATCCGTTGTCCATCTCTCACAGGCTTATCCCCATTCCAGGTTTTAGATATCTGGTTATGTGCTTCGATTTGTACAACAGCCAGGCAATGAGGAAAGCCACAACTTCTTTGCATATGAAGTGTGCTTGTCGAGTGACATTTTTTTGGACAAAGGTGTCAGATGAGTGCCGGATGTTTGAATTTGTATTTTACTTTTAAGCCGATTCTGAGCTTGTTGTAATGTCAGTTCTGATACAACGATGTGATCATGCGGGGGGTTTTTAGTGTTTTTCCCAGCAAATTTTACTTAATCATGAAGCATTTGTGATCTTTAATTCTTTGCGAATCACTGACAGTCTTGATTACCTCCAAAATTCTGGAGTGAATATTGATCCCTTTGACCAATATTAATTTTTAGACCCGACTAGTGTAGAAAGACAAAAAGTCAATATTATAATAGATTTTTCTTTTTCAATCTTTTAGCTCATTTTTATAAAATATATATACAACACCGTCTTCAAAAGCAGATTGATTTATTTTTGCGATTTATTGGAAAAAGAAAAATAAATTTTAAAATATTATTTAATTCTTAAAAAATAGACAGCATAGGGTTTTTCCACAAACCATTAAAATTTTAAGTATATTTGAGTGGCAATTTGGATTAGGTCCTATGATTTTTATATAAAATGGATGCAACTAGAATTAAAAAATAAAATAAACATCTAAGTTTTATAATCGGGCCCTGACTTTTTTTATATAAGCCCGAATAAAGATCCAACTCGATCTTATCCTAAAAACTTAAAGGTTCAGGCCTTCCCACCACCAAAACTGGTATTTTTACTATCCAATGGCTCGAGCCTTTGTCTTACACTTGATCAAGCATTAAGGCGTATGTCTCTGTCTTTTACCCCATCTTATATTTCAAAACTCATGACATATTCTCCATAGGTCTCTTTAATCAAATTCATTGATTAAAAAACTCTAAATTAATATAAAAGCACCTTTGATTACTTTAAAAACTACTTTGATGAAGTTAAAAAGCACTTCAAATTGGGAATGGTAATGGGCACTGTCCGCAGCGAGTTTGCTATTATCAAATCCACACCTGTATGAAATTTAAATTATTAGATCTACCCGTAACCTGCAATAAGTTTTAATTTTTTAAAAAAAACTCGCCTGCAGCGAGTTTTAGTAATTACCAAACCCGCAATGGAATTCGACAGATTTTTTGCGGTTCCACATTTAAAATCACAAATATTTAATATTTAAATTTATAATAATAATTAAAGTTTCACATAATATACTCAATTCTAAATTTAATTAATGTATATGAATAATTAAAATTTAAACAGCAAACCATCCCAAATTCATAAAAAAAAATCATAAACTAGCATCCAAACGTAACATCACTGCATCAACAATAATTATTATTTCACATTCTCATCCAATAGAGGTTTTAAGAGTTAAAATCTTTATTCCATTAGCACTCATCCAACATAATTCTTACAATAATGATTAAGATTAATATTTCTAAAGAATAATACTTTTTAAATACTAATCCAAAGAAGAAAATTATAATAATAAAATAATCCATACATTAAGTTAAAAAATAATAGTTCATACCAAATTATAATAAGTATATAATAATCAATGAACTAAAGTTTAGGTATCCTGTAACTTGCACACATATTTACATTTTATATTTATTTACTTTGTTTATTTTTATATTTAAATACTTTTTCAATTAAACTTAAATTAAAAATATTTGAAAAAAAAAGTGCGGGTCTGGCAGATATCCATGGGATATCTGTCAGATTTTTAGCTAATACCAAACACACCCGTAATCTAGTGTAAATTTCAATTTATAATACCAAACCCACCCGCAACCAGCAAAATTACCTGCAGTGGACGGGTTTTGACGGGTAGGTTTGGGTGGATTTGTGAGTACCATTGCCATCTCTACTTCAAACACCAACATGAAACGAATGATCAAAAAAATACTCTCCAACAATTGGTGGTAAAAATTTCATGTTTGAGAGTGACACGAAAAATACCAAATATAAAAATTTGTTATGAATATTCTGATAAATATAAATAAATCTTAATTAATCCTATCAAATTAATAATACTAATTAATTTGGTCATTATCATAAATTTGGTTGGACAAAATTAAGGTAGTTTGTTGTCGTCATGGCTTAATTAAATATTTAAATTATATAATTGATAGTTAAACTACTAAATTATAAAGCTATTGTGCTGAGAAAATAAAATAAAGCAATGCACTAAAAGTGATGTAACTAGCTTGATTTTATTTCTCAGATCATTTCATATTTATACAAAGTTATTGTACTATGTTTACAGCTGTAGCATGACAAGATCAATAGCCTAGATTAAATGGTGAATACATATAATATGGATAAGAACCGTTGTTGTACTATTATCTTTTTTTTTTTTACTGCAAAGTCTTAGCCATCCAACTTGTTTCTTGAATCACAGCCGTTTGATCTAGTAATGCTGGTAGACTCTTCAATTCAAGCCTCCCACCAATGTTAAATTCACTGCAACAATACATCATATAACTTGTGTGCTCATTATAGATGCCTTATTTTAACTCCTCTTCTCAAGCTCAGTTGTCTGGATAGACATTAAGCTTGCTTCTAAGCTATTCAAAATTTATTGTTGGTAAGGCTTTGATTAAGATATCTGCCACTTGATTCTTACTGGTAACATACTTCACTTCTAACTTCTTTGCTGTAATTTTATCCCTAATGAAATGTACATCAATTTTAATATAGTTTGTTCTTCCATGACATATTAAGTTTTCAGCATGTGCAATGGCACTCTTGATTGTACCTCAGATATGAGCTCATTGGTGTTGGACTTGATTTACATTCAACCATATTTGTTTTAGTTAAAACATCTTATATGTACTTTGGTTGACATAGATGTGTTCCCCCATAATCTCTTTTAACTTTGATTCGTAAGAAGTAATTCAAATCCCCCAACACCTTGAGTACAAAATTCTTTCAATTTTTCAATCACAGCTTGTATGATTATGTCATTATTTTTAGTGAATAGTATATCATCAACATAGATCAGTAAGTACACTGACTTTTCTTAATTTTTTAAATAAAACAAGGAAGTATCTGAAATTGCATTTTTAAACCCCCAGCTCAACAAGACTCTTTTCAACTTTTCATACTAAGCACGTGGTGCTTGCTTTAATCCATAAAGTGTCTTTTTGAGTTTGCACACATGGTTTGGCTTTTTTTTAAAAAAAAAAAATTATCTAATTAAGATATGTAGACTGTCTCATTTAGCTCTCAATTTAGGAATGCACTAATAATATCTACTTGTTTGATATCACATCCATAAGTTGCAGCAAGACTCAAGTTAATCTTCATTGTTGATGATTTTTCCATAGAACTGAATGTTCCAATGTAATTTATTATTTCTTTCTGATGATATCCTTTTGCAATAAATCTTGCCTTATATCTTGATATAGTCATATTTAGATTGTACTTTATACTTTATACACCCATTTACTTCTAATCACCTCCATGCTTGTGTCTGGTTCTACAAGTTTCTACGTGTTATTATTAATAAAGGCTTTGTACTATTCCTCTATTGCTCTCCTCCACACCTCACTGGCCAATGCATTTTCTATATTTGTCAGCAGGTTCTCAACCCCTTAAGGTTTCTTATGTGCCTATTATATCTTAGGTTTAAATATTTCAAGCTTAGATCTTGTCACCATGGGATGTGTGGAAAGTGTTTGCTCAAGTTGAAAATCTGATACCTGTTCTAAGTTTAGTGTTTTATTATAATGTGGTTGGTAATTTAGGATTGTATTTTGGGAAGACTCAATGAGTTATAGTTTATATGTGTTAGCAATTGTTGAGCTATGTGCTTGATTTGGTGTGTTTAGTTCTTGCCTTGGTGAGTTCTCTTATTCATTGGATGTGGCTTGATTATAATCAAATGATTCTATATGAACTATTGCATATGACATATATAGAAACTGAGTGTAATTATATATAGAACTGTTGTTTAATTCTTTATTTTTCACACTAAAGAACTCATCTGATTTAAATGAAAAATCACACTCATCAAACACAACATTCTCAGCAATGTAAATCCTAAAAACACTTATACCTCTTGTGTACTGAACTATAATTAATGAAGACACATTTTTATGTATGAAACTATAGCTTGTTCTTGTTGTATGGTCTCAAACAAGTGCATCATAAAACTTTTAGAAAGTTATAATATAGTTTTTGTTTGAAAAACTTTTCAGTTAGTAAAATGTGATCAATAATCAGTGTAAGAAGCCTGTTAATCAAGTAAACTAAAGTTTTTATAACTTCCTACTATAGTTTCATAGGCATTTGTGCTTATGTTAACAGTGTCAATATAGTCTCTACAATATGCCTATGTTTTTTTTTTTTTTCATTTTTCCAATTTAAGTTGAAGTGTAAGGACATGAGTGCTTAAAAATTATTCATTTTCTTTTCATATAATCTTTAAGATGTTTGAACTTACTACCCTAGTTACTTTGTATGCATTTTACTCTTCTTTCTAGGGTTTTTTCTATCTGAGTTATAAAATTTATTATAGTCCTTGTTGTTTCTAATTTAGTTGTGAGCAGAAAAATTCAAGTGTATCTTGTATAATCATGTACTAGGCTTAAATAGTATATATATCTTTTTTCTTAAAGTAAAAGGTACTGATTCCTAAATATTAGTATATTGCAATTTCAAAGGTGCATTTTCTTTGGTCTGAAAGTTTTGTTGCTTGAGTTTATGGTTCTTCTCACATTGAAAAGCTGAATAGAAAGAGATTAAAGCATTTTTATTGATAATAGAGATGTTGTTACAATTTGACACCATTATTTTTAGTACATTATCATTAGGATATCTTAATCTCCTATGTAACAGGTCTAATTATTTTTCACACTCAGTATACCTTTTATTAAACTCAACATACTTTGCAAACTCAACACTTTTAGACATCATTGACCTAGACCCAAGCTTTACACCACTTGATTCTTTTATTTTTGCAAACAAATACTGAAAACATAAAAGAGACTTCACAACCTTTCTGCTTTCTTCTCATTAGTATTGTTGACAAAAAATAATCCTCCATATTAGACCCTTAAAAAAGAGCATTCCCAAACTTATACTTAATAATACAACATTTATTAGTGAAGAGTATATTAAGATTGATATGTGTGATTAAACTTGATATTTTAAGGAGGTTATTTGATATAGTAGGCATAAAAAGAACATTTTTAAGTGTTATAAAACCTCTTTTCTTACTAACAAAAATAGAAAATAACATTGTACCAATGTGTGAAATTTTTATTTTGTGTCCATTTATAACCAGAAGAAAGGAATTACCATTGTATTTAGATTTTATGTTCAAGTTGCTGATATCATTAGTCACATAGTTTATAGCACCACTATCTAGATACCATCCTTGCTCAAAGGCTTCTATATTTGCAGGAACAAAGGCAGCTCTTTGGTACTGTAGGTTAATATTTTTTTTACACAAAATCTTCTTCATCTGTGCTAACACTCATAAGCCGTGTGGCCAATCTTAAAGCAAATCTGACATGTGGCATTGGGCTTATAGTTGCTTCTTCCATTTATACCTCTACACCTTTCTTTCAAGCTATTGTTATGATTTCTTCTGCCTCTATGAGTGTTACTATGGCCTTAATTTGGGTTCTAACATCTTCTAGGATCATTTCTCCTTGCAGTCGTCCTATACTTATTGTATTTCAAAGCCATATTTGCCTCAAAGGCAGCTTATGCTTCAACAGTGGCTTGTTGTTTAAGTCTTGCTTCATAGCTTAGAAAGATTGGGTAGAGTTCTTTAAAGGTGATGTTGTGAAGCATTGAAGTCAAACTTACCACCACAAACTCATAGCTTCTATCAAGTACTGTAATGATGTGGTGACAAAGATCTTTATTTGCCATAATCTTTCTTACAATAACAAGCTCAGTCACTAGATTTCTCATCTTGATGCAATATTCACTGATTGTCAAGTTCTATTTTCTTGTGCTATGCAGTTGCAACCTAAGCACTATTAATCTTGCCATTGACTGTAAGGAGTATATTCTCTCCAGTACTGTCCACAACTCAAGAAGAGTTGTGTAGTGGGTCAAAGCACATATAATGCTATCTATGATTGTAAATAAGAGTCAATTGAGTAGCAATTAGTCCTGTCTACGCCACATTAAAAGGGCAGAGTTTGGTGTTGTTTTAAGTGTGCCATCTTTAACACTATGGTGTATTTGGTTAATATATCTTGTAAGTCATTATTAAGGTGTTCCAGACCATTGCCACGTATAGCAGGCATGACCTAAGTCTTCCAAATGACATAGCTAGTTCTATCAAGTTTTGTGGGTATTGAAAATAAAAAGTTGAGTAGGGTGTGTGCAGTAGTTGAAGATGATGCTTCTTGAATTTTTGCTGGTGTTTCAAGTACTTGTTTAATAGGCACAACCTCCTCGGCTGAACTAAGATCTTGAGTCACCTCCATTTCTGGATTGAGTGCTCTGATACACAGTTAAACTACTGAATTATATTGATACCCAATTAAACTACTAAATTATATTGCTATTTTGCTAAGAAAATAAAATAAAACAATGAATTGAAAATGATGTAACCAGCTTAATTTTATTCCTCTGATCATTTCATATTTATACAAAGTTATTGTACTATATTTATAGTTGTAGCATCACAAGATCAATGGCCTAGATTAAATATTTACATATATAATATGGATAAGAATTGTTATAGTACTTTTGTCTTTTTTTACGGCATAGTCTCAGCTATTTATCTTGTTTCTTGAATCTCAGTCATTTAATTTGGTGATGCTTCTAGACTTTTCAATTCAAGCCTTTCACCAATATTGAATTCACTGTAACAATATATCATATAGTTTGTGTGCTTATTTTATATATATATATATATATCTTATTTTAACTTTATTATTATCTTTATTAATATTAAAGATCTCAATATTTAAATTTTAATTTGAGTTTTAATATTATATATTACTCATGCATTATGTGTTAAATTTTATTATTTATAAAATTATTTCTAATGAATGAATGTACAATTAAAAGATAAATTAAAACTTAAATATTAAATATCAAGATACCTATCATCATTATTATTTTAGATTAGGGTGAAGTCCACGAGGTATCGAATATAACGTTGACTTTGTATTATTGTCACATACTGTGTTAAATCACACCATTAATTAACTAATTTCTGTTTATATTCTATATATTAATATATGTAGTTCATTGATTGAATCGTCCGAAAGTCCAAGTACATCTCATGGGAAAATGTAGCTGATGTTTCGTATCATTTTCTTGTTTATTACCCTTTCACTGCAGCGTTTGTCAAAAGTTGTTAAACTCATATACTCTTCGCTGGCTGACTCACCCATTTTCTTGATTGGAAGTCCTGATTCCTTAGTTTTCAAGCATGCCAGTGGGAGTTGTTTTTCTGGGAGCACTCCTTGATGTTTGTTCGATAGACTGGCACCAGTTAACTTGCGCCTGTTTCCAAGTGAAGATGGGATCCGTACAGAGCTGAAGAAGTGGAGAAAAAGCTGATGATGACCCAGGCAGTGCTTGAAGATGCAGAGGAAAAGCAACTGTTCAACAGGGCTGTCAAAATATGGCTGGATGATCTCCGAGCTTTGGCTTATGACGTCGAGGACATTCTTGATGAGTATGCCACTCCAGTTTTTGAGGGACAGGTGACAACAAGACCATCATTAAGTAATTTGCACAATTTGCCAAGTAATCTTGTTTACCAAGTTAACTTGGGGTCCAAGATAGAAGAAGTAACAAGCCATTTGGAAGAGCTTTGTGATCGAAGAAATGTTATTGGATTGGAAAAAATTTCATCAGCTGCTGGAAGAGCGGCAAATGTAAGTACCGTTACATGGCAAAGATCGCCCACTACATGTTTAGCAACTGAGCCTGCTGTTCATGGGAGAGATGGAGATAAAGGCAAAGTGCTTGATATGGTTTTGAGCTATGACCCAAGTAATGATGATGTCAACTTTCTTGTCATTTCCATTGTTGGGATGGCAGGTGTTGTTAAGACAACGCTTGCTAGGCTCGTTTACAATGACCTCGCAGTGGAAGATTTCCACCCCAGAGCGTGGGTTTGTGTTTCTGATGATTTTGATGTTCTGAGAATCTCAAAGGCAATTCTGGAGTCAATCACTTTGTCATCCTGTGATTTGGAGGATTTAAATCCAGTGCAGGTTAAGCTGAAACAAGCGGTGCCTGGAAGAAAATTCTTGATTGCTTTATATGATGTGTGGAGCAAGGATTATGGCTTATGGGAAGTTTTGAAGTCTCCTTTTATGGCTGGAGCACCGGGAAGTAAGATAATTGCGACAACACGAGACGAAAATGTGGCGTTGTCGCTGGGATGTCCCAGTGAATGCCATAACTTAGAGCTTTTATCAGATAATGGTTGTTGGTCTGTGTTCAAGAAGCATTCTTTTGCGAGCAGAGAATTCGTAATTAGCCCACGTTTATGTACTTCAGAATTTGTTTGGAGGAAAGTTGTGGAAAAGTGTAAAGGCTTGCCTCTGGCTGCAAGTAACTCTTGGCGGCCTTCTACGCTGTAACCAGAGAGATGGTGAGTGGCAAGATATCTTGAATAGTAACATATGGGAATTATCGGATGACTGTGAGATTCCTGCAGTGTTAAAGTTGAGCTATCATCATCTTCCTTCACATGTAAAGAGATGTTTTGTTTATTGTGCAATTTTTCCTAAGGATTATGAGTTTGAGGAGAAAGAAGTTGTTCTGTTATGGATAGCAGAAGGTAAGTTCCACAATCAACTGATTATAAGCAGCTCGAAGATGTAGGGGTTGGGTATTTTCGAGATCTCTTGTCAAGATCAATTTTTCAACAAGTAAATGGTGATAATTCTAAATTTGTAATGCATGATCTTTATTAATGATCTGGCTCAATGGGTCTCTGGAGAACCAAGTTTTCGGTTGGAGGATGTGTTGGGTGCCAATAGCCAATCTCAAAGATTTGAAAGGGCTCGTCACTCTTCTTTCATTCTGGTGATTTTGATGATAAAAGTAAATTTGAAGTCTTCAAAAAATGTTGAGCATTTGAGGACATTCTAGCCTACAATCTTACACGAGGGTACTCGTTACATAACCAATTTTGTTCTCTCTGATATGTTGTCCAAATTCAAAAAACTGAGAGTGCTATCTTTAAGAAATTATTACATCACTGACGTGCCCAATTCAATTAGACTTTTGACACATCTAGGGTACCTCAACTTTTCTGGCACTAGGATCTGCGATATACCAGAGTTAGTTGGCTTATTATGCCACTTGTAAATTTTGCTATTAAGAGATTGTTATCATCTCAAGAAGTTGGCTACAAATGTGAAAAATTTGATCAACCTAGTTTACTTTGATATTAGTGGTCAAAATCTCATAACAGAGATGCCGGAGGGAATGAACACACTGAATTGTCTCCGACCATTGTCTAACTTTGTTGTGGGCTTGAATACCGGTTCTTGTTTGGAAGGTTTGATGAATTTGAAGTTTCTTCGTGGAAAACTTTGCATTTCAAAATTAAGAAGTGTGGTTCAGGACATAAGAGAGCCCATTTTAAGTGAGAAAGACGATTTGGAAGTTTTGCAGCTGGAATGGGAGTCTTCATATTTGCGTGACAGCTCAGAAAGTAGCAGGGTACATGATGAAAATGTTCTTGACAAGCTACGACCTCATGGAAATCTTACAGTGCTCTCAATCAACTTCTACGGTGGTACAAAATTTCAATCATGGGTAGGAGATCCATCATTTTCCAATATGGTGGACTTGAAACTGGAAAACTGTGAAAAATGTACATACTTGCCAGCGCTTGGGGCATTGCTCTCACTCAAGGAACTCAACATCAAAGGCATGAGGAAGTTAAGACAAATTGGTTCCAAGATTTATGGGGATGATTGCTTGAAGCCTTTTCAATCGTTGGAGACTCTTTGTTTACAGAATTTGGGAGCATGGTTTCATTGGGACCCTATCGGAGAAGATGGGCAGGTTGAACTATTCCCTGTCCTCAGAAAGCTTTCGATTTTAACTTGCTCCAAACTCTCTGGGAGGTTGCCTGATCATCTACCTTCATTAGAGGAACTTGTGATCTGTGGTTGTGAGAAACTGGTGGTGTCATTGTCAGGACTTCCACTGCTCTGTAAATTGGAATTAAGCGGTTGCAAATGGAGGATATGCAGCAGATCAGTTGACTCCAAGTCAATAAAACATGCAACTCTATCCAAAATTTCAGAGTTTTCTAGATTGTCAAGGCATAATTTTCAGAAAGTCGAATGTCTAAAGATCATCGGCTGTGAAGAACTTGAACAATGAGATCTGTCTTGAGGAGCTGCCACATGGCCTGCATAGCATTGCTTCTCTGAGAAAACTATTTGTGGCAAATTGCCAAAGCCTTGTATCATTTCTAGAGGCCTGTTTCCTTTCCAATTTGAGTGTGCTCGTTATTGAAAATTGCAGTGCTCTAATATCTTTAAATGAGGTAATGAAGCACAACTATTTACGTCTTAAAAGCTTGCAAATTGAAGGCTGTCATTCTCACATGTTCATTGTTAGACACCAGCTACCTTCATCTCTAACAAAGCTTGAGATAAGAAATTGTGAGAAATTGCAATGTTTGGTGGATGATGGAGAGGATTCTTCTGCTTCTTCATCGTCTTCTTCAGCGATGCATGGGGAGAATATCAACAGCACCAGCTTGTCTGTTCTAGAGAGTTTGGATATCTCTGAATGTCAATCTCTCATGTGCCTATCACCAAAAGGCCAGTTATCTGCAGTTCTCAGACGCCTAAAGATTCAGACTTGTCGAAAGCTTAAGAGCTTATCATCACCAGGAGGCCAGTTACCTGTTGCAATCAAACATCTTCAGGTTCAAAATTGTGAAGAGCTTTCTGCTTTGTCATCAACAGGAAAATTAACCGAGGCCCTTCAATACCTCAGCATTGCTGATTGTCCAGCTTCAGTCAATAGGGGAAGTTTTCATGATACACAGCTCTTGTATTTGTTTTGATTGGAAACTGCAAAAAGCTTCAATCCGTACCCAGTGCTCTACAGAAACTTAGCAATCTTGATCAAATGTATATTTGCAATTGTCCCAAGTCTTGTTTCTTTCCCAGATGAAAGTCTTCCAAACCAAAATTTGAGAGTTATTGAAATCAGCAGATGCGAGGAACTTAGAGCACTTCCCAGGGGAGTGGAAAGACTCAACTCCCTTCAAGAATTAGACATAAGCCTCTGTCCAAGGATCATAAGCATTCCAGCAAGTGGTCTTCCTACCAATCTAACCTCACTTTCAATTGAAGATCTTGAAATCTATAAGCCATTGTCTTGGTGGGGGTTGCACAAACTCACCTCTCTTAGAAAGCTTGAGATTAGAGGATGTCCAAGTGCAGTGTCTTTTCCGGAGGAATTGGTGAGAATGAAGCTGCCCCCAACTCTAACTAAGCTGAATATTGCAAGGTTTCCAAAGCTAGAGTACTTATCTTCGAGAGGTTTTCAGAACCTTACTGCTCTTGAATATTTGTCAATCAGTGAGTGCCCAAAACTCAAATCCTTTCCAGAGGGCCTGCCATCCTCACTTCAGCAATTATATGTTGAAGACTGTCCTTTGCTGGGTGCAAATTGCAAAAGGTATGGACCAGAATGGTCCAAGATAGCCCAGATCCCTTGTGTTATGATTGATGTGAACTTCATCCATGACCCTTCTTATCCAGTTGCTTTCCCTCAAATACTCAGACTGTGGAGAGAGTGAGAGCATACTGGATTCCTCCTTCAACATTATCCCAGGTTTGTCAATTTCTGTTTAGATCTTGGTAATTAGTCCTCTTCCTCAAACTCAAAGTGACACTAACTTATCTTTGTTTTCTAATCTGTAAAGGAAAAGATGCTGATTGGCATACTAAACTTTCAAGGCAGGTAATTATTCTCAAGTGTTTGTTTCATTTTCAATTTCGTTAAGTTGAAATGGTAACTTGTTATTTAATTTTTAACACCAATTTTTTCCCCATTTTACCTTGTATGTGAAATTTATAATTTTCACCCTTTCCAGGTTCAATGTCTGGTTGTGTGAAGAAAGCTGGGACATGTCAAGTGGGATTTTTCAATTTTTTGTGTTGGTATCTGCTGAAAACAGCAGGTTTTGCAGTTTCAGAGGTTGCATTCAGCTGTCATGAAGGCACTGAGCATTATAACTTATTCCTATATGAAGTGTGTTTTATCCATTTTTGTGGCTTTTTATGAGGCGCAAAATGTAAACGACTATTGTGAGCTTGTAAAGTCAGTTTCATATAAAGATTGTAATATGAAGTTTTTTTGGTCCCCTATTATTACTGTAATGACTCCCCTCCTTACCTTACATATGTATTCTTAATCTCCACACTGCTGCTGTAATCTTTTAGGCAAATTCTAGATGTTTTCGTATCATGGGAAAGAAATTTTTGTTCAAACACGACGAGTCACGTTTCTGAGTTAATTGCAATCTAGCGGTACCTAACAGACATGATATGCCAAGAATATGAAAGCAATCCCTTGGGCTAAATTTCATCAGATTTATACATTGAAGCTTTAAACATAGGATATCTCCACCATTCTGAAAATTACATGTTTATACTGACTCATGCAGCAAACTGCATTACCTTGTACTCAGAAATGAAGAACATAGATGTTACATTAAACATTTATCCAAATAGAGATGAAAAAACCTGTCTTCATTCGCTTACTCCTGTAGTTTTCTGCAAACATTCCATTCCTCTCCTCTAGAGCATTCCTCTTCACACATAGAGCAAACAGAAAAAGGTCGTGTGATACAATGTTCTTTTCATTATTTGAATTGAGTTTGAGTTCTGTACTTCAAACTATTTACATTACAATATCAAGTAATTAAACTAAATTTATATTATCAACTTGGCTATTACCGCAAAAAAGCAAACAAGACATGTCTTGGAACTTCACTGCTACAGAGAACCTTTAGGTACCAGCCATCACATCATAGGCAGCTATGGCCAGAGAACAAGATGGACGGATTTAATTCTTCTCTTCCCCTTCTTCCTCATCTTCATTCTCACCGATTCCACACCAACGAGTGAATGCAAACAGAAATTCCTTGAAGTTCACCATTCCATTTTTATCCCAGTCCATCTCTTCTGCAATTGTAAAGTGAAAGTATGTCAAAATTTTTTTCCAAGTGAATACATATTGATTGTAATAAAGGTCATTCTGAACCTACATATCCATATCCACCACAACCGCTTTTAGACTTACTGGCCACAATTGTAACAATTGTGAATAATGTTTAACCATAACATGGAGGGGAAACTTTCTGGTAAAATATGGAGGTGCAAATTTTCTGCATGTATAAGAGAGAGAGAGAGAGAGAGAGAAGTAACCAAATCTTTTCATGGCTATTCGTCCAGTGGAACCTTCTCCTGATTCAGTTACAGCTTGAGTCATCTCATTTCTGCTGACATAGCCATCCTTGTTCTTGTCCAGGAATACAAATGCATCAACCAGCATTTCAAAAGTAGCCTCCAGCTTCGGCATACCCATCCGCGATTTCTAGTACGTCATGGAACACAAACATAGCCCAAAACAAAGGAAGATGAAGGAAAGAACGTATACAATTCCTTAAGAGTGTTAGCTTGGGAAGTCAAAATGGCAAGGTGACCCTGTTAGCTCTGAAATAAGAGAAGACTGCAATGTTTCCAGTTTTGAACAAATGAGAAAATGAACTTGTGCGATGGATACACAATGAGAGAATGCTGCAACCTATCCAGCCTAGCAAAAATGAGAGAGCACTCCACTAGAGGATAATAATGTGCATATGGCAAACGGATGATCATTTAAACAAGTTTCCAAGTAGGAAAATGATATAAGTTGAGCACCAGTGAAATAAGTTTAAGTCTCACACACCAGGTAAAAATATCTTAAGGTATGTTTGGGGCAGCGCTGTGCCCCAAACGTACCCTTAAAACATTTAATATATTGAATTATCTATTACATTTAGGATACAGCACGAAGAGCAGTGGGATCATCCTTCAGAAGATACACAAGGCAAAGCAGTACGATGAACTCATTGAACTTCATTCCCATATCCTCGTTAATATCACAGGCTTCAAAGAGATCATTGATTTCCTCTTCAGTAAAATTAATTTCCAGCTTATGGAAGCACTTCTTAAGCTCTTCATGATCAACTGTGCCATTTGCATCCTCATCTATAGAGAATAGCATAAGCAAATGCTTCTTAGAAATTTGAAGAAAAACCAGTATTCACTTGACGAATCTTACAATAAAATCATTAGAAACATAGCTAATCCAAAAATATGACCGATAATAGAATTATATCTCAGTGCCATTACGATACCCAAAGGATTTTGCAATCTATTTAATCAAATATACAGAGGTTATTCAACAAACAAATAAAAGAAAATTATGTACCCACCAAATTTCTCAAAAATAGCTTTGCAGTTTCTCAAGCTATCATCTATTTTTGGGAATTTCAAAATTATGCTGTTGAAAGATTTCAGGGCAGTTCCTTCAGCTGCTCTCCGTTGCATAGCTTCGACCATTTTGGCCTCTAGCTTTGTTTCTGGCATCCATACACTTGTAGCACTCTCTGGCTTACCTACTATACCTCCCATTGCCAATACTCACCGAAGACAAAATGAGATGCAAGTTATGAGCTCACTCTCAGCCTGGCCATGTCAGGAACAAGATGTTAGAATGTTAAAATCAATTTTTCAGGCAAATGAAAATGATCTAGGAATCGTCTAATTTGCCTAACATGACCTTAAAAAGGGAAAATAAAAATTGAATAGTTCACCATAATGACAATTTCAAGCTCAGCCACAAACTCTAAATTTTAGAATAGCTTATTCCTTTCAGATGTAAACATGATTCAAAGAATTTGTTATGAGAGTCATGAAACTAACACCTTTTCGTTAATGCCTTCATCTATAACCACAAAAGCTTGCATGATTCTTCGTGCACCAGAAATTAAAATCCAACATGTGATAGAAACCAGAGATCAAATTATATTGATTTATAGAAAGTCACTCCATCTAGCTCCTCAAAAGCTCTTTTTGATCAACAATTATTAGATAAAAAGATCAAATTTTTCTTACAATTCTTCTTCTGTTATATGCAGATCAATAAAAAGATAATAACTTTATAATAAAGCCATGCCATAAGATACAAGTCCAAGTTCTCACCAACGACAAAACTTCTAGAGGCCGTTGCAGCTAAAAACTGAATAAGATCAATCCAATAAGCAACAAATTAAGAACACACCTGCAATGGCTTCTATTTTATGAAACAACAAAGAAATCAACTTATGAGAGACCAAAAGCACAAAAATGAAAATGACCCAGGAAGAGAAAACAAGAAAAGAGAAGAAAGAATGAATATAAGGGAAGCTAACGTTAGATAAGTTGGTTTGTGTTGTTAAGTTTGAGTTGATTTCACAGAAGGTATGCAAGCCAAGTTTTGTGCTGAACCCACCACGTATCTTTATTTTCAAGTCTGAATTGATCTAGGCGCTTGTGGTTGTCCACTAACCAACCATTTCCGCTGACTTTTCAGTTTTTTTTACAATATTAAATACAATATTAAACGAAACAAAAACTGAAATGAACTAAAAATACTTTCCAATTTCCATGGTGACGAAGTTGGATGTATGAAGATTCCGTACCCAACTCAAAAGAGATTTGCATCGCTTTTTGTTTTAGTTTTTGTCCTTACTCCATACATGCATCAGCAAGTCAATCAAATTCATAAAAAAAAAAGTTGGAAATCTTGACTGCTATGGCCTGTGAACAAGACTTTTGACAATTTATTGCTATCTTGATTTGTGGTTAAACACTGTATGCCGTGCTATTGCAAAGTTTAAAACCATTTTTTAGTTTTTACTTTTGAATTCGAGCAATCCACCAAAGAAAGCTATTTGCAAATAAAATAACCAAACCCAATCAATTGAAATGCTATTTATTTGCAATTTACATGATCGTATATCTTGCTCCCAGTGGAGATAACATTTCTCTTTGTACATCCATAATATGTACAAATAGATTTTGATGTAATTTAAAATAAATTTATCTGAAAAGATAATCAATTGGAAGAATTCAAATCATTTCATTCTTTGATGGTGGACTTTGTTTGTTCCAGGAAAGTGACTTCCACTCTTAATTATATAACTGATATTCCTTGCCACTAATGTCTATTGTTAATTAGAGTAACTATACATATTTTAAATTTTTTTATTTTAAATAATTTGATATTGATAATTTTTTATAAAATTAAATTAATTAATTATATTATTTTATCTATTAATTAATAAAATATTACATTATTTAAGATATATAATATTATTCTATTAATTATTACTATTGTTATTATTTCATTTTATATTATTTATTAAACACAACTCACATTCATCGTATGATAGATAACAATACATATAAGTGTATTTAGATCGATATACATATTCAATCCATTATAAAGGAAAATAGCATACTATGAACATGCATAAGTTGCATTAAAACTCTATCAAAAAAATAATCGTTTTGTTATTTAATAATATTAGAGATCTTAATATTTGATTCTTGTTTTGAGTCTCAATACTATATATCACTCATATATTAACTAATAGATTTTATAACTAATAAAATTATTTAACTACTATCAAAATAAATAAATATCACATTAATTATAACTTAAATTAAGACTTATTTATTAGAATATCTAATATTACTACTGGTTATGTAAACAACCCCCGACTCTAGTTTTGGCTCTATCAATTGATACCACTAGATTTCTTGCAATTGATGCAAAAGTCCTGTTAATCACCCATCACTCATGTTAATTTTGCTCCTATAAAAAAGAATAAAATTAGATAATAGAGAATCTTGGTCGAAAAAATAACCGTAATGTCATCAATATCAATTTTCGTTTTTTGTTTTGGTTTATTGAAAGTTGGTGAACTATGAACATCCCACTAAATACATTGTGATTTATGGTAATCATAATTAGAATTATCATGTGACGATTCTCATTAATATCCAAATATTAAATTCATATATGTCGTGTACATTCTCATACTTACACTTTATAAATTTTTTTAGGACGGTATTTGATATCATAAATCATATAATTTATTTACTTTTATGAGTAATTATAATCGAAATAAATTTCACAAGAGCAGTAAGTAGTACTAAGTACCAAGTACTGCTGCTATTAGAATTAAGAGTAACAGACCAATACATATTCGCCACGTAGGAGCCCCGCGTGGCAACAGGTGATCGCCACACACGCACATTATATATCCACCCCAAAACAAGCTTTGGTGTCACTTTGACTCGTAACGTAAAATAACATAAGACCCAAACACTCAAGCCAGAAAGGTAAAGCTCCGATTTTTTTTTTTTTAATTTCTCAATTATTTCATAATTTTTTAAAATTCCCCATAATCACGGCTCCCGTCTCGGATTTTGGTTTGAATTTATAGATAAAGGTTGTTGCTTTAAATCTGTCCGCGCAATTTATAGTTTTTAGAATTAGGGTTAGGGTTTGTGATCGTGTTTTCGATTCTGTTCGCTTTTAAGATATAACTCTCGATGTATGGCACTGTTCCTCTGTTGGGTAGACTTATTTATTATTATTCTAATCATTATTATCATTACGGTGCATGTAATATTTTAATCTGGCACTTCTTGTTGTTGGTTTAATTGTTTATTTATTTATATTAAGGTTTTATTTAAAAAGTTATTTTTTGTATTTATTGTTTTGCTGGTACTGTCTATAGATCTGGAGTTTGAGTCGAGGTTATATATATATTGTCTTTTTTAGAGATGGTAATAGTTGGTTATTTTATGTTTTATGTGTTTTATGTATTTAAAAATTAAAACTTCTGAAATCTAATATCTTCTGTGACTTGTTTGGCAGAGAATAGGGTAATGACCTTGAATATCATCACATTGTTTTCGTTTTTATGACATTCACCATATTGAGCTACTATTTTTGTTAATAGTGTTATTTTTGTTTTAGGTCTAGATAGGATTGAGAAATATATCGGTAGTGGAACTGAATTGTGTTGTTCTTTTGGGTGTCTTTGCAGTTTGTTGAGAAATTCCCAGATGGCTTCAAAACGGATCAACAAGGAGTTGAAGGACCTACAGAAGGATCCTCCTGCTTCTTGCAGTGCTGGTTCTTTATCTCCTCCTTGACTTGTTTTCTTATTTTTTTTTTTATTTTCATTTGTCATTGAAGATTATATATTCATAAAGTTGATTTGACTTATCTACCCACTAATCACTCACATGGAGAGAGAAAGTTTTTAAGATACCAGGTGAAACGGAACATTATTTCTTAGTTCCAATTCCACTTCTGCTTCTTGCAGCACTGGTTCTTTCTTTATCTCCTTCTCAGCATTTTTTTCTCTAATTTTCATTTGTCATTGAAGACCATATATTCATGAAGTTAACTTGATTTATCAACCCAATAATCTCTCACATGATGGAGAGGAATAAAACTTTGAAAATTCTAGGTGCAATGGAATTTTATTTCTTGGTTCCAAATTTTCTTGCTTTTCTAATTACTAAATCTGTTTTGCCTTTAAATCAATCACAGCTTTGATTTAATCTTTTGAAACATTGTGATTTTGACAATGCTGCCTATTTTGCAGGCCCTGTTGCTGATGACATGTTCCATTGGCAAGCAACAATTATGGGCCCAGCAGACAGCCCATTTGCTGGGGGTGTATTTCTTGTATCCATTCACTTCCCACCTGATTATCCATTCAAGCCACCAAAGGTAATGTGTTATTATTTGTTTTATCAAAATTTTTCTTATTCTAGATAATATGGGACAATTTCTTTCATTGAGAGCATGGGTAGAATTAATTAATTATTGGTTGGGATTGGGTTGGAGCATATTCGTGTGTAATAATAGTTACCATGGTGAATAAATTAGAATATGCATTGCACAGGTGGCCTTCCGTACTAAGGTTTTCCATCCTAACATCAACAGCAATGGTAGCATCTGTCTTGACATTCTGAAGGAGCAGTGGAGCCCTGCCTTGACAATATCCAAGGTAATTTACTTGTGTCCTTGTCAGATTGTTTTGTATCTCTCTTGTTGAAAACTTTTTCAAGGGGCCTTTGTTCGCCATAAGTATTATTGGTTACGATCAAGTTTGACCTCCAACTTTGTACCATTAGTTATCTTTAGATATGATTTTAGTTTAATGTGTTTGTTATGATGCACACATTGCAGGTACTTCTGTCAATTTGTTCACTGCTTACTGATCCAAACCCAGATGATCCACTTGTGCCTGAGATTGCTCACATGTACAAGACGGACAGAGCCAAATATGAGACTACTGCTCGTTCCTGGACCCAGAAGTATGCCATGGGTTAACAGGGGCTGGGCTTTATACCCCTGAGAACATTAGTGGCTTGTGGTCCTATTAGTAAATAATAGAAATAAGTTTGTTAAGAGATTAAAAGACTTCATTTGGTTTTGTTCACTAAGCTGTTCAAAGGTTTTATGTGGGGTTACTCTCAAATTTAGCGTTGTTCTTCAATACTTAAATTATAATTTACTGCAAAATTTAGCTGCCGGTGCCGATATTTATTGTTGGTACTTGTCTATTTGAAGGCTTCTAGCAATGTGATTTATATTAATGATTATTTCCAAGTTTTTTCATTCCTATATGATTCCCAACATCCCATTTTGATAAGAATTGAAAGATGAGTTGCCCCCATTGGTTTGATTACTCTGTATTTTGATGTTGTTCAGTAATGATCACTATTAAGATTATGATTACAAAATTGGCCTTAACATCTGAATTGCTAGGAGGACTAATTCTACATGGAGTTGGCGACCGGGTCGGTGTGTCGTAGAGTGTTGTATTGTGTGTTTCGGTTTCATTCAACACTCCTCTGGTCTTAAAGTAAAATATACCTATTAATTATTTGAAATGAATTGTAGGATGCAACTATATTACAGCAAAAGGACAGACCCCGTATATTCATAACTTTTGTTTTGCTCTCTTCACTCGAAGTTCACCCAAGTTTGATGTTGTGTTAAAATTAAGCTGATTCAAGTATGATTATTAATTATATACAAATATTATTTAAGTTCTAATTATATGTATGTAAATAATATTTATATATCAATATTTAAAATATACATATCTAATTTATTAATATTTTATACATTTACTATTGGAGTTCTAAATTTATATAAAATTTTATAAATAAAATATCATGTGTATGTCCATCGTTTCTTAGAAAAAGAAAAAATTGTGTATAATATTTGAGCTTTAATGATGAGAACATATAAATTGATTTAAAATAAAAATTATAATTGTGTATATGTCATGAATTTTAACTTTAGTTAAATACAAGAAAAAAGCATGTTAATCAAGATTCAGTTTATTTATTAATTATGTTATATTTAATAACTCATATCATTTATTCATATCATATTTTAATCAGCTTGTATCAAATGTTATTAATATTAATTTTTTACTAATCATAATCAGTCAATCAGTAATCTCCACTTGATGTAGTGTTAGCATTACCCTTAAAGCTCTGCTATTGTGACGGGCAACATGTGAGGCCCAATTGATCACGCTTACCCAATAGGAAAGCAAATGACAGAGCCGCTGTGGGTCGTTGATTGAGTCAAGCCCATGGGCCTCAAACACCAATCCTTTCACATTCTTTCTGCTCACACAGGGGCATCTCTTAAATAAGCATGGCTGACGGGCAGTCCTCTGAGGGCCTCAGGTCCCTTGCATTGCGATTGTTCTCTTGCCGTGCTCATACTTTCACCAATATGATCGTAGAATAGAATATCATCAAAACAAATAATTTGACCATCAACGACAACACAAGAGTCTAGAGTGGCTTTCACCTCTCATTTCATTTAATTCCTTCCGGACAGTAGAAAGTCCAAACCATAAACCTGCAACTGCTTTATCTGTTAAAAAACGAACATACGCAACCTAAGCATTTACTGTTTGACAGTTACCTCAAACTGAACAGTTGTGCAGCTTTAAAATAAATGAGCTAGAAAAGGACACATAACTGTCAAGCTGTAGTAATTTTGTACAGAGAGAGAGAGAGAGAGAGAGGAAAATAGAATTGAAATAGAAGGCGTGCGAAAAAACAAAAGTGGACCCCTGCGTGCAGACAACTCACCATCTCTTGCATGTTGTCATGTTTCCCAATGGGATGCCTTTTATATTGGTATGTTTTTGTGCTGTGTCACTTCTCCTCAATCAACTTCTTCTTTTACACGTGTCCTAATGGCCAAAAAGTTATTGGGGTCCTTTGATTCTGTTTCAGGCTCGCTCTTGTGCCAGTTGCATTCATCAATTAATGCTCCAGCTGCACTTAGGTAAAGCCAAAACCGGCCCATATGAAGAAAGTAAAGTTTTTGAGGGGCAGAAAGAACTTATACGACATGTCTCTATTGAGTTTCTTGTAATGGTTCAATAAATCCAATGCGATGCAAATTGTAAGCCGTATGCGTTTGCTTGGCTGTTTTTTTCTTTTCTTCTTTTTGGTATTTGTGTTGACACTCATTTTCCCACTATCTGCATTCTTTGTTGGCCAGTTGGGTGAGCAAGCAAGCACCCATCAGAGGATTGTAAAGCCACTAATTTGTTAATGGGCACCACCACCTTCATTTAGTAATGAAAGCCTGTTTTATACAATTCGATGCACATTTTTATGCTTTTGTCTTAAGTTGCTGATGGTTGACTGACCAAATAGTACCAAAAAGTTTTCACTTTTAATTCCTTTACAATAAAATGTCTCTTCCCAATTCTACGCTCTCAAATTTTAAAAATTTTTCGTTGATCCTTTGAGTTTTAATTCGTAATTTCAATTTATAATATGAACTACAACATTAAAAAATTTAATTTGAGGATATACATAATAAAATAATTGAGAGGGTCACTGCATAATATAGTGTTATATCTATTAAAAAGAGGAGAAATTTTAGCACACATTTGATATTTCATGTCATCAAATGATGTGAAATCACTAATCAATAATATTTAGATATATGTTAATAATTTTAGATCTAAAATTTAGTTTATACACATCAAATAATTCTCCTTCCCTTTCTCTCTCTTTTCTCTAGTTTGAAAACCTCTTCTTCCCTCTTCCCAATTTCAAGAATAGAAAACTAAGAAACATTAATTTATTAGAAGTTATAAAAATAATTAATTAAATAAAGAAGCCTTTGCAAGTCTTAAATAATCAATTCTCACTTTGATGTTCCTTTTACTTTCCATTCACAACTTCATTCTTGTAGAAAAATAAATTTTTGGTAATCTCCTTACAAACAGCCAAAATCAAGATTAAGGAAGAAGAATCACAGATAAAGTCACATGTACCATTTCTAGTGAAATCAGGTGCTCCTTAACCCAATTGGTTCATTCCAAATTAGCTGATTAGAGTTAAGGATATACTCCCAGCACAGATTATTCCCAAATAGACAACTATCTAACTCAAATAAGCTTAAAAGCCTCCACAAGAGAGACCAAATTACCTTTAAAACCCTACATAAGGAGGTAATTCACCAATAGCAGCTCGCCACGTGTTTAACAAGACAAAAAAATGCCCTCAAGAGTACTTTACTTTAAAATGTCAGGTTGGCCACAGAAAGCGAGTAAATTCACTTCTTCACAAAAATAATCAACTCTTTCGCTATTCTAGAGTTTCTAGGAAACCCATGAACTCCTTTAACCTCTCACTGAATTGATCGTTGAAGTGTCGCTGACAGTTACCGTCAGTGCCCCCTCTAATGGTTGTTTCTTATTATTTCAGGTTTGTCTTAATCATTACTGTCCCAAAAAAATGTCACTAAACAACCCAGTCTCCATCTTCATCACAAAATCCCCTTCTGCAAAGAAGCTCTCATACTATTTTTGGTTGAACTAAAATCAGGCCAAAATAAAGGTCATTTGAAGGAGAATAATTTATAACTAATTTTGATGAAAAAATAACCAAATGTTCAAAATTTTAAAAGACCATAAAAATAATTTTTTACAACTACTCAAAATTAATCCACATATATCAAAATATCATTTTTTTTTCATTAAATAACAAAATGCAAGCACTAGTGCTAAAAATAAACTATACAAACTAAAAACTCAGAAGCTCATTAGTTATATACACTTGTTATATACACTTTAAACAACAATATTTTTCAAATAAGTTTGAGAAGTTGAGAAAAATATATCTAACAATAGACATTGTTCTTAAATGAACAAAGATTCTTGTACCAATAGCAACATTATAAATTAAATCATATTAATATGTAAATCTGCATAAAATTGCCATATTTAGTATATACCTTCAACTTACACGTGTAACAAGGTAAAAAAAAAAAATGGTGTAATGTTAAAAGAATAAAAATACCTTTGAATAAAAAACAATGATAATATGCTAACTGGAGATACACACACTACATACCATCGAACTTGAAAAATGATGTAGTATAACATTCAATTTTCTTTGTGAAATTTACTTATATAACAATTTTCCAACAAATAAATTTTCTTACAATAGTAGCCATATACACTTATTGTGGACTGAATTACTCATGCCAAAAACCCAGCTTTATCAAATCGTCAACAACACAAACTACCAAGCTCCAAATAGCCCAAACCACCTAAATCTCATTGCCATCCCATCGCCTAACATTGCCCATCGTCTATCATCGCCAATATACCAACCAATTACACAACTCCATCATCATAATTTCAGCATCACGACCTTATCTTCACAACCCCCATCATAAAAAAATTTACATTGTCAACGAGTGAGATTCGGTTTAGACTTAAAGGTGCGACTCTTTTACACTATCACAACAAATTTTAGTTGATTAGTGGGTTATTATTGATAGTGAAGTACAGTAGGATGTGTATTGGCATGAATAATTAAAAATATATTTAAGATTAATGTTTAAAATTTTTACATGTTAGGTGTTTGTTAAAATGTGTATAAGAAAATTTTCAATTATTTCAATAAATTTGTTGAGTTAGTTCCTTAGTTATACACTCTTTTGATACCAAAAGTATTTAATCATATGAATTTTATACAATTTAGTTTAATTATTTTTTTATGTTTTATGTTTAACATAACCATCACCCGCACAGCTGTGGGCGATGCGGCTAGTTTTCAGCTCCTACAATAAAAAGATTGAATTAGATTCAAATAATATAAATCTAAAGAGTTATATTTGAAAATGTTGCAAGTAGTCAACTTATTGTTAGATAGTCGTTTTGACTTGAACAAGCTACCGTTGGGCTGTATTTCAAATAGTCCATTAGCGGTTAATTTTTCGTCAAAATATGTTGCTCTCTGTACACTATCGGCTAGCTGTTTTCCTGATGTCAAATCGCCGTTAATTTTCGTCAAAATTAATTGCTATCTGGACATTATTGGTTAACTGTTTTCATGCTGTCGAGTCGCCATTAATTTTCGTCAAAATATATTGCTCTCTGGATATTATTGGTTCCCCGTTAATTTTATTGTCGGTTAACCATTTGCTACAATACCTAAATAGTTTCGCTACAATGCAACTTTCTTAAAATTATAGTTTCATCCCAATCATTCCAAAATTATATTAAAGCCTAACAACTTTTAAAAATTATATTGTGATCCAAAACGTTATAAATATTTTCAAATAAGTCCATAAACATATCCTAGGCCTTAATTGTAAGTTCTAAATTTCATACATTAATAATTGTATGTTACAAGTATCAAAAACAAAACAAGTAATTAGCACATGGCCCCACAAAAATAAATCAAGGACTAATGTTGTTTTGTTAGAATATGATTGTTACATTTTTTGTTGGTATAGCCACATTCTCCACATCGACGACAAGTTACAATTTTATGAGACAAATCCTCCTCTCTAGATGGTATTCTTCGTGTTTTTCAACGATTAGAGTAAGATGGCACATCCGGTGGGTTCAGTTGTGTCAATTGAATATTTTTTAGAATTTTTCATGTCCCTATCTCACCAAGGGGAATAATAGTTTTTGAATATGCTACCAATAATGCTTCCGTTGTGTAATAATGAAAACAAAGACTTATTGGATCAACTCGAAGGTATATACAAACAGCAATTGCATGAGCACAAATAAATTGATCGAGTTGAAATACTTTACAACTACATATCTTATCCATTATATTAACAAGACCCTCTTTCATACTACCTTCCTTAACCAGAAATTGATAGTCAGAGACATTGAAAACTCGCATTTTATTGGCAATATCTTTCTTATCATCGTATATTTTGTGAGCCTATGTTGTAAGACAAGTTTTCATCGACTCGACTACTTTATTTCTATCATAAAATCATTCTTGCATTGTAAGTCTAAAGTGTTCAACCAATTGACTGATATGAAATTTTCTTGGTTATTTCATTGAAGCATTCAGACTCTCTGTAATGTTTGTGGTTATGATGCTATATCGACCTTCAAAATAAGTTTGAGCCCAATAATTAAAGCCTATGTCCTCCAAATACTTTGTTGCACTTGCATGCATAACCTATAACCCCTATCCCCATTTTCTTTTCAAACTCTACAAGATCATACATTTTTAATGCTTGCAGAAAGGCTCGTCTAAAAGAATATTTCCATAGTTTCCCATGATTCTCGAAATGTAACTTTAGATTACCTTCCAAATGACAAAAACAAAGGTCGTGTAGTGCAGTGGGAAATACCTTATAAACTGCTTTATGGATAGATGTGCATTATCGGATATAAATGCCAACTCCGGCATGTCTCCAATAACTTCATGCAATCTCATTATGAATCATTCCCAAAAGGCATTGTTTTCTGAATCCACAATCCCAATAGCTACATGATACATTTGATTATTCTCATCCAAGCATGTTGCAACCAACAAAGTTCCTCAATATTTACCTTTTAGATAAGACCCATCCACCGCAATAACTTACCTGATTGACAACATAAATCTTTTGATGCAAGATCTAAGAGCAATAAAATAATACATGAAATTATTATTATTATCCACTACAAGCCTAATTGTTTTGACTTTAAAGCCTTTTCTCTACTCCAATATGCTTGCTGGTATGAAAAATTAATTTCATGATCATTCTTCATATCCAAAATGATATCTTTTAGAGTGCATATTCGCTTGGGATCAACAAACGTTGGCTTGAGAATTTCACAGACAACCCGACTACTTGATTGAATTACAAAATGAGATTGCTAAAGATTTACAAAAGGCTCTTTATTCAATTAATTATTTTTATAAATTTTAATAAATTAATATTTGTTGGATTTTTGTTTCAGAAACTTGGAAGAGTGAAGAGAATTTTTACAAACCAAAGGAAAGAGAAAAAAAGGGAGGGAGTTGTTTGAATTTTAATAAACTAATTTTTAAGTTTAAAAATTATTGATATATGTCAAGATATTATTAATTAATAAAATCACATATAAAACAACATATGTATTATAAAACTCCACTCCGAGATACTCTTAAATCTTAGTTTAATTTCATTTTACCAAACAATAATGGTTGAAGAGGGCTTGCACCCTAATGTGATTTATGCATTTTTGCTGTTGAAATGGCTAATAGTGTTGTAATTGAGGGGTTGCGTTGCAATTGAGATGTAAAGAAAAAGGTGATTAGGTGATTAATGGTTTATTAAGAGTATGTTTGAGATTGAGGTTGGGCAGCTGTAGCTTTTAAGCTGCAGCACTAAAGTATTTGGTAAACACTAGCTGCTGTAACTTTTAAGTTATATTAGTTATGTTAATGTGATTTTTTACTTGTATAATGTAAAATTTATTATATTTTTAATAATTTTGTTAGAATTATTATTTAAAAATTATATTTATTACCTATTATTAATTTTTATTTTATAATTACAAATTTTTTTTTACAGTAACTGTAGCTTAAAAATTATAGCACCTCAATTCCAAACATACTCTGATAAGGATGGGAACTGATTTTGCTTGATGCTTGAATTTGATTGATCAAATTACTTGGCTAGTCGGCATTAAAAATCAACTTTTTTTCTTGGCGGAGATGCATTGACCCCTTGAGCTATCTTGTCACTTTAAAAAAAAATAAATCTTGTCTGCTGAATAAAAGTGTCGGTAGATGAATCTCCAATCCGTACATTAAGGGCACCTTTGTTTCTGTTTACTATTTTTCTTTTTCTTTTTCTTTTTTTAATTATTCAGTAAAAACGATAGCACAAGAGGCGAATAAATTGTTGATAAATTGCAACGAGTAAAAGGAAAGATATCTACGTTTAGGAAGCTAATAAAAAACCCTTTACCAATACACACGGGAGAATTCAAACACCTTCATAACCTATAGCTAATTAATAGATGCTTCGTGGTTCTTTTATTTGCTTGTGTGTACTACAATATTATCAGAATAATTAAAAGCTCTTATTCGAATCAAATAATTAAGGTATATCTAACTAAGATTTGCAATTTTTTGGAAAGCCTTGTTTGAGAAAATTTACGAATTGAATCTACTCATGAAAAACTGTTTTGCCCCATGAACTACAGTCTCCAAATTAAAATCATGGCTATAAAGTTAATGTAGGACTAGACAAAAAAATTGTGGTCTAAAAAAATCTACATTGAACCGGTGGTTCGGTTACGGATCAATTTTTTTTTTTATAAATAATCAAATATATAGTTATATAAAAAAACCGAAACAATGGTTCGAGATTTGGTTTATAATACATAATCGAAGAACCGAACCGAAAAACCGGAATATTTTTATAATTTTATTAAATTTTAAAACATATTACATTTTAATTGGTTATCTCAAATTATTAAAATAATTAATTCGTTAGATTAAAAGTTTAGAATAAGTTTTGATTTTAGGGTTTGTTTTATGGTGAAAATATTATATATATTCTTAAATGTGTCTTGAATACTTTGAAGTTATTCTCAATATTTCTGCATTTATAATGAAATTATGATGAAAAATTTATTCTATTAATGAGTCCAATGGAGTATAAATTTAAAAATTCGAAAATAGGCTCAATAGGCTTAGAACCGAAAAATTCAAACCGAACCGAATCAAATGATTTAATTTATATTCCGTTCTTTATTTATTTAGTTCTTATTTAATTTTTTTTAAATAAAAATTTATTTAAATTAATTTTATTAAATTTTAAACTGAACCAAACCGTGCCCACCCAAAGTTAATGTCTTAAAATAATTTGAATTAGGTTAGGGAGATGGCTGGCGATTTTGTAGGATCCTTTGTCCTTCCTATTAAAAATATGCATTAAAGAGGAAAAAGCGAGGACTGCCCAAGAGATTTTGTTTGATTTTGGGGAGATTAATATATTCTTTAACTTTGATTCTTTTTTGTTCCCATTCAAAACAAATAATAATAATAATAATCTTAGAGCTTACAATTTTTCGTTCCTTGTCACTAAATTAGTACTTTTGTGGACTCTCTGCAGTATATATTTCTATTAATAACATATTAAACAAAGAAAATGTCAAAGTAAAAAACTCAATTAAAAATAAAATAAAAAAATCCTCAAATTCTTTAATTACAAGTGGGGTTAGAACTCCGACAAATTTTTATTTAAAAGAAAAAATAAAATAAATCAAGAGAAACAGAACAAGTGTTTGACAAAATAACAAAAAATGTGGGAGAATCTTGGTAGATGAAACCAGAAGCCCATTGGCACTACACCTGTAGCTTCCGTCTCTGTGCATGCTTTTGCTCTCTTCCGTAACATGCATTCCTATTGAATGAACTTGTTTAATTTGCAAAATGCCGTTGTCAGAGAGGCAGTGAGTCACGGGTTTTGAATTGAATCAATCAAAGTATGCGCATGTATTTAAACACACAGTAAGGGTTGGAGACCATAAAGAAACTTAGCTAGGGTTACGTTTAAAGTAAAATTATCAGTATCGATCAGAAGATCTGAAATACAATCTTAAGACAGCCATTAGGTAAAAAGATGCATGTGACCTGTCAATATTTAAAACGCTTGTCGCTTTCTTTAAACATTGACAATCTTTGAGACAAATATCATTTGGTCACTGCAAAATTTGCATGCATGCAGCGAGATAGATACAAGAAACTCTTTCTTAGACTATAGTCTATATATATATATATATATGGATTGTCGTTTATGTGCAAATAATTATTCTTTTGAAGAAATTTGGATATAGAAGCAAATAATTCGTAGAAGAAACATTCATATAGAGAGACAAAAGATTTTGTGTAGTGAAAGTGACCAATAACTGCATGAATTTAATTTTCTTGGGGGTGGAGTTTGTGGCTATATCTCATTGAGAGTGACTTATCTACCAACGCTGTAACGTAGAGCTTAATTAGATCTATCATATTCTAGTCTCTTTTTAATTATTATACTCCCTGTAGCCCCTCGAGATCAGTTGAACAACTAACTTCAAAACACAATAGCTACTTCAGCTGAATTATATCACCATTTTGTATGTATAGTAACCAGCTTGACTTGTTGCTTTCACTTAATCTTGTCACTTTGCCATAAGACAATTAATTACTTATAGAAAGATTTGTTTTATCGGTAGAAGGTGTCGTTAAAGAGTTGCGGAGTATTTAACTAGAGCCATATGAATATTGTGTGAACAACATTATACGGAGATATCTTTCGACTGGATGCGATGCATTGGCCGAACCGGGGGATTTTGGTTTCATGGGGCCATAATTAATACAGAAACTAGGAAAAAAAGACAAAAAACCATAAATTTTAACAAGTTATAAGATACGCCTTATAAAATAGAGCGGGCCAGAAGTAAAATATGTATAAAATTGGTTGGTAAAGTTCAAATCAGTCTCTTATAATTATTTTTTATTTGGGGTGAGTAGTGGCCAAGGCCATCCAAATTTGCACTTAGTTCCGCCCCTTAGCCATCAATGATTCACCTATTTATACATATGAATAATATAATTTAGTTAAAAAAAAAAAAAAACTGTGATCTAATTATAAATGAATTACACAATCACATCCACAACTTCACAACTATAAAATATATTCTAATAGCGTTCCGGCACTTTAATAAATTGTGGGAACCTTCGTCGGATTACGATTGTCATAATTAAAAATGCGTCATTGTGCCAAGTTGGACGAAGCTGCCGGCTGAACAATTGATTTCCATGTACATGTTAACGGGTTAAATTGCTATGTCCATGTGTGTTTACAACTCATATCGCATTCGTTCTTCAAATTTGGGTCATGCATCCAGCAAAGGATCAGCCGTACGGCATATTATATTTAAGTGGTTTCCGAATTTTGTATAAAGAATAGTAATTAACCAACCACCAGCACCCCCCATACGCAATTATCTATAATGGACCGCGTGCATGCATGCCATTAAAAAGTAGGGCAAAATTAGGTCCAAATCTGTTGCGTTGGAGAAGTGCTTCCAACATCATCACTGTTTTTTAATCCCTTCTTATTATTATTATTATTATTATTATTATTATTATTATTATTATTATTATTATTATTGTTATTGTTGTTGTTGTTTTAAACAAATAAAAACAAGATTGCACTGGCATGCATGCGCAGTTTTAATTTTTGACCACTCCAAAATAAATATATACCTACCGAAAGTTTACTCATCATCCTTCACATTTTTCCTACTTTATCATTATTATTATTTTTGGTTGAAAAGACAAAAATAATCTTTAAGAAACTTTACCTTCTCAGATTCTATTCTATTCAAGAAAAGGTGGAAATGATCGATCATTTATTGGTTCTCAGCACAAAAACTTAATCTCTACGTTAAGTTGATAATTATTTATAATTACGTGCACGTAGAAATTAATCAGCATCTACAATGAAGTTTGAAGGAAGTTTAGGCACGAAGCAACTCATGGCCACGCTGAATCCAATTAATTAACGACCGTAATTAAAAAATGTGATAATTAACTTGATTTTGACCTTTCAAAGATTTCTTCGTCCGTTTCAAATCAATATTTTATGACACAACAAACACTACGCGAAAGTGTTTATCGAAAACATAATTTTGGAATATATGCTGTTCATTTTTACCTCGAGAGACTTTAATGCATGATGTGACTGACGTTCTTTAATTATCCAGGAGCCAGCGTTTCTCGTGAAACAAACAAGAGTCATGATGGCTTTATCATCCACCAGAATCTCCACCTTTGTTTCTTTTACCGAGTCTTTCAAACACCCAAAACCAAAACCAGCCATAAATAATTATGAATGCTGAGAAATAATAAATGATTTTTTTTTTCTTTTCCTTTTTTTTTTCCAGCCATAAATAATAAATAATAAACCCTAAACCTTGTGGGGGCAAAAAGGGACCATTTTTCATTAAAACGGGAGATTAATGAATGTCTGAGTAACTCAGTGGAACCCGGAATTGTTGTAGATGTTTTTGTTTCTAACAAAAACAAAATCATGGTACTAGGATTAATAAATGAATAAATAAATATATATATATATATATATACAGAGTACCAGCATTGATTAGGGTTTCGTTTTTAATGTTCTGGAAATCTAAGGTGGCCATACAAGTTGCGGGCCACGTGGCAAAGTGGGGGGTAGGTGCTGTCATTTTGGAGAAATGTGAGTGGTCTACGTCTGTAGCTGAGATGATGAAATTGCATCTCTCTGCACTCTCTGGAAACGAGACTCCAGAGCCAACCAAACCCCACCAACAGTGTGACAGCTGAATTGGTCATTTATTTGAAACTTGATAGCATTGAAAATACAATTTTAGGTGCAAATTACACGTGTTTAAGCGTACCAGTTAGGTCACCGCCGCATCAAGGTGTGCGGCTCTTTTTTCTTTTCAAAAAAAAAAAAAAAAACATTACAAAACTACTAATGTTATAATAAAAATACTACTGAAATCGGTTTTGCTCAGCACAACGATAATTATAATAGACACAATTAAAAGTCAGCTTTAATTACAAAATAAAAAAAAAAATTTTCATACATTAATAAAGATAAAAATTATAAATTACCAATCGAAGCGTCGAATGGCGTAAAGATATATAGAATATTTTCATCCCAATTGTCCTTTGAAAATAACTGCTTTATTTTGTTCAGTTTCACATCTATCCTGATACTTTAGGAGCGTTACAATTAATTATAAGTGTTCAAACTTAAAAAAAATAAATAAATAAATAAAGTGATCGTATTTTGGGTGATAAGAACCGGTCACGTGGAGCTGATGAGTCAACATTAACAAGGCTGGTATGAGACTGGTCCTAGGATTAATTAAACTGGGTAATTAGATTAATAATTAAAGAGTGGGGAATTTCGTTACTTTAATAAATAGAAGCCAGAGATTCTCTCGAACAGCTCAAAAAGGTCAAAATGAAACCCCCATCGCCACCTCAAAAGTCACCTCAGTTACAGTAATATCCTCTCGGCTCGGTAACAGTGACAGTAATCAGCTACTGACACTTTAATTATAATTAAATTTGGATGAATTAAATCCATCTGCATTAATTAAGCAATGGAATATAATTTAATTAAAATAATTTTTTTTAAAAAAAAGAGCGGAGACGACACGTAAGCAAAATTGCGACACAAAAGCAAAGCATAGAGGCTCGCTGGAAGCCTGGAACCTTCACAGAGAGAGAGAGAGAAAGTGAAAAAGCAAAGCAAAAGCATAAAAAAAAAAACAAAAAACAAAAATAGATATGAAAAAACACATACAAAAACACAACAACGACAACAAAACACGAAACCCAGATCTTTCATTTCTCTCTTTTACTCATTTCTTTTACGTATAATTCGATTTTACATCATCTGAGAGCGACAGGGGAAGGAGAAAAAAAAATCTTAACTTTTTTGGTTTTCTCGAGAAAATTTCCGAACTTTCTCGAGAAAATTATTCCTTTTCGTTTGCTTCGGCGACTGGTTTGTGATCGGGATCGAGCTGAGGGGATTGAAACGGTGGGTATTGTAATTCTTTTTTTTCTTTTTTTTGGGTGGGGGTGGGGTGGGGTGTGAAATTGGAATGAAGTTTGTGTTTTTATTGTCTTGTGGGGTGAGTTGAATGCGGATCCGTACGGTTTATGATCCGCATTGTGGAGTTGCAATATGGATTTTTAAGGTCAAATGAATTACTGTCGTGTGAAATGCAAGAACAGGTTCCCTTTTTTTTATTTATTTTTCCTATATTTTCAGGTTTTTAGAGCCTGTAAGATTGGCTTTTAATGCTCACTATATTTAATGAGCTTCAGTTTATTCGTGTGAGCTTTCTTATTATTTTATTATTTACCTTCTGCTTTGGTTTTTGAAGCAGAAATGAAATTTTCGTTTCAATTTTTGTGAATCTGTGTCTTGTGTGTGTTTTGGTTGAACAATGAAGTGAAGCACATGAAAATGGTGAATTTGATGAATAATCAATATAAGACAGAAAATGAAGATTTTTTTTTATTTTTTAAATAGGGTTAGTTGATTTAGATCTATTGATATTCCTGGATTTGTGAATATATATATATATACATACATAATCTGAAAAGGGTATTTGTTTGGTTTATTGGGGAGTTATGTGAAGAGGTGAAAATTCCTGAAACTTTCACGGGAAAATGCAATTTTGATTTATTAAAAGTGTAGTGAAGTTGTGCATGATACATGATACCTCACAAGAAAGTTGCTTGCTTCTTTTACTGTCTTCGAGTTGGCTAATATATCGAATGCAGCCAAATGGGTTTTTTTTTTTTTTTGTTCATCCAAGAGTTTGGTGATTTTAATTTAGAATTTCTGTGGCGCATTTGTTGTTACGTTTTTGGATGCTCAAGCTTTTCTGTATTTGACAGTGTGCACGGACATGAGTGTATGCGTGTTAGCTGTGGATTTGTCTTCAATTGAAGCTTAGGCTCAATATTTTCCCTCTTCAATTAGACTAAAATGTCAGGTATGTTTTTCAGTATATTCTACATAAGTGTTTTATGCTTTTGAGCAATTGAGCTACGAGATGCTTCTGGTTCTATGTTAGTTGAATGTGTCTGATGGCTTATTTGTCGAAATATTTGATTATTGAAGGTCTAGAAATTCTTGGTGCCAATGATGAAATTAGAGAGAGAAGATCAGATTTTGAGAACTCTGAAGATGAGAGGCGGCGATCAAAAATTGGCAGTCTCAAGAAGAAGGCAATAAATGCTTCGAATAAATTCACCCATTCTCTTAAGAGAAGAGGGAAAAGAAAAATTGATTACAGGGTTCCTTCAGTTCCCATAGAGGATGTAAGGGATGCAAGAGAGGAGAGTGCTGTTCTTGAATTGCGTCAAAAACTCCTTGAAAGAGATTTATTGCCTCCTAGGCAAGACGATTATCATACTTTGTTGAGGTCAGTTGTGACCCTTTTTGAGAAAGGTTAGCAAATTTGGCTGTTTTAAGTTGCCCAAAATGTAAACTAATTCATCTTGTGATTTTCATCTTGTAGATTTTTGAAAGCTAGAGAATTTAACATTGAAAAAACAATTCAAATGTGGGAGGAAATGCTTGTTTGGAGGAAAGAGTATGGCACAGACACCATATTAGAGGTAAGAGAATTTTGTGCCTTCAACTTCATTTTAGGTTAATACATTTTATATAATGCTCAATGCATATGCATTTTACATCTTTGGTTGTTTGAGCGTAGGATTTTGAGTTTGAAGAGCTGGAGGAAGTCTTGCAATATTACCCTCAAGGATACCATGGAGTTGATAAGGAAGGACGACCAGTTTACATTGAATTGCTTGGGAAAGCTCATCCAAGTAGGCTAATGCGTATTACCACCATAGATCGATATTTGAAGTACCATGTCCAAGAGTTTGAGAGGGCTTTTCTTGAAAAATTCCCTGCTTGTTCTGTTGCAGCCAAACGACGTATCTGTTCAACAACTACTATATTGGATGTACAAGGCTTGGTACGATCTTTCATATATTCTGGACAGTCTGTAAATAAATTGATATTAAGAAGTTACTAACAGTATGGTGTCTTACTGTCATATACACACTCTCTCTCTTTTTGGTTCAATCTGTTTAGATGTATTTGACAAGTGTTTCATGACATTGTGCATCTAGCTTCCACTTTTGATGCATCAGTCTGCAAGACTGATGGAGTGGAGGCAAGAATCAGTTACTTGTGTTATTACATACCAAGAGGTCATCATCCTCTGTGGGGCTTCTCTTTTCTGGTTCCAATTGCTTGTTTGTTGAACTTTAATGCTAATACCCTTGTAATCAACACAGGGAATGAAACATTTTACTCGGACAGCTGCAAATCTCTTAGCTGCTGTGGCAAAAGTAGACAATTGTTACTACCCAGAGGTATCCGAGTATTTCCAATGATATTATGTTCTCTATTATTTTATTGGTCTGAAATTGCTCTTCACACATGATTTTCAGACATTACACCAGATGTTCATTGTCAATGCTGGTCCTGGATTCAAAAAGATGCTTTGGCCTGCTGCACAAAAGTTTCTTGATCCAAAGAGTATTGCAAAGATACATGTAAGCATTTGACTATTCATTTAATTTCTGTAAGTTTCCTTCTCCCTTAACAGGCTTTATCTCTAATTTCTAATATTTCAGGTTCTGGAACCTAAATCTCTTGGTAAACTACTGGAAGTTATTGATGCAAGGTTTGCTTGTTTGCACTCAATTCTGTCTAGTTCAAGTTTTAACTTATAAACTCTTATTAATTTATTGCTTCTCTATTTTTTTACCCTACACAGTCAATTGCCAGACTTCTTGGGTGGTTCGTGCACCTGTTCTGCGGAAGGAGGGTGCCTTAGGTCTAATAAAGGTCCTTGGAATGAGCCTGAAATAATGAAGGTATATACTGCCATCCGCTCTTATTATAGTGGTTTTTGTTTTCATTATATCATGATTTCGTACCTGGAGCATGAATTATTCTTAAGTTTGAATTTGTAAATTGAAATTTTACCTGGAGATTAACAGAGGTCTCTCCTTTTCTAGCTTGTACATAATGCAGGAGCAGCACTTGTGAGGCAAGTCTCAAGAGTGCATGATGACCGGCAGAAATTTGACTCATATATTCACATACGTCCAGTAAAGGTAAATTCGGCCTCCTGGTGTCTGGTATGTTGATGTTGTCACTGGTATAAATCTTGTTCCTAGATGATATAATTTGTTCTGGTTTGATATCAGGGAAGAACTAGTGACACGTCGACAGCAGAGTCAGGGTCAGATGTTGATGATCATTGTTCTACTAGTGGGCGAAGAAGTTCTGCTCCTCGCTTGGCTCCTGTTCATGAAGAAGTGAGTTACAGAACTTGTTTATGTTTGTTTGCTCCTTCATATATTACTTATGGTGCATGTCAACTGAGAATAACAAAATAAAAAATTTGATTTATACAGGCAAGGGATCCAAATGCCTACTACAGTTGCGAGGATAATTTCACTCTTGCTGAGAAAACTGTGAAAATTGATCGTTTAAGAAACTCTCCAAAGCAGTCAATTAGATCAAATGATGCGGTGGACATTTCTTGTGATGCAATATCAAATTCAGAAGGTATATTGATCTTTGTCTACTTTGCAGAGAAAATATCCTTTTAGGAGTGGTATTGTTGCAAGTTATGATCTAGTCTCATCCTTTTTGGAGTTTTTTTTTTGGGTCATTTTTATCTCCCTTGGGACTTATATTTTCATCATATGTTGGAATTCAGGTTCTTCTATCATGCATTTGTTCAACGTAGTGAAGGAAAAATTTGAGGGAGGGAATATCCAGGGTGTAGCGAGAATGCTACTATCTTTCATGGTCAGAATATTTGCGGTTTTTGGCAGTTTACAGTTAATATGGAGAAGACAGAATGACGTTCATCCATCTAATTTGTTGGAAGAAAACATAAATAGCCATCTCCCAGATGCTGAAACTGTGACTGAACAAGATCGTGTTGCTCCATGCTTAGAGCGTCTTCAGAAACTAGAGAAGGCATACGAGGAACTTAGACACAAGCCAGCAGCAATCCCTTTGGAGAAGGAGCAAATGCTTGTGGAATCTCTACAAAGGATCAAGTCTGTTGAGTCTGACCTTGAGAAAACGAAAAAAGTATGCGGCATTCTGCTTGTCTTAATGACTGGAAATTGAACCTTTGGATTGCAGAAAGATAACAATTTTAACAATTCACTGTGGCAGGTATTACATGCAACTGTAGTAAAGCAGCACGAGATTGCTGAAGTGCTAGAAAATTTAAGACAATCTAAATTTCGTGTAAGTTTTTTCTTTTAAGTAAACTTCTTTTGTTTCACTTGTATGGTTGTGGTGATTATTAGGATATCTTTTCTCAGATGAAATCTCACTTGACAACTATAAAGTCCCACCGCTAAAACTGAACCTTCATCCGTACTTGTTCACTTTATCAGTAGTGGTCCTTAGTAGTCATTATCCTCCTTTATCTTTGTATTTGTCCAATGGAACTTATGTTAACCATTTTCTTAATTAATGTATTTGCTTGTGGTAGTTAAGATTAAACAATTTCTGTCCCTGGACCTGGAACTGGAAGTTTCCTTGCTCTGTTAGGCTTATGAGAGAATTCTAAATTTTCTTTGGAGTTCTGAATGTTTGCTTATGTGGCTATCATTCAATTCAAACTTGATAATCTTTCTATAGTTTGTTTGTGAAGCATGACATGACACTAGTCACTCTCTTTCTTGCAGCAAAGAAGATTGTTCTGTTGAATGTTAGAAAGGTTGACTTCGAATGGAGTTACATCTGCAGATTGGATTTATGTCGATGCAGAGGAGAAAAATCACACTGGAGGCAATCTTTGATGACAGCACCTAGAAGTGTCTGGGCGAACTTTTTTTTTTTTTTTTTTCCCCCATTATCTTCGCTCTTTTTTATCTTCCTTAGCACAGTTGGTAGTTGGTACTTAACAAAATCTACAGTAATATGTAAGGGGGTTGTTCCCTCTTTAACTTCAAAACAATGTAGAGAGGAAAAAAGGGAAAAAATATGAAGAAATGTTAAGGTGCGGTATATTATGTTGGTTTTCCAGAAAAATGCATACGTATTCAATTTAAGAGACTGAAGTAGTTGTAATTATTAGTGGAGATGTATAATTAATGAAATATCTTACTCAAGTCAGCGATATGCTTCCCTTTTCCATTGAGAACAACCACCAGCCATCTTTTGCCGGCAGTGTAAATATAATGCAATTTTCTTTGTATCCCAGTTGATTTGCTGACAATGACATGCTACAGCTGAGCCCTAAGAAACAATACGTGATCGCCCAACCTCGATGTCCTCCGCCATGTTTTCATTAATCGGCTTGAGATGAGAGAAAGATCAGTGAAATATACCCCTCATATTCAAGCTAATACTTTCTGAAACACCTGCACTCCCTTGACGGAATTGCTCTATTCACACCCAATATGCTCACTCTAGGACATGAATCGGGGAGAGCTCCTCCAGGGTTGCTTGCAAGCTCAGGGCATATATTTTTCCCTTCAAATTTGAGCTGCAAGTAGTACGGCTCAGACAGCATATTGGGGGTCGATTGTGTTCCAGAATTATTCATTCCAAAATGCATTTCTGTAGATTAATAAGCTCGGATTTGAAACTCCCGTTCGTATTAGGTGATGCTGGAAACTGATTCTCTAATCCCAGAGGGGATATACATACCCATTACGAGAAAACGGACCGAACTTGGTAAGCCGGCATTGCTCTTGTTATCTGGCAGGTACAAGCTCTCTCATTATTAACCAGCCAAGAGGAGCCACCGCAATATTCCAGAGGGTGCTTTGAGCCCTTGGGCTGATATACCATTTGCACCATGGGAAGCTCAACAAGTTGACTGTACCGCTGCTTTCGTGATGTGAAAGTGCCAGTCCAGGAAATGTCCTTGCTTGAATGCACTTTCCTGTCTCAGCTCCTCCATTTCTTGCAAGTGCCACCAAAGTAGAGATGCTTCAGATTATCTACTTGTTTCCTGATTGAGATGACTTCAGGGCTTGGAAGGTCTGGCCATGGCCTTGTTTGGTTGTGGTTAGCAATTAGCATCTTCCTTGCATTATCGTTTCTTATCTCTTTGCCATGCTGAACACTTACCTCTTCCAAGCTTTTTGCCTTGCAAATATTCACACACAATGTTCAGAAGACAAGACAAGGAATAACAACTTTGTGGCAGTGCATTGCAGGGAAGATAGCATTATATATAGTCTGTAATACCGTAGAACGTGGCCTCCAAGTCTCCAAAACACACGGCGTCCAACACTAATAAAAAGAATAAATACCCAATTAAAAAAATTTAAAAATGTTTTGACATTTTTGTATTTATCTAACCATACAATCACGTAATGAGATTGATTTATAACAAATAAAATATCACTCTCGTAATGTTAAGTTCATTTATTAGTGAATTTCATCAATCAAACTAACGGTAGCCTCCAATCTTCAATTTCGTTGACAGGCAAATCCTAACTGTTAAACCAATAAATTGTAATATTATTTTTTTTCAAAGAAAAAAAAATTTTGTACAATTTTCATCCACACCCAAGTGCGCCGCAGACTCGCAAGGCAGCCCATTTTTCTATTTTTCACCTTTTTTTTTTCCTTTTGAAAAAGCAGCCCAAAACTTATTTGATAAAACCTTTATCGAGAAATCGAAATAAAATTAGCAACAGAAAAATATCTCTAGCTAGGATGAAAATTGAAGCGGTTAAAACCGATATTAACGGTAAACTGTCGTGTCTTTGCTCTGCAGACTACAATACATAACGGTAACTGATAACATGGTTAAAGTAACAGTAATAAATAGTCACCAGACCGACACAACAATTTGTGCATAGAAAGAAAATAATAATAAAAATTTAATGACAGTAGCAAAAACTCAAAAAGAAAAATTAAAATTAAAAAAAGTTTCCGCGTTTTTATGGGTTGTAAACCAAGAGCTAGCAACTACTACTGATACGACTGTTCCTTGTCTTTCTATTACAAAGTCATTATGATATGTTATAAATATTTAAACCCATTCAAATCTGCCCCGTCTGTGTCTGTTGCATACTGGTTTTGCTTAAGCGTGCAAAAAGCCTGTTTCTTTTTAGAAGAGAATAGGTTGAAACACTAAAAAAAGGGGATCTTTTTTGGCTGCTGTGAGAGAAATGGTGGAGTCCAACAGAGGATTTTCATCTATTTTTCTTTTGTTTATTTTGATGGGTTTGTCTTCTGCAACTTTCATTTCAGGTAATTTAAGTTTTTTTTATTTTTAAGTTATATTTATGCTACTTGGGATTTTGTTTGGTAGTGAAATATATGATCTTGATTTGATGCAGATGGTATCTTTGAATCTCATGCTTTTACTGGCAGAAATCTTCTCCAGGCTAAGAGAGGTTTGGTTTTTGCTGATTTCATATATCTTAATTAATTGTTCTTCTTTTGGTTTATTTTTGCCATATTTTGTGATGCATATTTATATGAGATCTAGGATCGTTAAGTTTCCATTTTTTGTCATTTACCCAAATGGTTGTTTTTTTCCCTTCAATTAATTCTGTTATGGAGGAAGATAGGAGTTTTAGTGAAAACGATGGCAAAAGCAGAAACAAAATAAATAGATTGCTGGAAAAATCAAAAATTTATTGGGATTTCCTGCCATCTTAGTTTTCAATCTGACTTAATCATGGATTTTGCATTCAGTTGCTGTGATTTTCTTCATACAACTTCTAAATACAACTGCATTACAATAATAAGAGAGTGACAAACATATATGTCTCAATGTCCTGGGCTATAAACACGCCAATTTAATCAAGTGGATGACTTTGAAAATTGACAAGTTGATCTTACCTGTATGAATAAAGTTTGCTTCAGCTGTTAAGAGTAACCTGATTGTTAGATTTTGAGTGAACTACAAGGTTGACTCAATTCTAAAGATACCACTGGCATGTTGCTTTATGGCTTATTTGAATATATCAACTGCTTTACAGCAAGTAGTAATATAATAAAAAGTACTTTTGGGATTCTTTGCCAATAATTTGATTGACCTAAGATGGAACAATGAAATAACTTAACAGTCTCCTAGTGAGTTAATATGACATAAGCTAAATGCTAAACTGGTGCAAATTTTAAGCAAAACCATTGTTCACAAAACGTTGGGACTTGATTGCAATTATCGATTAGTTCTGTTGTGGAGAGTCCCTTAACTTCGTTTATACACATGTAAGGAGAAAGAAAGAACGAAGGTGAAAATAACATAATATGATTGTATTGATTTTAGGGAAGAAAAGGTGAAAGGTATGCCTAAGGTCAGTTTAAAATTTTAGCCAATGTGAAGCACTTATTTTGCACACCTTTTGCCTGCTCTGATTAACTAGAATTTGCACTGCTCTTTAATCCTTCAGATCAAGGACTTCGTTATGAGAAAGAAAATATGGTCCTAACCTGATGACTGCCTGCCTGTCTTTGATTTATGTGATCTTTTCCAGTGGCTTATATTATGGACAACATAGTTAATTAATGTTGCTCTTAATTGATTGAGCACATTTGAATAATGGTACATTGGCTTGCCTTATCTGCAGCTTGCCCTGTGAATTTCGAGTTTCTGAACTACACAATCATCACAAGCAAATGCAAAGGACCCCAGTTTCCGCCTGACAAATGCTGTAGTGCTTTTAAGGAATTTGCTTGCCCTTATGCAGATCAGATTAATGACTTGAATACAGAGTGCGCTTCAACCATGTTTAGCTACATTAACCTGTATGGGAAATACCCTCCTGGTCTTTTTGCCAGCGAGTGTCAGGAAGGGAAGCAAGGTCTTGAATGTGCTGCATCAGCACCAGCAGAGTCAGCAAATGCAAGTAGGAGTCAGATCACATGTAATTCACCCCCACTGCTAATGTTCACAGTTGCCTTTCTTATTTCGGTATTCCAGTTATTATGAGTTCTCAAATTTCAGTTTCTATACATCTGATTACTTGATCACACCCCCCTGTATTTTCAGAACTCTGATAAAGGCAGGTCACTTTCGTACAGAAATTTAATTTATGTGTTGCTTTCTGCTTAATTGTTCCATTTCACCGAGAGGAGGAATGTATTTATTTTGTATTATTTACTGCATTTGTTGACAAAAGAGCTGCTTGGATTCTATTATTCGAAAAGTTTTGAGTCCATCATCAATTAATTTCAGTTCCCTGTAGCCAATAAGCAGGTTGCTGATAAAGGTGTTTAGCCTTTTGTATGTACCAGAAATTGTCGTTGTCAATATGAATCTCTATGATTTTGTGTTGACACGGTATGAGTTGAGTTGCCGAGTTGGTGGCTTAATATCAGCAAAATGCACCTAACATCTTAAGATTTGAAAGGTGCTTTTGAAGTCAAAACGAGTGCATCGACAGATAACTAACAGTTGGTGCAATTAACTGAAGGACACGAGCGTTTACTTTCATAAATAAACAATGTTGGTTTTGCATTCCAGTACAATAATAATAATAATAATACAATGCTGTTGCAAGTCATTTGATTTCATCTGTTAGCCAGCATTGGCAATTGTACATTATTATTCATTAGAGTAAATGAAACCTAACGTGACGGACGTTTATTCATTACAGAAAAGTCCTCCAGTGAAAGAATTTGACATTATTGTTTCATGATCCGGTAAATAAACCAAAGGTTTGTAAGGCAGTGTGGAAAAAAATAACTAGTATATCTCGAAATCTGAGTATTGAATATATGGTTGACTTCTTTAATCTTGTATAGGAGCTCACTAAGGTTCTCAATGCCATATAGAGCTAAATTTACCACATTATGTTGAATCTACTCTTCCGGCGGAATTGCTTCTTTGTTGCACACCAGGCCCCAGGAAAGGTGCTTAACTGCATAACCACAGCACGCACATTCATATATGGATTGATTAGAAAAAAGTTTATTGAGCATAAATCAAAATATCCAATAATGCAGTAGTATTATGTCAATTGATAGAAACCAATACTCAACATGTGAGAATATAGAACAGACTACATAAAATTGGCCCATGTCATAATATATATTGAACCCTACATTAAGCATCTGAAATGGAAGGAAACACATGCAAATAGGCTTGTAGGAACATTTACTGATGTGGTGAAGGAGCTTACATTGCCTACAAGTTTTGCACCAAACCATGCAGTGTCTGCACCATAAGGAGGAGGAATGACTCTAATTCCATTGGAGATGGAAGGGGGAAGAAGTCCACGAAGTTCTTTCTCTAGCCTTTCTGGGCAAAGCTCAGAGACAAAGCTTCATAAGCTGATTTATTCAAATATATTTCACTCCAGTATAATTATCTTCATCTTGTTTAACGTCTAGAGGGCACCAAAAAGAAAAAGAAAGGGATCCTCATTGCAACTATACAAATTTATCAGGGTTAAGAAATTGTTGCTTATTGAAACTGCTTCTCATACCTGCAAGGCCTGGCAAACACGCAGATCCCCCAGTCAAAATCACGGTCTTGAACCAAGCATCATCACCTGACAATTCTGCGTAATGGCAATGGTCCATACAAAGTGCTACTGCCTGGTCTAAACCCATAGTCCGCCTGAGACAAGGGGAACACAATTGTTTACTCAACGAGTTAAGAGAGTTAAATTTATGGTATTAGACATCCTAAATAGTGAACTACAAAAAGTAAATAGCAATGAAAATAAGTACCATGTTCCTGGCCAGGGTCGTCACAGACTAATTCTTAAGAACAAATGCCTCAATTTAACTAATTAAGATTACTGATACTAAACATCTGAAGGAAATATGACTTTCTTTCTCTTTTAAATAAATAAACAAAAGGTTTCTTAAACAGCCTTGAGAGCTAGACATAGGCTTGCTGTACAAACATTTATAGTGGTCTTTAAGGCTCATCCAAGGAAAACATCTCCATGAAAGTCCTTCAGCCACATTTACTTAAAATTTGTAGCGCAAAATGCATCGAAGTGCAATTAGATCTATTTCGTAAGGAAGCATCCAGATTAATATTAGCAATAAATCAATTTTATGGTCGTCTTGGCTGGACCAATGAAATGATGTATCCAGGCTCCATTTTGAAAAACCCAATTGATAATATATCTATGATTATTACTTATATCATAAACGATTCCTTTATTCAAAAAGCGATCTCAAACTGTTAATCAACGGGATACTAAATATGATGAATATGTCAAATATTTTGCGGAAGACATGAAAGAAATGAATTTAAAGATGGGGGAAGTCATAGCAAAAAATACGTAAGTAACAGATTCATTCAAGAATAGAACTTACACATCTGCCATACGCGGCTGAAATAGGATTTCCCCAGTTTGAAAGCGTTCTTTTGAGAGGGTAAACCATCCTTCTCCTGCAATTTCCAATGATGCTTGTGTATCTTTTGATAATTCAGCTTTATAATCAGCAGCAACATAACATAGTTTCTGTAATTACATGATGCCAAATAAGGGATCAGACAACCCGAATAGGAAGGCATTTCCATATTGAAAGACAGCACACGTGGATTTAGACTTCCAAAGAACATAGACAATGCAAAAAAGCAATCAATTTCATCAAATATACAAGATATGTATAATCCTTAATCAGATACAAAGGAAGAACACAGAACATTAGACAACTTCACTAATATTAAATATAAAATTGGTGAAAAGTTATATTTTAGTAATCAGAATCACCAAGCATGCACGTAAAAGATAACAATCAAATAGCTATTTCCCTACTCTAAAAGATATGAAATGATGCAAACATCACACAAACAAATTTAAAAAAAAGGCCACTCACCTAAGTTTTTCATCAGAAAAAATTACAATATAGCAACCAAGATTTCACTTGGAAGGTGGATAGGAGTACCTCTTTCAGTGTGCGAACAGTGTACAACGATCCAAAATTTATGTTATTCTGTTGCATCAGCAACCTAAGATATCCTGTAAGTTTTAATGCTCCCAGTCCCATTACTTCCACACCCACCTTGCGCATTACTTTACCATGTAAAACTACAAAACCAAACCACAATCCCTTATGAATCCAATATCTGATGATTTTGAGCTAAATAAATCGATAGAAAGGAATGAAGGACAAGCTCAGTTAAACTTACACAAGGAAAACCAAAGAAAGAAAAAAGGCACAAAGCAAAGCACCGTTATTTTATATGTCATGCATAACAAGTGCCACACATTGAGCCATATGTGAGAGTTAATTGACGCTTTTCAAAACTTTGCAGCTGATTCAACTTAAACAAAAGAAGAAGAAAAGCTCACTTGGAACAACAGAAGTGACCTGGAAACCAATATTAACAACAACTCCTGAAGTTCGTTTTGCAGCATATAAAGCCAAAGTTGCCTGTATATTTATATATACTTGAGCAGTCAGTGGGGTTAACAAGAGAAAGGAGGGATTAACACTCCGTAACTAAGATGAAGAACTCCCTTTTCAAAAAAGGTAAAGAATTCCAATTTGACCATTCAAAACTTAAAGGATATAAATACAAGCCACTATGGCACAAACTTGTTCAAGTTACGTTCCTCATAAGCCGAAGCACACCACAGAAATGAGAACTATAGCTATGCCACCATTAACTTCTTAGTAGTTTTTTACATTTTTATCCTCTTGTTAGGATTAATAACCAACATGCTTTTTTTTTTTTTTTTTGGTGTTGGGGAGAAGAAGAAAGAGGAGGGGGGGGTTGCATTGGGGCTAAGATGCTATATTTATTTGGTAAGGCTCACCTGATTGATGGCACAGACTGCTGGAACATTTAGGTCAAATAGGACTTGTTGGAGGCAATCCTTAAGCTGCCGCCTTGATGCTTTTGCATTTTCAGTATCTAGAATATAAGATAAAGAAAACAAGTAATATGGATGATAGTAAAGTAAAAAGACTTGCAAGTGTTAGATAAACTCCCATAATTAGTCAATACTTTCACATCTGACCAAAATAGCAACTATTTTTTATTTTAAACGTAAGGTTGATACCTGGATCAAGGATTTCAGCACCATGACAAAGATTCTCTTAAGGTAAAAATGAATGTATAATAAAAGCATACAGTGTTTATATTGACAACTGGCAGAAAGCAAGTGCATGACACAACATGCATCACAAGTTCATATAAATTATTTATTCATGGGCATACGTAGAGGTCATTTCTAAGTTGAAGAATGAGCTGCCGTGCATTATGGAGAAGCTTATCTTAACAATTATACACAAGCAAGAAGCTCATTACCACAAATTCAATAGCTGCAGAGCCATCCTCTATTACCAAATCACCAAGAAGCAAAATGATTGTCCCAAGAAAGAAAGCAATTAGTAGACTCCATAAGAAATGGACTAATTTTCGATAGCATGTAGCTTCTTGTTCAACAGAAAGGGCATAAATTCCAAAAATTTAAATTCAAAGACACAATAGGAGGAAAAAGTGGTATGGTCTTAGAGCTGAGTTCCGTGTAACTAACCGTCATAATGGCAGATTGGAATGGACACCACAATTGGCTGCGTAGATGGTTTCACCTGCATCCTGTATCAACAATGGTTAGCATACTAAAGACCAAAAATTGCGTTAAAACACAGAAGGATTAGCAAGCTAAATCTTGTGCAGAACATTGTACATAACTAATCCACAGCACATCTTCTTAAGATAGATCTTTATTAAACATTAGTCATTAGATTTCTCCATGTCCAAAGATCTAATTACAGAAATTAGCAAGTGACTTTCCAGCCATACATCTAATGCTGCAAATGTGTACTATAACAGTTAACTGGCCCCTCATCCTTGTGCATGTGTGTAGGTGAAAGAATATTGAATGCGAGAAAGAGGAAATTTTAGTTTTTTTCCTGGGGAAAAAAACCAGAATAGTCAACAGCAAAATAGACATAAAATAGGAAAAACAAACCTGCTGTATATAGTTGCAAAAAAATGTCGAAGTCTTGAATACATCGGAGACTCAATATTGCCAAATTCCTACACATCACATGGGTTTAGAATGGAGAAAAATGTTGCGAAATTCATATGTGAAACAATAAGCATAACTGGAAAGTCATTTCATGACTAAATGAAATTTCCCATTTAAGAACATTTGTTTCAAAGAAACTAAAAAGTTCTTCATTACACAAAATAGAATAACCACTTAGAATAATGAAGCAGATTGTATTTGTCGAGAAGTGAAAAATCGCATGGATATGATCCTCATCGTGCATCTTGATTAATTGGATTGTTTCTTTCTGGAGCCCTATATGAAGCTTTTCTAGACGTCTTTCCGGAAATTCCTTTATCATTTCGTCCAAGAGGAATAAGTCCTCTAATTCGATGAATTTTTCTAGAGTAGCCTTTTCTTGAATATCATTCAAAAAAAACTTCTAACCAAACTGCTAGTTCACTGGAAACTCACCAAAAATGTTGCTGTTCGCCCAGATGGACAAGCATATTTGCTCCAACCAAACTTGCAATAACCTGAACCACCTACAGAAAAGATCAAAAGGAAACACGATACAAATTTCAAGAATGACAGTTTTGAAACAAATGATGCAGACAAACTCAATAAAGAGGAAACAGGCAACTGCAACTATTCGAAGAAGATTCATACAATATCCTTAAAGTGGAACAACAGTATACCCAATTACCCACTGCACCACAATGAAGTACAAAGATTGACAAGAGATTTTGAAGTACTCACCATCAATGATAACAGAACCAGGAACTTGTGCCCGTTGGCCATAAATATGCATGAATGATATGCCAGTCATCAAAGTTCTGCAATAATAATCATTTTGACAAGGACTTTAGATTAACACAACTGAATTAACAACTCTTATCATTTATCAAGAGGGAAAAAAAAAAACAATGAATAAGACAAACCTTCATACACAAAAATATCCAATTACTCACTTTCCACAACAAACCATAAAAGCTCAGTCATCAAATGTCTAGTCTTTAACAGTAAATTCTATAAGATTCAATTTAAGCAACCATCAATAATTATAATGGTAATCTACCCCATATTAGAGTCTTGTCTGTCCAGTGTATACACATCAATAATCAATATTAGAAATTGAATACTCATTGATTAAAACCTAAAATTTTATTTCTTCCCTATCATCAAGCAACAAAATACCTGCCTTTGCACTATTGATGAAAAATAAAATTTCTAAAACCAATTCAGACCCTTAACTAATAAAAGATCATTTTTTTCCCAATCAAATTTCAATCATTAACCCAAAAAATTATACCTAATATTATCCAATCAAATCAATATTACTACTTTAAACTTCAATTTAACCCCTACTTAGAATGACAATCTTCAATTTACCCCTCAAAAGTGCGAAAACATCAATTTATCCCCATTTACGATTAGAAAGACAAAAAAGAAATCTATCAACGTGCACTTATTTTTCCTCATCTTCTGAACAAAAATAAATAAATTAAGACTTTCACAGGGGATGAATTAAAAATTGTCATTCTATCGAGGGATGCATTGAAATTTACCCTTACTACTTTGACCATAACTGAGTACACTGTTTCACCTCACAGCACTACAAACAGTGAAAATTTCACAATTTGCACTTTCATCCATTTTCTCAGCAACCAAACAGAATTTTCACAGTAATTCACTCACTGGTAAGGATATCCCGATCCGAGAGTTGTTTCACCGAAGAAAATGGAGTCCCACGGCTCTTGCTGATGCTGTAAAAAGAAAATCCACGGGCGATTATCATATACAAGCGAGCGCCACGACTTGCTGACTACACAGAGCTTGGCCGCCTCCTTCGGACCAATCAATTTCACAATTTGAATAAGTACATCCCACGGTATCTGATCAAATACACCTAAAGATGATAACTCGGGCATGCAACTCGGCCGAGCCAATGAGTCGCCAGTCGAACAAGTCCGAGACGACACCGTTTCCCATACTCTTCTCAACAACATCGCCATCTTTCACTTTCAACTCATCGGTTTCAAATTTCCAAGCAAAATTGTTCTGCTTTCTTTACGAGGAAACTAAAACTGATCTGGTTTTGACTCGAAGACGAGGGAGGAGTTGAGACGTTACAGTGGATGGGAGGGAAGGTGGCGTGGAATAACTATAGTGGTGACACGTGGCAACTTCGCAGACAGATTCTTTAATTTATTATCCTGTTTTCTTTTGTGATTTGCCTCGTGGGACTCGTGTGCTGACGTCTAGGTGGGGTCCATTAGAAGCCTGCCCGTCTATCAGCTACTTGGAAAGGTCTGCACACGTAGTGTTCAGGGCCTGTGATACCATCCAACTGGCACCTTGCAAAAGACCGCGAACCTTCATATACGTGTAAGTCTTATCGAAATTCTTGGGTAAAGATCATCGACATCCCTCAATATCAAAAAATTCTATTTGAGCTTTAATATTGTCAAACTGGCCTTATATCATTGACTTTCCATAAATTTAACGACAAATAGGATAGGACCTTATTAAATGCCTCGATAAATTAATAATTTAATCACTTTTTGTTAGTCCAATTTGGGGACAATGTGATGAATTAATAATTTAATAAATTTATTAAATAATAATTTTTTATAAATTTTATTAACATATAAATTAGTAATGAAATAATTAAAAACTAAATACATATGATGTCTATGAGGTAATTATAAAATTAATTTTTAATGTTACTTGCTTCTTCTTGAAATTTATTTTGACGTAAATAAATGAAAGAATTTATGTCATGATATTAAGTGATAAATTTTAATTTATTTTCTAGTTAGAATGACAAGCTTCAATATACTTAAAAGTATAAAAATTTTAATTTATCACCCAAATAGCATTGTTTCTGCGTTAGTTTTAACAAATTATATTTATACATTTTTTTTACCTCCAGCTATCTAATAAGAAAATCAAAACTCTTTTTTTTTTTTTTATTTCCACTACACCTAAATGTTTTAACAAATTATTACACACACCCACATATTTCAATACATTTCACTTTATTCCCAATTATTAACTTTTATTTTTTTAATTACATATATACGTAACTGTAGTAGTTATGAATGGACCATATTGCCCATCGATTTTACTTTTTTGACACCATAAAATTATGAGTTTAAGGCTGAAAGATATATATACCCCAAAGTTTAAATAAAACGCATATACATCCCTCAATATATAGTGAAATGATATTTTCACCCCTAAATGTTAAATTTTCTGCAAAAAGCATTTGTTAACCGTCTTTGACCAGCAGAATGATCACTGTACCCCTAATTTTTGGGAAAATACTGTTTTCCTTTTAGTATTTTTTATTTTATTACTAATATGATTTATATTTTTTATTATAGTATTTTTTTATGAAAACTATAAAAAAAATGTACTATGATTATGAATATGTCAATTATAAAATAGACATTCCATTTTCCACAGAGATTGCATTCTTTAACCCAAAATTTTAAAAAAATTAAATAAAATGCAAGCAAATCCCTAATAATATTGATATATTTCATAAATATTAGTTTTTGTGGCCCAATAAGTCATTTCTAATTTTTATTTTAAAATACTTTATCTTTTCATTTTTAATATTTTAATCATAAATTAAAGGGGTTACTATTCAATATGTATAAGGATAAATGAATGAAAAAAAAATAAATATTGGACATATTTAAATATTTATAAATTATTATTTATTTTGCTATTTTACCCCTTAGCTTCATGTTTGGGAAGAAAAATATACTAGAGTGGCTTTTAATAAAATGAGTTATTATTAAAAATAAAAAATAGTAAGATTAAAATTTATAACAAATGAAATATTAATAAAAACAAGAAAACAATAAAAAATTGGGATTAGGATTAGAGGTAAAGCTTTGTTTTTTGAATTTCCCTAAATTTTATATACTTTCTTACTTTTTAATCCATTGAATTACATTAGCAGCCCTTATAGCTTAAAGATCTACTAATTTATTAATGATTAATATTCTTAAAATATTTAAATTTAATGGCTAACATTAGTATAAGGGTAAAAATTATTATTATTTTTATTTCCATTGTGGTGATCTTATAAATAAAATTTGTGATTATTATATTTGTTTTGTGAATTAAAATATAATTAAAAATTAATTTACTTTTTTTTAGATGTCTATTACTATATTTTTTTTATAGGGGTATTAAATTTATCCTTAAGATATAACTTAAAATATGTCAAACCTCAAGGGCAAAAATAAAATTATCCTTCTGAATGCCACAAAACTATTAAGTAATATATTCTATTATGATTAATGGCATTTTCATAATTTATTAAGTTAACATTAGTTAACTGTTAAAAATAACTATATTTGAGGGGTAAATTAAAGTTTACCAGTCTAACTAGAGATGAATTGAATTTTATCATACTTGAAATCATGATTCAGTGATACAATCTAACAAAAAAGATTATTAAGTACAAGTGATTCATTCGCTTAATAAAGATTAAATTAAAATCGTATTATATATATATAACTTAATAGAATCACTATATTCTCTACTTACACTATCTTTATATTTAATAAAAATTTATAATATGTTATAAATTAATAATTTATTGATGTATTAATATATACTTAAATTAATAGATTTTTTATGATCACACGATTAATAATTTATGGACATTTTAGTGTAATAAGAAGTTTTACCTTTTTTATCCTTTTTCATTAATTTATTGTCTTCATTGTTACAGGAATACAGGATTAATGCTGCCACTATCATTATTATGGATGGAACAATTAATTGGTGGAAGATTTTAAAATAAGAAAAGTAACAACTTATAAGAGAAGTTGAGAGAAAGATTTATTTTTTTCAAAAAATGAATAGTCAACTCAATCTTTCAATGATATGAGAGGATAAGAAGTAAATGATATACAGGATGAGAATTTTAATATTAAAATTAAAGAATCTCTATTGGCTCAGCATTAATATTTAAACATGATGTTGTTCGTGCATAATAAAACCTATGAAACTGAATATAAAGGTCTCCACTCTCCATGCATCAATAAAGCCCAAGTTCAATGGTAGGCGTCTATTTGTATTAACAATATTAATGATAATAAAAATGTGAGGGTGTCCATATGAAAGAAACATTTTGACTTGGTATGCAAAGAGGAATTGAAAGGAGGCCGGTTATCAAACAAACAATGGAAAATTAATTATCAGAATAATAATATCTCACCGTGGTTATTGGTTGATAAGGGTGAGCATAATCGAATCGGTTCAGTTTGATTTTTGTGGGTTTCAGTTCGATATTTTTAAAAAATTGAATATAAGAATTTTAAAAAAGCAAAATATTTAATATCTTTTACTAAAGGTGCCACATGGCATAATTTTAGTGGACATAAAAAATAAAAAATAAAAAAATTGAATTTTGTACAAAAAAATTATAAATATTTGAAGAACCACATAGAATTGAAAAAAAAAAATCATTTCCCATTTAACTCAATTTTGGTTTAAATGTTATTTGATTTTTTAAATTCAGTAACAAACTAAACTGAAATTTTTAATTCAATCCAATACCAAACCTAGGGTTGCCCACACCTAATAATTAATGTCTAGCTAAAAATCATAGGCTTTATTTATTATTAATAAAATAAAATAAAACTTCTCATAAATATCATTTGAGGTTATTATTGTTAAAAAATATAAATAAATTTACTTCTTTTAGAAAAGTGATTCAATGATGGTAGAAAATGTACTTTTGTCACCCACATTTTGAAGGTTATGAATTTATATGATAAAATTTATTATTTTACTTTAATTGATAGAGTAATTACAATAATTTCAATGATAAAAAAATGATGATAATAAATATGTCATAAATAAAAAATATAAAGTATTAAAATAAATAACCTAAAAATTTTTGTGCATTTTATTACAAAATTAGAAAGAAAAAAAAAATAAAAATAGAGCATTTTCCTTTGATGGGGCCGGGGGGTGTGCAAGCAAATATCATTCAGGCCCACAAAATAAAATAGTAATAAAAAACTCCATATATAACAGCACCTGTCTCGATCAGGCCTTTCGTTTTCATTCGTAGAAGCTCAGAACCAGTGGATAAACGCAAATACCTCTCTCGTTTCTTCTCGTGTTTTCTCCCGATTTCTCGCGATCAATTCAACTCACCGTCAAGGCAAAGTTTTACGGATTTTTTTTTCAATTCAATTATTACGCAAGCAATTATCATTACAATCTTCGAAAGTGCGAGCGATTCAGTTTCTGATATTTCGATCCTCAGATCGGAGGAGCTAACCGTAAACCCTAACTCGCTAAAGAGGTAAAATTAATTTTCTTATTTTGTTACATAATTATAAAACCCGCTTTCGTTAATTGTACTATGGTTTTATTTTGTTTTTCTGATTTCTTCTTTTGTGCTTTTGGGATTTTAAAACGTGATAGAGTTACAGGCTTTTTAGGGTTTGTGTTATATAAAATTTTTATAATTGATTATTGACATTGTTAAGATGTTGGTTATGCATATTCCTTTGGGAATAGAGGGTAAAAAATGGAAATTTTGATTTTTAATGGAATTATTTTCTGCTAGTTTTGTTGAGCTGTCTCTGGAAGAATTTGACATGGGATTTGACTTAATAATTGAAATCCCTTGAACTAGGAAGGGTTCTAAAATTCTTTTTTTTTTTTTAATATCTAAGGTGCTTTTACCATGTAGGGAAAATTATACATGAAGCCGTACAAAACTGATGCTTGATAGATGTAGTTTTTGGAGTTGACTTGCATTTCCTGCAATTTTTGTACTAGATATTGAATATGAGACTTGAGATCCGATTTTAAAGTTATTTCTAATGATTATAATGGAATTGGACTTTTACTTTCCTTAAGACCAAGTACAGCACTCAGATTTTCCTTTATGAGCTCATGTTAAGGTAATCCTTTGATGAGGCTACTACGTGTGATGAAATTGTTCTTGTGGCTTTTGCAACTGGAGGGGTATTTTCACGAGAGCAATTAAAGTGCTTCATGTAGTATTACATATCGACTTCACTTTGTTTTACTTTTAGATTGAAGTGTTGTCCTATTGTTTTCTGGAACTTTCTGACTGTTTTACCCATATTTACTTCCAACCCGATTTTGACAAGAGCATTTCAAGTGCTTCGCCTAGTATTTGTATATTGACTTAACCTTGTTTTCCATTTAGATTGAAGTGTTGCCCTGTTGTTCTCTGATTAATTTGCTTTAATTCATTGTGGTGTACGTGTGCATTTAATTGGCAGAATATGTCCCATTACCACGCGGATAATGCAGAGTATATGGCAGATGAGTATGACATGGAAGATATAGATGATGATATGGACGAAGAATTTCGTGGCAGAGATATGGGTGGCTCAGACTCTGATGTCGATGAATATGACTACTCGGTTTGTGATATATTTCACTCTGCCTATGTAGAAAACTTTAAGCATTATCTAGCATTGTCATTTGAGCTGATCTGGATGTTGCTTTTACATGTTTGATCTTTCTTTAGTTTTTGTTTGAGCATTGTAGTTTATAAGAGGTTTGATTTGACTGGTGCAGAATAATAAAATAGCCGATACTTTTGCCGGTCAAGCTAGAAGAGGGAAGGATATCCAGGGTATACCATGGGAGAGGCTTAGCATAACCAGGGAAAAATACCGGCAAACTCGGCTAGAACAGTACAAGAACTATGAAAACATTCCTAATTCTGGAGAGCACTCAGGGAAGGTAAAACATTTTTAGTTTTGTTATTCTACCTTTTCCTTTCACACCATGTTTATTATGTAATTCAATGTTTACCTTCTATCTGCCATTATTATATGCAGGATTGCAAAGTTACTAAGAAAGGGGCTTCATATTACGAATTCAGAAGAAATTCAAGATCTGTGAAATCCACTATTCTTCATTTTCAGGTAGGCTAATTGAAGTTTACTTCTTGTTACATATCACTTACATTTCCTTTTCTATAGCCCTTCAATGTACTCTGATTATCACTCTTAACTAGAGTGAATTACTCAAGTTGTTGTCCTTATTGTCATGTCACTTCATTGCATAAATGGACAATAGTATGCATCATTTATTTGTTAGTGTGCAACAATATGGCCTTGCTATGAACATGGGTTGTGGATACATGCAGACATACATAGCTATTTCTCTGACATCTTTGTATTTCTGTAGCTGAGGAACCTGGTTTGGGCAACGTCAAAGCACGATGTCTACCTTATGTCACATTTTTCGGTCATCCATTGGTCTTCATTAACTTCCAGCAGGTCTCAAGTTCTCAATGTTTCAGGCCATGTGGCACCATCCGAGGTTAGTGTTTTTACAAATTTTGTGCTGAATAACCCTTTTTTTTATATCCTTTGCTTTCCCAAATTTTATCATCTTGAATCATGATTTCCTCGAGATTTGAATTTGGTTTTTTAAAATTTTCTTTTTATTTCTTTTGTGTAGAAACATCCTGGCAGTCTGTTGGAAGGATTTACACAGACGCAAGTTAGTACACTTGCTGTGAAAGATAAGTTGCTAGTTGCTGGAGGGTTTCAGGGAGAGCTTATTTGCAAGGTAAGTTACAGAACAGCCCATTTATGAATGGTGGCAGCTCTTTTGCAAGATGTGATTTCATTTATAATATGTTACTTCTTGCCTCTTTTGGCTTTGAAAGAATTATGTAGTTGGTTTTGCAATTTGATTGAGGGATTACTCTTGTTGACGTACAGCATTTAGATCGACCTGGAGTGAGCTTTTGTTCTCGTACTACTTATGATGATAATGCCATCACCAATGCTGTTGAGATCTATGGCAGTCCCAGGTATTTCTTCTTTCTTATGCTGGTAATTGAACTGCTGACTTCCAAGCTGAACCTAATTAATCTTGTTCCCTTAATTCTCAGTGGTGCAGTCCACTTCACTGCCTCAAATAATGACTGTGGAGTCAGAGACTTTGATATGGAGAAGTATCAACTCTCTAAGCATTTCCGTTTCCCTTGGCCAGTGAATGTAAGTTCCTTGTATTGTATTGTCCTGTTATGTAAATTATTGAATTTTTATGACTGAAAAGGTAATCATCTGTTTTGTTGTGTTTGCAGCATACTTCACAAAGTCCTGATGGTAAAGTTCTAATAATCGTTGGAGACAACCCAGATGGTTTATTAGTGGATTCCATGTCTGGAAAGGTAGTTTCCTATTCTCTTTTGAATTTAAATGGACATCTGTGGCTTCAAATTAATTCTTTGTAAGTTATTGGATAACATGAATTAGCGATAAACTGATATCTAGAGCCTGAAATCAAAGCATATTCTAACTTGAGTTTGTGATCTCTACAGACCATTGCACCATTGTGTGGGCACTTGGATTTTTCATTTGCATCTGCGTGGCACCCTGATGGTGTCACTTTCGCCACTGGAAACCAGGACAAAACATGCAGAATTTGGGATGTACGAAACCTATCTGAGTCGGTGGCTGTACTGAAGGGCAATCTTGGAGCCATTAGGTCCATCCGGTATACATCTGATGGTCGGTACGTGGCGACGGCCGAGCCTGCTGACTTTGTGCATGTCTACGATGTTAAGAGTGGGTATGAGAAGGAGCAGGAAATTGACTTTTTTGGTGAGATATCCGGCATTTCATTCAGTCCTGACACAGAGTCTCTCTTCGTTGGAGTTTGGGATCGGACATATGGTAGCCTCCTTGAATATGGGCGCCGTCGGAATTACTCATATCTCGATTCCTTAATTTGAGTTGGATATGCAAATTTGCAAATAAGTGTGTTGATGGGGTTTACTTGGTTGTTCAATTGAGAAACCTAGTTTCATGCCAGTAGGCAAGTGTAGGTGTAAATGTGCTGCGACGTGCAATTTAGGTTATTGTGGTTCAATCAATTATGCTTCCACTTCCTGTGGAGGTCATCAGAAGATGTGTGAAAATGCAGGAATCAATGTACATATACTGTGAGAAAGAACTATTTCATGTGAACTACAAAAAGGAAAATGACAATTATGTCTTCCTGATGAACAGGACAATTTCATGAGTGAATCCTGCCCTTGATTTATGTTAATGTTCTTTGATTCCCTTTTCCTCTCGCTCTCTCTTTCTTACCAATTTCATGGACCCATGGTAAAGGGTCGTCAGACTTGCAATGTCAGACTTGCAATATCGTATGTTAACAGTGGTTTGAAAGTGTACAGGTTGCAAGTGTTTTTTGTGACACCTATCAAGTTATTCGTTGCATTTCAATTTGATGCACCGGCGTATTAATCAGGGTCTTTGTTTCATGAAAAATGTTATAGAGTTTTTTAGAAGTGTAATGAAAAGCTAGTGCCACGCAACAAATTGTAACATAGCATATTGTTACGGACCGCGAGATTTCAGCCCAAAAATAGCTCAAGGATTGAGCTAAGGTGTCTTAAACTTGCCGATTCTAAAAGCTTCGTAAAATTCCAATGAATTAAGCACAATTTGTACATAACACTAGAATTCTCTAGATTTCAAGACATGTGTATAGAATTCTCTAGCGTCATGAATTCTCTGAACTAGCCAAGCTTTCCTATAAATGAAGTGAGCTTCTAGGCATTTGTATCATTCAAGCATCAAGCATCAAACACTTGTAAGCTCTCTTGTAAGCTTTCTTACTATCAATACAATTTCGCGATTTGGCTACATTGCTTCGCTAGCTCTTCCTTCTCTTTAGCATTTCTGAAACCTCTTGGCTTAGCTATCGAGAAGTCGCAAGGTTTACTTAAGTAACATCCCGACCAAGGTTGTCTAAGTCGTCGACTGGATTCTTGCATGAAAACACTCATCCCGTGACAATATCGTCGCTATTAATGAAACTAATCGAGTTGGTGTTTTCCGAAAAAATCCGGAATAAAGGGTCGCCGACTTGCAATATCGTATGTTAATGATGGTTTGAAAGTTAACGATGAGTTTGAAAGTGTACGAGTTGCAAGTGTTTTTGTGACACCTATCAAGTTATTGGTTGCATTTCAATTTGATGCACCAGTGTATTAATCTGGTCTTTGTTTCATGAAAAATGTTATATAGAGTTTTTTGGAAGTGTAATGAAAAGCTAGAGTCTTTTGGAAGTGTAATGAAAAGCTAGTGCCACGCAACAAATTGTAACATAACATATTATTACTGTCAGCATGATTCCAAACTTAAAACTACCAAGAGAATGAGCCAAGATGCTGCTAACTTACTCGATTCTGAACATTCTAAAGAACTCTAAAGACTTTTATACATATCTTAGATCTTTGACACATGTATGATCTAGATTTGACACATACGTATATGTAATTCTCTGAACTAGCCAAGCTTTCCTATAAATAGAGGTGAGCTCTAGTCATTTGAATCATCCAAACAAAGTATCAAACACTTGTAAGCTCTTGTAAAGCTTTTGTCTATCAATATAATTTCGCGATTCGGCCACATCGTTCGCTAGCTCCTCCTTCTCTCAAAGATTTCTAACCTCTTGGCTAGCTATCGGTAAGTCATGAAGCGCTTACTTAAGAACATCCCGATAAGGTTGTCTAAGATCTGCATGCGTTCATACACAAAACATCCATCCTGTAACAATATGCTGCTATTAATGAAACTATCTGACCTTTTTTGAAAAAAAAATCCAGATTAAGGGGTTTGAACCCGACGTGAATCGAACACGCAACCTTCTGATCTGGAGTCAGACGCGCTACCATTGCGCCACGGATCCCTATTGTCTAGGGGATTGCATACAGATTATATATTATGTAAATCAAGTTATGTTTGACACATGCAAGCTGGAACCAAATAAATATCTCTGATCCACAAGAGAGCCAATGAGACAAGGCCAAGTAACCTTGCAAAATCTTCAGTTACTCATTCCCATCCTCTCATATGTCAGTGTGATCCTTTCTTAACCAATACTTGTGTGGATCCGGAGAATATGTGATCGATCTACCTATATCTGTGTATTTTTTATCACCACTATAGTCTCTTCTATTTCTTGCAAAAACCCCAAAAACTCCCATCATCCATCCATCAAGGAAGGTATCAACCAAGGCCAAAACACAGAAACAGAAGCGGTGAAAGGAAAAAGCAATGGCAGCCTCATCCTCCTTGTTCGCACCCTGCACTATCGCCGTCCGAAAACACCAAATTTCACCCTCCAACATCTCATTTCAAGGCCTAAGACCCCTTAACACCAAGGCCAAAACCTCCCTCCCCAAGCTGACCACCTCCGCCAAAAGAAACAACTTTGGTGGGATTAGAGCTGAGCTGAACACACAACTTGTCATCAGCCTCAGCACTGGCCTCTCCTTGTTCTTGGGCAGGTTTGTGTTCTTCAACTTCCAAAGAGAGAACGTGGCCAAACAAGGTTTGCCTGAGCAGAACGGAGTCACCCACTTTGAAGCTGGTGATGTTCGTGCAAAGGAATATGTTAGCCTCCTCAAATCCAATGACCCAGTTGGCTTCAACGTTGTTGATGTACTTGCTTGGGGTTCCATTGGCCATATTGTTGCTTACTACATCTTGGCCACCTCCAGCAATGGCTATGATCCTAAGTTCTTTGGTTGATTTGTTATTTGTACCATCTCTCTTTTTCTTTTAATTTCTTTCTCAAGTGTTACTCCTTTGTATAGTTAAATTTCCTAGCATTTTAATGGACGAGATTGATGATGATGTAATCTTTGCGTTTTTCACATTTTTAATGTGCATGTTTTCTCTTTGCAAATTTGTTCCATCTGTCACAACTAAATTTGCAGAAAATTGTTAGAAACTGAAAACAGATGAATTGCGATAACAGGATCATCTTGACTTTATAACTTAAATATGGATTCTTGTAGGGATGGGAGAGGAGAGGAGAGGAGAGGAGAGGAGAGGAGAGGAGAAGGGAGGGGACCGGTATTTCTCTACCATGTTCGATATTATTTATGCGTTTCTGTTTCGGTTACAACCGCCGAAGAGGATTTCCGTGTTATCTTCGAATAATAAAAGCATCTACAGAGGTCTTCGTTTCTTGAATAATTTTTTTAATACATATTTTTAGTTTTTAAATTAAATTTAATTATATTAAAATTAAAATTAATTATATATCTTATATTAATATTAATTTATTATAAAAAATTATATTATAAAATATAAATTATCATTATAATTATTTTTATTAATTTTTATAATATTATAATAAAAATTAAAAAATATTTTTATATTAATAATAAAATAGATATATATATATACTAAAATTAATATTTTTAATTAAATTTAAATTTTTATAGTATATTTATATAAACATTTTAATATTTATTATTTATATTAATATTTTATATTTTATAATTTATTTATTAATAATTTTAAAAAATAAAATAAAATTTAAAAATTAAAAAGAAAACAGGGATTTCGATTCATTTCCATCCTCTCGCTACAACAATAATTAAGTACAACAATAATTAAGTAAAAAAGCTATCTTTATTATTTTTTAAATAAAAAATTAAATTTAAAATTATTCCCATACTTTTCCAAAAAAAAAAAAATCTCTATCGGCCCATGAAAATTTATGTCACCGCTAGATTCTTGAGATCTCTACTCTTTAGTGAGTAGTGACTAGTGGTGGCTTTCACTCACTATAGCCCATGCGGCAGTAATTTGCAGCATTTTTTTTGTTTCTTTTTAATTTCTTCTGATTCGATTTATTAAAATTGATTAATAGACGTTTCAGAAGTCTTGATTTTCCTTGAATTAAAATCGCCAATTAATCAGCTTTTAATAAAATTAAAAAAATAGAAATTCTCAAAACTTTTTTCTCCCTTAATTATCATTATCTTTTAAATGAATGAATCCTCAAATAAATCGTAGATAGGTTATATTCCACAATGTATTAATAAAATTAATTTAACACATTCTTCGTAGTCATTGTAATTCATCATAATAGAATAGTCAGATTTCTAAGACCTATATATATATGTACTAAATATATGATATAAGAATCAATTATATTAACTTTTGTGGTTAAAGTCATTATTTTATTTTGATTAATTCATTCAACCAATATATATATATAAATTTTTATCTAATAATTTCTAAAAGAATTTGCATTAGTCGCTCGGCTATGTATTCTACTCCATTTGCAATACTCGCCTTCTAATTTATAAAAAAGTTAAATAATAATAATAATAAATAAATAAATAAATAAATAAGAGCTCTGAAGAAATACCGTACAGAAATGAAGTTACTGTTCACATTACATTAGTGTTGTGACATTCAAAATGACAATATTGGTGTTGTCGTGTCGTTAGTAATGTCTTTTTTTTGTGGGTAAATAAATAAAAATATTAATAGTTTGGATGCGCCTCTAATCTTAATTTAAAAATAATAAAAATTGGACTAAACATTATAATAAAAAAAAAGGAGTCATCACAGCTCACTACATTAGCATCTTGCTTTGCCTTTACCCTTATTCTTATGAGTTATGACCTAACCTCATCTTCTCATCCCCTTCCATCTCTCCTTCTTTGCTTATGTTAGTAGTAAAAGTAAACTTTGATTCTACTATTACTCTAAATATATTTTATCTTTATCATATAGTTGTATCATCTTTTTGTCAGTCCTATAATCCTAATTTTATTTATTTTGGCTAAAGTTATTATTTTTATCTAATTAGATTGCAAATAATAATAATAATAATAATAATCTCTCTTCTTCTTCTTCTTCCTAGTATCTAATCTTTACCCCTCACACAAAACATGTCGTCCCATATATTAAATGGCCAAAAACCGTCAGTCACTAGCAACAGCAACACTAACAGCAACAGCAACAACAACAACAACAAGACATCCAGTTACTACCCTCCACCAACAGCCAAGTACGAGGATGTTGCTCAAAGTTCTGATCTTTTCTGGGCTACTCTCGAAGCATTTCACAAGTCTTTTGGTGACAAACTCAAGTTTGTAGCTTTTGTTTTTCTTCCTCTGTCAATTTTGTTCCTTTTTTGTTTTCTTCATCTGGGTTTGCTTTGTTTTATGACATTGGCTTCATGTCTGCTAAGTTTTGAGAGCTTTGTGATTGACAGCAGTATGTTTTAGTAATTTTTTTTTTCTCTTTTCAAATAATGTTGGATTTGTGGTGTGTTGTTAATTTATTTATATTAGGCATCGTTAATTTTATGCAACTACGGGGATTTCCATTTGAGTAACTGCTCATTGATCCGGCAATGGTTCAGATCTTAATGCTTTGACACCCTATAACTAATTGAGATACTTACAGCTTGACAGTTTCTTCAAATTAGTTGACAATTCGAGACAAGAATGAACATCCTGTTAGATTAGTTGGAATATGATTCGATAAGTTTGTTCAGTGTAACTGCATGAATGGCCTACCGATATTAAGTAACTTGTTGGTTTTATTATGGTTTCCATGTGTTGGTTCTTTGTATTTAAATACCATTATGCAAAAATTATGTGACCTGTCTGCCTTGTCTTTATTTGGCTAAAACTTCATCCGGGTGTGATGTGGAGCATATGTGTATATACATTTACTTTTGAGGTTATTATGTTTCTTGCTTGCTTTTATTTCAATCGACTCCTTTCATGAATTCCTTTGGTCTTCTTTCCTTCTTTCCTCTAGGTGATTGAATGCCTTTACAAGAACTCCTTTCGTTATACTCTTCTGCTACTAGTCCACCAATAGAGCTGGCTTTCTTAATAAAAGCCAGTATGATTTACATTCCTTCAATTTTGTTTTTTCTTTGAATAGGATTCCTACTGTAGGAGGAAAGGCGCTCGATCTGCATCGCCTTTTCGTGGAGGTGACATCTCGTGGTGGTCTTGGAAAGGTACAAGTTGTTAACTTATTTTAAATGAGGAGAATGGTGTGTGCAACATTGAACTCGTAAATCTGTTACAGAACCTAGCCTAATGATAATGTTGACAGTCTCATATTCCACAGAGATGATTAAAGGATCATGTCAAGTATTTTTTTGTTTTTTACCCCTTCTATATGAAACTTCCAAGGATATTATCACAGCTAATTTTTGAGGCATGGCTTGAACATTACTTCTGCATTTTCCCATGACATGATTTGTCTTGGTTATGTTTCATCTAGTCCATAATTTGATAATGACTGCAGCTGGGATGTGTATTGGAATACCTTCCATAGATTAATTTCCATTTTTCCCTTGCAACCGAGGAGCTCTTTTTTGTATTTTTCCCTTTTTCTCCCTCTAACTGTCTTGAAATGGTTCTAGGTAATTAGAGATCGTAGATGGAAGGAAGTGGTTGTGGTGTTCAAGTTTCCCACAACGATTACCAGTGCATCATTCGTATTACGGAAGTATTATCTCTCGTTACTTTACCACTTTGAGCAAGTCTATTACTTCCGCAAAGAAGCTCCTTCATCGACAATGCCTGGTACTTGGAAATATGGATTTGAATTTTCTGTTAGAACTTTTGTTCAGATTTCATTACATAATTTGCTATTCTACTTCTACAGATGCTGTAAGCGGGAGCAGCCTTGACAATGGATCAGCATCCCCAGAGGAAGGTTCCACAATTAACCAGTTGGGCGGTCAGGGTATGTTGCATCTATGACATTTTATATTTGTCCTTGATTATTTGATGTCTATTTATGTTTAGTTCTTCTGCTTGTAATTCAAAATGATTTGTGTTATTACTTGCTTTTTACATAAAGATAAATTGGTTTTATATGATTACCTACTTGTTTCAAAAAGTTTGAGTTATGGCAGTTCGTAGTTTCACTATCAATATTTTCTTCACATGATACGTACTTTTTTCTCTTTTAAGTTTTATTTTTTGGTTGGATCTGTTTAGTACTTGTTGGCAGATATTACTATCATTTTTGTATCTTTGACTTGCAGGGAGTTCAAAATTGCAGATTGGCAGTTCGGTTACTGGAGTTATTGATGGGAAATTTGATAATGGATATCTGGTCACTGTGAACTTGGGTTCTGAACAACTTAAAGGTGTCTTATATCATATTCCTCGTGTGCATAATGTGTCTCAGAGTTCTAATAATTCAGCTGCACCTACTCACCGACGTCGAAAGAGATCTCGGTTGGCTTTACGAGATCCTTCTCGGCCTAAGTCAAATAGGAGTGGTTACAATTTCTTCTTTGCTGAGCACTATGCCCGACTGAAGCCACACTATTATGGACAAGAGAAAGCCATCAGCAAGAAGATAGGGGTCCTTTGGAGCAATCTCACAGAAGCTGAAAAGCAGGTATGCAAATATTTACTTTCAATTCTTCTCTGGTATTATGTTTCCATATCCTGATGTTTCTCAAGCGCTTTTCTTTAACAACATGTAGATAAGTACACATGGTTGCATTTCATGCTTGGATATGATCATATGAATGGTTTTCAAGAAAAATAATTTCAATGGGGATGCTGCATATGCTCTGAAAGTTTAGTTCTTATTTCTAAGTTGATTATTGAGCTTTTTAATGATTTCTGCTATTTGTGCTTGGTGGTATGCTATTCAAGGACAGTTTTTTGTATATCAAAACCTGTATCCAGTAGGCAGTGACACTGATAGTAATTAGATGTTTATATTCTAGTAGGACTTGTTAATAAATTAAATTTTTGATTGGTATTAGAAGCAAGATGACTCTAGCAACTGGGATACTTGAGCTGATCCACTTTCAACTTATTCCTGTCTAATTAATCTAACTGTGATTGCTCTATTTCATTGTCTCTGAATCCATATGTGCTGCATATGAAATAAATACAGTACAGGCTTATCAATGGTTCTAAACAGCCTTGAGCATGGAACATAAATGATACCGTTTAAATTAGTCTGGCATCTTTGACACTCAAAAGATTTTATTTTGTAAATTGGGTGACCCCTCAGCAAGTTCACTCGTACTATGATGCAGGTTTACCAGGAGAAAGGGTTGAAGGACAAGGAACGATACAAGTCTGAGATGTTGGAATACAGATCGTCCTATGACTCAACAGCTCAGCAGTAACCTCCAGTATATTGCTGCTTTTTGTTTTTTTTTGGGGAAAGCCATCAATTAGGAAGTAATATTTTCTCTTCTTCTTGTTGTTGTAATGATATGCCCCACTGCAAAAGAACAAAAAAGAAAAAAACTTGGGGGAAGTTGACATGGGGGGCAACATATTTGTAACTCTTAATTTGGTAGAACACAACAGTAGTTGCTACACTTTCCATTTGTCTTGAGAAAGTTGACCTCCCATTTAAAATGGCAATAGGACTGACTAGAAATGAAGCATCTCATATGCAGTTACCATATTTTGAGAATCAAGAGTACTTCATTTCGACCGTGAAAAAGGATCCTAGGGGATTTGAACCCGACGTGAATCGAACACGCAACCTTCTGATCTGGAGTCAGACGCGCTACCATTGCGCCACGGATCCTATTGGTAACCATGTTGGATTTAGATACACTTAAACAAAATTAAGATTGTCCCAAAGTCTATTGCATATATTTACGACTTTTTAATAAGGATAGTCCGTTTTAATAAACCCTCACTACTCTTAACTATAGCAAAATAATAAATTGCTAGATATTATTAGAATGTAACAGTTTACTACTTAACTATAATAATAATAATAATAATATTTCTCTCTTTTTCCTTTACTTCTATAAGTCAAAAGATGAGATGACAAATTTAATTTCACATTAAAACTATCCCAAAATTTTAATTATACCATAAAATTTTAGTCATTTTAACAAAACTAGAAAAGAAACGCCAAATTAAAAATTAATTATTACCCAAATCAAAATAAAAAATTCTCAGATTATCAAATCCTTCCATTTAATTTCTTTTTACTTTCTGTGTAATTTAAGTTTAAATGAAACAAAAGAAAATTTGTTATATGGGTAATGAATATTTTAAGCAATCATGCAAAAAGATCTCGTCCCAATCATGCCTTGTTAAATAACAAGTGGAGCATTGCTATCTTGGAAATCAATTACAATGGGATTTGCACTTAATGGGTTGGAGAGGATAATTTGGAGTTACTTCAATTTGATGCTGAACGAGAGAATGAAGAGGAGGGAGTTGCAGGGAGAGAAAAATATTGAAGTATAAAGATTTTAGAACATATGGTAATTGTATTCAGGGTTGTTCTGTCACACTTTTAAATTTTTAAATAAAAAACTGAGTGATTATTTGGTACAGGATTCTCAGATTGTAATCTCAGACCGGATAATTCTATTTTTGTAATATTTTTGGAATTATTCATGAAGGATAGTATTGATATTTTATAAGTTTACTAACATAGGTAACGGAAATATAATAATTAGTAAAACGTTATTTTTTTCATAATTAACGCAATAAATTATTACCCTTCAACAATTCATATTGTAGTTTGTTATTTCTATATAGTTAGTCTAGTGAAAGACAAAAAAAAAAAAAAAAACTATAATATTATGTTGCTTCCATCCCCATGATGTCAAAACTTTGTGGCTACGAGCCTGTGATATCGAATATGTGACGGCTTTTTCTGTGAAAATATTGACATTGAAGAGATAACTAGTATTATGAAAATTTTAAGGGGATAAGTGGCATTGTCATAAAAATACAAAATATTAATAAGAGTGAGCAGTAATTTCTTAGCTGTAAAAAAAAAAAAAAAAAAGGAGAATTGTAACCAGCCCATGAGATAAGAGATAAGGATAGTGTTATAGAAGGTTGATCAAAGATAAAACCATGTCTTTAAGATAAGCTTTATATGAATTATAAAGCAAGATAATCTTGTCATTAAGAAATTCACAGTATCTCATAAATGTTTGTTTTTTTTAAAAAATAATTTTAATTTTCTTTTCAGATTACCAGAAATTGTGCCAACAAAATGCCACATTGCCCTAATAAAATTAGAAGCAACATTTCTAAGGCCAAGACTATCATGTGTTGAAAATTAAAATGACCCATAACCAAAAACATAACCCATGTTCACATTAGTCTTAATTTCTCGTTTAATTACAAAAAATAAAAATAAAAACGAGAACCCAGAAGCCAGAACATGTTGTTGACTCGTAAATTCTTCAATATGGTAATGTCTCTATTAGTTGAATACCCCCAAGTTTCTTTATTTCTCTTCTCCATCTTATATATTTTGGTCAAAACTCTTATGATTTTGAGGCTTGGAATGAAGTGCCTTATTTATTAGAAATTGTTGTGCCCAAAGACTTTAAGCAGTGCCAAAATTTCTTACTTATTTCTTTTGTCTATCTCTCTTCAGTCAACAAAAATTATCCGCAACTCTCGGACTTGCGCCATCACTAACAATTAAAACACTAGCAATTATCATGAAATCTGACCTTTCATGGTGAATCACTCCACTTTTTCACGAGTGTGGTGTGGGTATGATTTTCAGACTCCCATATACATTAGTGAGGATTAATCTTTAGAAGTTGGCTCGGCTTATTCTGACCTCAAAATTTTAATTTGTCATATCACAACATATTCAATATAAAAAATTCTAGTAAATTTCTATGTTAAGCTCTAATAACTTGGACATATCTTTTCTGGTTAAGCTAACATAAAATTAAATGGCAACATTTTGCTATATATATGGTTCCTATAACTTTATATCAAGAGCATTATTCTATATTTGGTTAAGTATTTGTTTCCATATAAAATTAAAAAAATAAATACAGTCCCTATGTATATGATTTCGAATTCCAATGTTCAATATCCTCTTTTAGAATTCTGAATAGAGAGATAACATTTGCTTAGAATTTTTTTTCCAATTGACCACATTTGATTGGTCCTTCTCCATTCAATCGTGTATTTGATTAGGTCTCACGCATCATCCTTTATGTTACAATGAACCCACGTTGAGTGATTGAAAAATAAAGTATCAATTTAATTTGCTACATGTCATATATATGTCTATAAACATTCAATAACCGAATCAATTTATATATCCTTAGTAAATAATGAAAATAAATATGGGATTTACCATTTTAAATGCATACCAAAAAAAAAAACGAAGAAGAAGAAGAATGTAATGTTATTTATGTCGATGGCAGCTTGCAAATTGTGATTCAAGAATTGGAAAGTCATGGGCATGCAGCTACTTCAGAAAGTTGGCGGCTTGTATAGCGTCTTATACATAAATTATGAATGGTCGAGATAAAATTTGATACGATGATGCAATCTCAACCGTTGCAGGTAAATTAAATTAGTTAGTTAATAGTCTAGAGATTACTTTGTAATTTGTGTTGTGTTGCTCAACATTATCGTTTTTGAAAAGAAAAAAAAAATGGTTTAAGGATAGCAACGACAGTGGATAACTATGAAAATTAATTTAAACCCAAAAGTCTACCTACAACAAGCTACCATATATACATTAATTACGTACAATGTTGCATCCACTACTCCATAGTTGAAGAATCCCAATCAAAGATATTGTACATAATGAAAAAAATTTTAATTACCCAAATAATCCTAATTATTAAAGGAAAGGTTTTAATTTTAATTTGCGAATGCGAGAGGGATTATCGGGGGAATCATTAATGACCCATTCACTCCCTAGAAGTCAAAAATAAAAAAGGAAAATTAATTATGAAATTAAGAAAATAACAAAATGAATAAAATCCAAAATCGGGTTAAACGGTAAATGGTAAAAATATAAATAATAAATAATAGAAATATATACGAATAAATCAATAATGATGCGGAATGAGAGGCAAAGAGGCTAGGAACGTGACAGTCAGTCAATTTCCCACTACTCTAAAAAAACTTAACCAATTCTAGTGTGACTCCTCATCTCAACTCTCAACTCTCCACTCAACAGCTTAATCTTTTCAGCTTCTTTGTCATCAATCACCATCATCATCTTCTTCACTTTCTGTGCTTTTTATATATCTATATATATATATATATATAGATATAGATATTTTATTTTACAGGTGGGATTCTTCTTGTTTTTGAATCTCATGCTTAGAAGAAGAAGAGAGAGTTTTTTTTTTATATATATATATATATATATAATTATATATATTTTGGGTTAATAGAAATTCTCGGGAATTATTTCCATCTGGGTAATCTTTAGTTTAATAGAAAATATAGATAAAATCAAACTTCTAAAATTTTATTAATAATAATTATAATTATTCTTTTTAAGGTCGGTTTTTGAAATTCTTGAGTTCCTTCTTAGCCAAGGAAATATAGGAAGGAGCTCAGCTAAACCTAATTTAAATTTGCTCTTCTTCTTCTTCCTCTTATTATTAGCAACATATCTCATTAGCTTCTGCTCTACTACTGCTCTACAGTCGTCAGTGACTTTCTCATTAGTTCTTTCTTTCTTTATGTCTTAACGTCACTTTTCAATCATTGTCACCATCAAAACCCAGAAAGAAAGGAGAAAAAAAAAGAGTTAATATAATGGCTGAAGAAGATCAAGAGCAACCACTTCCTGCTGCAGTAGCAGTTGATGCTCCTCAAGAAAAGCCAAATCAACTAGTTTCTGAAGCTGACGATAATAGGGAAATAACAAAAGTGTCTTCTTCATCTTTGAAGCTGAAGATCCCAATAACAAAGCCTCCTGTTGCTGCTGCTGCTGAAGCTGATGATCATCAGTTTATGGAAGAAGATCTGCTGCTGCAACGAGAACAAGAACAAGAACAAGAACAAGATCAACAACAACGTGGCAGGGTATTAGGGCTGCTAAGAACGTGCAGTGAATGTGGGAAGCAGTTTGCGTCTGGCAAAGCTTTGGGTGGCCACAAGAGAGCTTGCCTGCAGAAGATCAAGAACGGCACTACTCATAATAATCAAAAGCCAAAATTGATCAAGAAACTGGAAGAAGCAGGTGAAGAGAGTAACGATAACAACCATATATGTTATGTATGTCATCAGAGTTTTAGATCTGTCAAGTCTTTGTACGGCCACATGAGAAAGCATCCTGAGAGAGAGTGGCGTGGCGTTCAACCTCCGAAGCACTACTTGTTGAATCATCGTCAGCAGCATCCTTCTTCCTCTTCTTCACCAGCAATTCATTATTGTCTATCACATGGTAATCATGATCATGATCATTATGATGATGATGGTTATGATGTTGATGATAGTATAGGATCGGGCGCTGAAGACTTGGTTGAGTCACTGAAGGGGTGGTCAGCGAAGAGAAAGAGAGGCCAGAGATTGATAATGTCGTCTTCGTCGGATGAAGATGAAGAAGAAGCTATGCAACAAGCTGTGAGTGATCTGCTGTTGCTTGCTCAACTCAGTGCTGATGATTGTAACGAACAGCGGGGGACGTTTGATCGTCATCGGTTCGTTTCATCTGTTGGTTCTGGATATGGTGTGTTAAAGATTAAGGATAATAAGAAGATTGATTATAATCATGATGAAGATGATGACAGGGAAAAGAAGAAGGTGAATGTTGAGATGAAAGATGGTAATGGGTTAGGGTTCGATGATTGTAATTCAGAGGACACGTGGATTGTGAAGGAGGAATATGAAGGTGATGAGGATGCTGGTAGTAGTGAGATGGATGATCAGATGATGATGATGATGATGATGAAGCAACAGAAGAAGAATAAGAGGAGAAGATTGAATGAGTTGCATGATGCAGAACTAGAGGGAAACACTGCTGGGGGCCGTGCTCTCAAAGAGGAGCCAGTGGTGATGTCTACTGCTCAAACATACTCTTGCCCTATTTGCAACAAGTCTTTTGATAAGCATCAAGCTCTTGGAGGCCATGTAGCTAGCCACAACAAAAACAAGAATGTTAAAGAATCTTCATCTGCATCTGCCACCGCCGCCGCCGAGGATAGCAAACCTGAGGACAAACTAGCAGCAGCAGCATCCGATGAAGAAACTGGGGAGTCGTCAAGGGTATTAGCTGCAGCAGCAGCAGCGGGAGGTGGAAGCAGTGAGCATAAATGCAACATATGCAACAAGATATTCCCAACAGGACAAGCACTTGGAGGGCACAAGAGGTGCCATTGGACAGGCCCAGCTGAGGCATTCTCAAGCTCAAGCCAGGTGACAACATCAGCTGGTGAAGTTACTCAAAGAGCTCCTAGTCCTAGCAGAGTAGTTCATGATTTTGATCTCAATGACACTCCACCTGAGTATTATCAATTTCATGGTGGTTCAGCTGCTGCCGCTCCTTCAGCTGCAGCAGCTACTATTTCTTAATTCAATTGAGATACACAGTCTCTTCTTTATTAGTTCAGTTAATTAGTCTTAGAATTTGGTCTTTATTTTAATCTTTTTAAGTCTCAGTTAGTTGATTGAGTTAGCCAGGTCTAGTACCCTCTAGGCTCTTTCCTAATTTCTCAAGTTGGGTCTCTTAGGACCTTTGTCGCTTTGTGTTAAAATTTCTTTCATTTAGAGCACGATGGTCCATTAGGCTTTAATGTGAAGGAAAAGATCAGGAAAAAAAAAAAGAGAAAAAAAATTGGTGCAAAGTTAAACTGCATTAACACTTTTTTTTTTTGGGTTATTTGATATTCATTACTTTGTCCTTTTAGTTCTTATTGCTATTTGTCCTCTTTGTTTGATGATTGATCTTTAACAATTTTCTTTGTTTGATATTCATTCGGATCTCGCTCACATTTAGAGAAAATATATGAAAGTCTATAATTAGTGGGGTATTTTGAAAAGGTCTAACTATCTTCTCAGTATCATGATCAGGATCCAATTAGGAGGAGGTATGGTTAAGTAGTTTCTTGTCAATTTGACAGCAGTTAGTAAGTAATTCTTTGAGACTAAGTCTTTTCTGTTGAAAATCAAAACAAGAAAACATTGAATGGTCAAATTTAAAGGGTGTCTAAATTCAATTATCAATTAATAAGTATTTTCATAGTGATTTTTTTTGCACATATCAAATTAAAAGGAATAGCTTCACCTGTTTTGTTGACAGATTCTCGTGACCAAATGAAAGCAACACTTTGTATACGAATCATTTGACTTTAAAGGCACACTAACACCTTTCTCACGCCTTACTCTTGATTTCTAAATAGTACTATGCATGCTTGTTCGAGTTTCTTTATTTTGCTGCTTTATATTTATTTATTTTAATGTCATAATGTTTAACTCAAGAAGCTTCTCTATATAACACAAGAAGAATTGAAAGTGTTCTAGATATATAATTGTACAGGTGGGGGTGACCTTGATTTATAGAAATAATTAAATTACAACTAGTATGGTGGGTAATAATTGACTGCCGATCATGCCATGAGCTACATTACATTCATTATTATATTCTTTCTAAGATTACACATTATTTTCCTGTTCATGCTCTTCATATGATTTGAGGGTGACTAAACATATTCTTAAGGGTCCCGCAATCAAAATTTACAATGGGTATTTTTATTGGTTTTTTTTTTTTTTTTTTGGCTCTAAAAGACAAATCACTAGGTTTCAGTGGTTCACTCTCAGCCAGGACTGCCTTAACTTGTTTCCCAAATAAGAATGAATCTCTATGTTCTCGTACCATGGGAAAGCACTTTTCCTGTGGCATAAAATTTCAGGAAGTGCTTATGCATGCATCATTGATGTTGCAATAGATGCAATGTTATGTGCATCCATTCCATGCTATATAAAGCTTTGCATTATTGTTGCTGCACATGGTTTTAGTTTCTGTGGCCTTTTAATGGCTATAACTACTGTTTTTAGGTTCAAATCATGTGTGCTTAAAAAGGATCTTAACCTTAAGAAATTATTCTTTTCCCACATAATGAAGTCTTAATGAGTCTGTTATTGCTTTGGATTTCTTGTGTTAAAAAGAGTAATAATACACACTGTAATAATACCATTATTTTTCGCTTAATTTACAATTTTATTTTCATATCCAAAAGCATGCCTCATTGGGATCAATTGGTTTACACAACAAATAAATGTCATTTAAAACATTTAATTAAAAAAAGAACTAATAAGTAAAAACTAAAAAAAAATACCAAATCAGTATCTTTAACATGATCCTAAGAACTAAGAAAGAAATTAACGAGGAAGCTGACAAATGCAGATGGCAGTTATCAAAAGGTGAACAAGAAGTTGTAATTTGCCAGCACTCATCAGTTAGTGCATTGGTGGGTGACTTTATGTGCAAGTGATTCAACGCGGAGACCACATGTTTGCTGTTCGAACGAGTGTCTTGGAAATAGACTGAAGAGGACTTTTGACTGTAAGCCAGTCCTAAATGTGAATACTGAATATGGAATGCATTTTCACATTGAATGGGGAGAAAAAGGTTAAGATGATATTAAAACTTACTTTACTGAAGAACAAACATCAAGTGCTTGTGAATCAATCCTTCCACTTTAAAAAACACACACACACACACACACACACACATATATATATATATTAATTACATGCACAAGCATGAAAATGGAGACCAGTTAAATAAAAACTGCACCTCCTCCCACTAGGCACACAACTTACAGTGCGAACGGAAAAAGTTCTATTTAATAACAATGAAATCTAATATAATATTCAAATCTTTTGCCTAAAACGTTGCAATTACACCAAAAAGGAACCCATGTATTAAAATTTATGTCGGTACAATCACCCCTGAATGGGATGACAACCGCAAGGGAAACAGCCAAAATACCAAGACCAGCAATATAAACTGTATAACAAAACATGTAGTAACCTTCCATACCCTGTTCTGCATCTTCAAGACTACTTCCCCCTCCAAAACATGTTTTCCCAACTCCTCCGCATGTTTCTCTAGCACCGCTGCTTTGCATTCAGTTTCTTCAAGCTTGTTCAGCATCTGCGCTTGCTCCAAGGCTAGACCTTCTTTCCCTTCAATCAGTGTAACTCGACTGCCACCAGGAGCTCTCACCTTGTCTATTGTCCTCGTTAGTGTCAGATACTCCACCTCAGCTTCTATCTTTTGCCGAAAGAGACATTCAAGCTCAGTCTCCATCTCTCTACATAGTTCTGGCTGCAAATCAATAGTGCTCCCTGACTCTTCCTTTCCAGGCTTACTACTGTTTAATGTGGCTTCCAGTTCGGCGACCCTCTGTTCCTTCACCTCTAGCAGAGTTCTCATCTCTTCCAGTTTGGCTTCCAAATGTTGCACATTCTGTTTCAAGCTTAGCACCCGCATTTCTGGATCAGTAAAAATGGAATCTGCAGGTACACTGCCACCCTCAAATGAGTTGTCATGCAGCAATATGGCATCCTTCCCAATCTCCCTGAATTTCTCAACTTCTGCAAATTCGCACATAGCTCGATCAGACTTGACGAACTATCATGTCCACAAAGCAATTACAATTGTATTTGAATTAACTTTTTCAAACAGATAGAAAACATAAGGAGTTTAGAGTCAAACGATCTACAAGACACACAAACGGCATCAATACATCAATTATGTTAAGCAAATTAAACATGAACCACTGAACTGCGAAATCAGCAGAAATCAACAAATGGTTGCTAAGTGAAAACAATGACAATTTACAATTCAAAATTCTGCCAAATGTTTATATATGGTTAAGTTCGTAATGCTTTGAATCTATTTACTAAGGTTACTTTTCAAGTTGATTTTATCTGTAAAATCTTCATCCAAACGAGAAGACAACATTGATCCTACGTCCAATTAGAAAAAAAAAAAATTAATAACACTGAATCCTTTCTGTGGCTGTTACTTAATGCATGCCCAAATCAGTATCAGTCAACCCAATGTACACTCTTAGGCAGTCAATTGGGCAAACAAAGCAAGAAAAAAATCCACATTTGGGTTAATGATATTCTTATTTGGATATTCTAACAAGTAAAGCAAGGAATTAGAACAGTGTATTGTTTAAAACATAGTTTGAATTTGAAATTTCTACCCACAAAATGAAACGATTTCCATGATTTTCCTTTAAATAATAGGGTGAAAATATGTTTCAAATGCTTCCAAGGAACGATCATGGGAATTATTCAAGTTTCCAAACTATATATTTACTAAATCGAAGATGTTGTATAATTGACCAGCAGCGAAGCACTACTAAGAGTCTAAGACGATACATCAGAAATACACACTCACACACCGCTTATTAAAACTGTTTCGAAAATTCAGGAGGGCACCATACCTTTTTCCAGTTCATCCTGCACAGACTGGAGAGTAAGAAGAGACTCCGTCAAAGGATTCCGAACTGTTGACGGCTGGTGGTTCTCACTCTTCTCATCCTTAGCATCCCAAGACAAGTCTGCCGCTAAATCACCTTGTGAAAGATCCTCAACTACTCCCACATTCTCTTCAGCGTAACCAGTTTGAACTTCCTCACCAAACTGTTGGTCAGAAGCATGAGCGTCATCACTATTTTCCCCATCATAATTCATTGACTGTCCACTTTGCCTCCCGTTACTAGTCATGGCAAAAGCACCCTGCATAAAGACAAAGTTGGAGCTTCTTGAGTCAGATTCCATGCTGGAATGAGAGTTCTCTTTCTCGATTTTGACCTTTTCCCCTCTAGGCTTCTTACTACTTTCAGCTCGACTTTTTCCTTGTTGAACACGTTGAGTTGGATTACCCCCACTCTTCCCACTCAAATTCTTCATCCTGTTCCTCTCTCGCACATACACTGATGCAGCAGGCAATTCATATCTCAACTTTGGAGCACTGGCTGCTGTAGAAGACTTGCTACTTCGATCCTCACTGTTCTCAGAATCTGTACCCGCAGCAAAAGCAGAACCAACCGCAAACCTAGAGTCCGAACTAGAGCCATGTGTTGCAAAGCCATCAACACCACCCATGGTTTTTAATGCACTTGCGGATCCAACAGAAGCCTTGGTATTCTGCCAATTATCAGTCAATGGTGTAGTTGGATTAACAGCACCAGTCAAACCCCGCTTCAAAACTTTGCTGCTATCTACACTAGGACCAGCATCCTTAACAAAATCCCTCTTAATCCGCCTCCATTTCTTCAATCCATACCCTTTCGTCATAGGAGGCGAAGCTCCAGTTTGAGATTTCATTGCCAAACCTTGGTCACCCGTTTCTTTGCAACCAACTGGTACTACATTAGCATTACGATTGTCGCTACTAACCAACTCGTTGGCATATGACCCATTAATCTTAACGCTCATGTCATCATTAACATGGGAAACAGTTCCTTGGCTTACTACTTCATTATCTTCCACAGATTCATGAGCTGAACGTTCACTCTCAAAATCCATTATCAATATCTCTAAAATGGGTATCTCTCAAATTCATCAAAAGATCCCGTGAGATCAAGATCAAGAACAACAACTTTCATTCCAGCAGTACGATTGTCCAAATTGACAAAATCTGAAAAAAGAACAACCAAACCAATCCAAATTTTGTTGAATCATCTATGCTTACATCGAATTCAATTCATTTTTACATAATTCGAATTCTATTCATGACATTTAAAGATAAACTAGCATTAAAGAACTCAAATTTCAATCAAGTTTGTCATAAAAGTTTATAATTCAATTGAAAATGAATAAATGAATCCCCAGAAAATAATGTGAAAATATGTAAATATGAGATATGGGACTTAGACGTACCTTTTATGTGACTATTAATGATCCATAAATGAATCTTTAAGTGCAAAATAACGATATATCGAAAATCGAAGAATTTGGAAACCCTAAACCACGCTTTAATTTGGATTTTTATAGCCAATGGAATTTATTAAAATCTAATTAAAATGATGAAAAATGAATTATTAAGAAAAAAAAATTATAAGAATTGATCGTGGGTGATTCAGAGAGATGCCCACATGGAGACGGTGGCCCACAGACACAACGCAAGTGGGCATTGCTGGCTGATCTGGGACACACATCATATGTGACAAGGTCGGTTATCATTAAATGACGAAACTACCCCCACAGCACTTGATATTTCTTGGGTTTTATGACTTTTCCATGGGCCTCGTTTTAGACTTCTGGTGGCTTCGGCGAATTTTAAATTGTGGTGGCTGGCATATGAAATAAATTTTGTTATTATATCGATAAAATAACTAATTGATTAAAAAAGTAATTTATTGTTTAGTTAAATGAGATATTATGCTTAATATGAGTTTAAAAAATAGAGTTTTTATTTTTGATAAATTTTATTATAAAAATATATAAATTTAAATTATTTTTTATTTTTAGAGTATAGTTAATAAATTGTATGGAGATATCATTTTTTTTAAAGCACATAAAATTACGTAAAGTGAAAAAAAAATTAATTAAATAATATCTAATAACTTCGTAATTTATTGCATAAAATATGATAAAAAATCATACTAATACAAAATTCATATAAAAAAAATGATATGCATTATATTCACATTAAACTTATTATAATAATAAACCTCAAATTTTTTATTCTTGTGATCGATAATCATTAGTGTTGTAATACTCTTATTGAATATCATTGTCTATTTCTATTCTTTCATAAAAAATTGAATTAGAATTATTTCAATATTATCAAAATAAAAATCACGTTGTGCATGCCTCTCATATGATTGTACAATGTCATGATTATAATGACATAATTATTATTAGCATAATTTGATTGTAACAGTAATATAATATCTAATGACTCAGGTATTAGAGTTTATAAAAAAATAAGATATAATTTTTTTCTGTTAAAATATTGAGATTACAATAAGAATTTCAAAAATACATAGTTATTTATTTAATAAACGGTTTATAAAAAAGTCTCTTATCTACTTTAAAAAATTGCTATCAAAATAAAAAAAAAATTATAAAACAAATAGTTAAAAATTATAAAATAAATAATTTATTAAATTTTAACTTCAATTATAAACCTAATCTTAATTTTTGAGTAGGACTCAAAACAAAAAGAGGAATAATTACAACTTTAATTCGAGACAAAACATGACACTGCTTTTTGTTATATTCTTTGGCATTCTTTATTGTTCTCTTATTAAAATCACTTTGCCAATTTTACTGTTCTATACATGAAGCTTATTAATGATTAAATTAAACCTAAAATTTATCTCAACTGAAAAAATATTAAATTATCGTAGTAGTTTGTTTCATTTGTAACTTCTCTTATCCAGAGGTAGGATAAAAAATATTTTGAGATGAAATCTCCGCTCACATTCGTAACAGAAAAGTTTTTTAAGTTAATCAACTTTGAGGATCAAGGGGGGTAAGAACCAAGACTGAAAAAACATAAAACTATAATATCAAATAATTGTTGAATGAGTCTTGGCAGGTACATATAAATTTGAATTCCATACACCTTAATTGGCTAATGAAAGTTTTAGCAATCTTCTATATGTGGTGAAACCAAAAAGGAAGCATACAACAAACATTAAGATGTTTAAAGCTAAGAGTTTGCTCATAAATCTTGTTTATTTAGTTACTGATAGCTGTAGAACAAATGGGCAGTTTTTCTGCTTTGGTAATATAGCTCACATCCAACAAGTTTTTGTTTGCATGCCAACAAAATTGAATCCTTATTAGGCAAAATTTGTTTTTGAAGAAATTTTATGGCCTCAGTCAATGTCCAAGACCATTTATGAAGATGCCATTCACATTAATCTTGGCAGAGAGGTTGATTTTGTCTCCATTTTTAATATATACATAGATACCAAGCATTGCTGTTGGTCCACATCAACATAATGGGGATACCAAATAAATCATAAAATAATCAAAACCAGTATCCTTGAATGCTCCATCTATGAAGCGTCACAAATATGAGATGAGTGCTCTATATAATGGCGCTGTTTAATGTGGAATAACAAGAGAACTTATTAATTGTTCCGATAATTAATGATTAGTGCTACCCAATTGCTCCACTATGATTGTGGCTTCACTATTACTGAGTTGAAAGCTGTAGAGACAAGAATCAATATTGCTAATCTTCTCACTTGAATGATTGATTATTATACAATAGGTGTCTGTTGCTGTCAATTTCCCCAGTAGTGAGGCAATTTAAGAGGAGAAAAGTCAGTAACAAAAGCAAGTTTGTAAGTTTGTCCATCTTAATTAACGTTTAAGCAGATGATTGCTTATGGCTGCTGCCTCATATAAATTCGTAATTAGTTTTATATTTAGCCCCTTCGACTTAATGATGAGCCAGTACAATTAGGCAACTGTCGTCTGCTTATTGATTTGCCGGTGATTGCTCCGTTTCATTGTATATAATTGCCACCTGTCAGCATGATTGGAAAATCAAGACCACATGGGCAAGTGATAATAAAGATTAAAAGATAATTAAATCCACCCTTTCTGGCTATATGTATGTCAATACATAAAATTTTTTTTTCATTAGCGTACTACTAAGGCAATTAAAAAACCAGTTAACATATTTCCTCACTTCAATGCTTTAAAAATCAATTGAATGCAACTGGACGTAGGAGTACAATGGAGCCTTTTTTTTTTCATCTGCTAGACTGCTAGTGAACTTACATCAAACTGGAGATCCCACGACACAATTGTGTAATAAATTAAACCAGAAAGGTGCCAATAATGTCAACTTTTGTATGCAAAGCTCGCTTGGAGAATAACCATTTTTGTTTACAATTTAAAGCACAGCTATACAAATACAATATGAGAGCTGACGCATAAGGATGTTATTGAACTGAATAGCTATCTTTTGCCAATTGAATTGAATTTATTACAACTCCATGATTGAAAGCTAGAGGGTCCACTGTGAAAAGGTAGACCATTAACACTAAACAAAATTTAAAGAGATCAATCTTTAGGATTAAGGGTCGGGGTGTCCAAGTTGAGACATTAATATGAGTAAGCGCAGCCTTCCAGCTTCGGCCAATCGATATATAAAGTATTCCATAAGCACTTTTCTTTTACAGCCACCGGTGAATAAGCACTTACGGGAGAGTACTTTTAGCAAGTGGCACTATATATTTAGTCAAAATCACTTGCATGTTAGTGGCAAAACCTTGCGTAATTAAACACCAACAACCGTTATTTGAGTTTTCGGGAGATGATGAGCATTAAGCACAAACAAATTCTATCCTCTTGAAACTAAAGAGGTGGTGGCACTGCCACATAATTATATAACATATCATATATATATACACACACACAAACAGACACATTGCCCGCGTGTACCTCACTATTTGACAATGTCAAAGACATTGCTTGAGGATAGTGTAAATCAAACTAGATAATGGATGAGAAAATTCATAATTTGAAATTGAACAGTGTATTACCTTTTTTTTTAGCTTTTTTACGGATCACTAAAACAATTCAAATGATGAATAAGCTGAAGCAGATAGGGTAGGTGTGTCATTTTAACTTGGCAATTGCATCAGTTGGACTGGTCAATGGTGCAATTTCCGGAGCAATATAGTTTCAAGTAGTGTCAGATGTGTACACATATGGAGAAAAACTTGCCTGCCGACCTTTGTATTGTGTGTGTGTATATATACATAAAGAGTAATTTTTTTAGTTAGGACTCTTGATTTTAATACACTCAGATCAGAAATAAGTTAAAAAAATAAAAATATAATATAATAAAATCTATATTTATTTATTTTTTAACTGTATTAGAATTAAAAATTCTGATTGAAACATTTCTTTGCATAAAATGTATTAATGTATAGTACCTTATTCTAATGCAATTTAAAAGCTTACACCACTTACTACAAATTAACCACAAACAACAAGGTCTGAGTAATGGGGGTTGCTCTTCCAATGCCCTTTTCCTCTGAGTTGTTTCTGACCAGTCTTTGGCTTCCGTGACAAAGTGAGAACCCCATGTATGTTTTAGAATTTGAAAGATTAATATGTACATTAGATAAAACAAAAAGAAAGCAATTGCCTAAGCCCAACGCATTATATTTTATTACCCTCTACAGTTAAGCACTTATTTATATACTATTTTATGTTCAAAAACTTTGCAGATCCAACCCATACATATTACATTAGATTCCCCCGACTCTGTACAGCTTGTTTTTCAAAGAAAGAGAGAGAGACACTGGTGAGTTTTCGGGAGTTGCAGGAGGCTAGGGCCGATATTTCTTGTTTGCTTCAGGTAAATAAATTTCAATAGCTTCTAAAGCAGTAAGTACTATTATTGATCATATGTATATGAAACTTTTATTACTGGGAAACAGCTTGTTGCAATAATATTTTGTCTCCGAATCTAATATATATATATATATGTTACAAATCATTTTTTGTACAGGGCTAAGCTTGAATGCTTGCTATTTTTACAAAGTGATGTATTATGAAGTGTGATCTTATGCTGATGCTATTCGGTCAAATCTACCCTGAGAAGCAGAAGAAAAAAGGTGTACTTCTGACTAAATAGGCCCACAACGGCAAGTGATAATACATCACATGCAGATCTTTCTGTGTGAATGAAATATAACTGTTGCATTCATCTTCTGCCATTAGTCTCTGGACAGAACCACTCACTTAATTATATGTGTCAGCAAAGCATATTAAAGAATAGAATAGCTCAGCCAAAAATGGTTTTTGTGAAGAGCTGTGAAGCACATATTAAAGGGCCTTCATCAACTTCCTCCAATCCGGGCTGTGAATGAAAGCAAGCGTTAATGTGTTCTAGAGAAGTGCAACATTGTAAAGTTCAACTTTGTTACAAGAGCTGAGATCTACTTTTGTACTGCGTACTTCAAAGGCATTTTTACCGTGTGGTGAAATTTCATTCATTAGCCATGGCCGTAGAAGCAGCTTCACTATCTGGTAACACTCAGCTTCCTGAAGAAACCCCAACTGGCCTTACCGTCAAGACTTCAACTTCTTGCACCAAAGGTACTAATGTAACTTCAACTACTATCAGTTCAGATTTGCCTTCACCAAACACTAAAAGCAGCTCAATTGAATCATCTCCATACAGCTCTCCTCTTGTGTCACCACCATCTTCAGCATTTGTTTCAGCTTTACAATCACCTTACATTTCACCAAGAGCCATTACTCCAAAACCCCATGAAACTCCAACTCCAGTTACACATCCCTCACCTCCAGTTTCATTCAGAGGTTCACAATCTGATGACATTCCTAGTAGCTCCTACACACCCCCATCAGACCAGTATGAATATTCTGATGACCCAGCTGACTCAAAGCTCAAGTTTATGACTTGTGTTCAGGTACCAGATCCTGCTCCTCCAAGGGTATCATTTTCATTTCCAGTGCCAAGAATTTCCTTTGCCAAAGGTCCAGTTTCTCCTGCTTCTAATGCTAAACTAAGAAGCTGTGATGTGTTCATTGGTTTTCATGGGCAAAATCCTAACTTGGTCAGGTTCTGTAAGTGGCTTAAGTCAGAGCTTGAACTGCAGGGAATTGCTTGCTTTGTTGCTGACAGAGCTAAGTACTCAGATAGTCAGAGCCATGAGATTGCCGACAGAGTTATCTGCTCAGTGACTTATGGTGTTGTGGTTGTGACTAATTCTAGCTTTCTTAATCATTTGAGCTTGGAGGAGATTAGGTTCTTTGCTCAAAAGAAGAATTTGATTCCACTTTTCTTTGACAATGGGCCTAATGATATATTGGGTTTGCTCAACTGCAATTCAATTGATACAGAGTGCAAAGAAGCACTTGATGGACTTCTGAAGTCTCATGAGTTCAAGTTGGAAGCCAATGAATGTAACTGGAGAAGCTGTGTGGCTAAAACTGCAGGGATATTGAGAGCGAAGCTTGGAAGGAAGAGTGTGGCGGAGAATGATTTAGAAGGATTTGAGGAGCTACCATTTCCTAGAAACAGGTGCTTGGTGGGAAGAGATAAGGAGATTATGGAGATTGAAACAGCCTTTTTTGGAAATGGAGATTGTCCTGACCAAGATTATGTTATGCCAATCATCAAAGGAGAGGCAAGTGGCCAATCTGAAGGCCTTGCTGATGAAGAAAGTGATACAGTCAGCACCAGAGGTGGGAGATTTATCAACTTGGAGTTGGGGAAGTGCAAAGAACCAAAGCTAGAGGCTTGGGTTGAGCCAGTGTTGGGAAGAAACTCGTTGAAGAAGTTAAAGTACAAGAAGTCAAGAAGTGGGAACTACAAGAGCTTGGCCAGCAATGTGATATGCATAAATGGGGTTCCTGGCAGCGGCAAAACTGAGCTGGCACTTGAATTTGCTTACAGATATTCTCAAAGATACAAGATGGTTTTGTGGATTGGTGGGGAAGCTAGATACTTCAGGCAAAACCTATTGAACCTCTCGCTCAATTTGGGGTTAGATGTGAGTGCTGATGCAGAGAAGGAAAGGGGTAGAATTCGAAGCTTCGAAGAGCAAGAATTTGAAGCATTTAAGAGAGTTAAGAAGGAGCTGTTCCGAGACATGCCTTATCTACTGATCATTGACAATCTTGAGACAGAGAAAGAATGGTGGGAAGGGAAGGATCTGCATGACTTGATACCAAGGAACACTGCAGGTTCTCATGTGATTATCACTACAAGGCTATCCAAGATCATGAATTTTGAAATAATGCAGCTTCCACCGTTGTCCTTGCCTGATGCAATGGCTTTAATTAGAGGCAAAAGGAAGAAAGATTATCCAGCTGAGGAGCTAGAGTTCCTTCAAAAATTTGATGAGAAACTGGGAAGGTTGAGCTTTGGTTTGGGGGTAATTGGATCACTACTTTCTGAACTTGGAATTGCTCCATCAGCACTCTTTGAAGATGTGAATCAAGTTCCACTTGAAGGATGCTCTACTTCTCCTTACATGAGTATTAATGAGGAACAGTATTGCAAAAACAATCCTTTCCTCATGAAGATTCTATGCTTTTGCTTCGCCGTCTTACAACAAATAAATGGGAGAGAGAATTTCCTTGCCGCAAGAATGCTTCTCGTCGGTGCTTGGTTTGCTCCTGCTCCAATTTCCGTAAATTTGCTAGCTGCTGCTGCCAAGAACATGCCTTGTGCTGGAAACAGATTCAGGAGATGGACAAAATTCTTGAGTCTCACATTTGGCTGTTGTGTTGGCTGTGGCCTGGCACCCCAAAGTGAAGAAGAATCAGCTCTTCTTCTAGTCAAGTTAGGACTTGCACGAAAAGCCAACAAACAACCTGGATGTTGGATTCAATTACATCCTATAGCTCAAGTGTTTGCAAAGATGAAAGAAGGTTTAATGGCTCCTAAGGCAACAGTTCAAGGCGTAAGGAAGATTGGCAATCCATTGCTAAACTCTGATCATCTGTGGGCATCTGCATTCCTTGTTTTTGGATTCAAATCCGAGCCCCCAGTTGTCCAAGTAAAGGCAATAGACATGGTTCTATACATCAGAAAGATAGCTCTTCCTCTAGCAATCAGGGCGTTCACAACATTCTCAAGGTGCAGCTCAGCACTGGAGCTTCTAAAAGTATGCACAAATGTACTCGAGGAAGTAGAGAAATCATTTGTGTCTCAAATTCAAGATTGGTGCCATGGCTCACTTTGTTGGAAGAAAAAGTTAAATGGGAACCAAAGGGTTGATGAGTATGTGTGGCAAGATGTGACATTGTTGAAGGCAACTCTACTTGAGACAAGAGCAAAGTTGCTGCTGAGAGGTGGGCATTTTGACAGTGGTGAAGAGCTGTGCAGAACCTGTATCAGTATTCGAACAGTGATGCTGGGACATAACCATGCTCAAACCTTGGCAGCTCAAGAAACTTTGGCAAAATTAGTGAGGATGAGAAGTAAGATGTGATCCTATGATCATTGTGTTTTAACCATTCCACTCCCTCCCATGCTTGGGAAGCTCAGTTTTGTTAATGCTGTAATCACTTTTAGCTAGAAATATATAGTCGTCAAGTTTCTTTCTTATAACTCGCGGCTTTCAATTTCATTGGCTTCTACACCATTTGCCTGTGTAATATGCATAGCTTCTGAAACGAATCTAGAAACACAAGTACTTTGTATACAAAAAACGGTATGATCTCTCATTTTTCATCACACCAGCAAAAGTCAAAATTAGACAAATCAAAATTCACATTTTCATCAACCCCACATGAGCAACGACGCAAAGAAGGCCCATGAGCAGTGTCTTGAAGGTGCATTGTATCGCATTGATGTGTTAAAATTTCGGTCGATTTGAACTGACCAACTAACTAACAACTGTTCAAATGTTGGGTTGGTAATCGTTGGTGGGTACCGTTGGTTTAAGATTTGGTCAAGTGTGTGGACTTTTTACGGCTTATTGATGTCATCATTTGAAAAGAAATTTCCCTTGATTGATAGCTTTCACTCTTAACTACTAAAGTTAGAAAAGAATTTCTTGTAAATTTACAAGTAGTAAGAACCCATTAAAAATTAAATTTCTACAGTTTATTTATTATTTATTATTATTTTTTTTTGAGGCTTGGACAAAGAAACATGATTTCATAATTTCATTCCATCAACGTAGAACAGCGCAACATGAAGATTGACTTACACATAAATTATCATTGCATGTAATAGTTTAAATTTTTACTGATATCACACCAGGAACAAATTATAACCACTACATTTCTAAATATGGATTATGTAAACGTACAATAAATATAGATAAAACTATTGTTACAACAATGAAAAGGTAGTGAGGCAAGGCAATCAAAATTTTTTGGTCCCTCGAAACAACCAGCTTCCTAACCAGAGTGAAGTTAATGCTCACAACTAATCAGCTTCCTAGTACTTGAATAAGCTGCATGTAGATATATCTATAAATATATATATCTACCTTAATATATTCTTGCACTAAACGTGCGAAGTGCCTAACCTTGGACGCCCTATATACGTCTATGTGCTGCTTTCTTTCTCTCTACAATTTATTTATTCTTGGCTGCAGCACTATTATATAGCCACAGGGACCATGAATTGAATTTGAGATCATGCTATCAGACTTTATACACAGCCGCTTTCACAATACGAAAGGTAAAACTTTCGGGGAATTTACAGAAACAGTCAAAACATATATTGGGTGATTTCTTAAGTGGTCTGCTTCTCATTTCTCTTGTTTTTACAGCTAAAAACACCTGTATTGTTTACAAAAATGCCCTCAGAAGAATGTGTGTGTTTTTCTCTCATTACAAAATACAATGTCCATTTACCTAATGACACATTTTGACTTTTCATCTCCTAATCAAAATCTGAAGCATTAGTAAAGTAATTTTTGCAATGGAGATAAACAACAAGAACAAAAATAAGTAAATAATAAACTCCGTAACTTCTTCTGATAACCTGATGCATGTTAAATAATATTCTTATATATGTATTGTAGAAAAATTATATAATTTAATGGCAAAGATTTGATATCCTAACCTAATCTAATAATTTAAGAATTAAATTGATTTAAGTTAAACATATTTATTTAATTAAGTTGAATCGATTTTTTTCCCAATCCATCCCATATCCACCCGAGAAAAGTTAACAAATTAACATCACTACATTATATTATTGAAGGAAGAAAGAATTAAAAAACAGAGATTGGTCAAGGTGATTGGGATAATTAAGTGCTTGAAAATAGATTCTTGCTTGGGGGGCAACAGAACTTGTAAAATTGTTTAATATTTTTGAAAAGCAAATAGGAAGAAAAGAAAGCAAGAGTAAAGTGGAAGTGGGTTTGGGGGGCAAAGACGACGAGAAAGACAAGGAATGGCCCACAAAATTCCCCAAAAGAAAAAAAATAAAAAAAAAACACAACATAGCATTCGTCTTTGTAAAGACTTGTTAAGGTGTCCAGCTTTCACCATGCAAATCGCACATCCCACGTTACATTACGTTTCACAAGTCGTACCACCCAAAACTCCTCCATCTCAATTCTCAAGTTGACAATATAATCAGAACCCGAACCAATGCCAAATAAACCTTCCCAACTAAGGGAAAAAAGCAGAATGCAAAGCTAAATAGTAAATAGTGAGTGCCACTAAGACTAACCCAACTAATTAAGCCCTAAATATTAATTAATAAACAATGTCCTAGGCTCTAACCAAAGCAAACGGCCAATCTCATTGTTTTGTTGTTTTGTGCCACCATGTTTCTATTTATATTCCTTTGACCTTGACCTTGCTTTCTCTCTCTCTCTGTGTGAAAAATCATCATCATTCATCACCTTCTCTTGTTCGTACTCTTTTCATGAATTATGATGGCAGTACATACCCTAGATTAGCTTACCTTTTTCTTTCTGAAGTAACGGCTATATTTCTTTCATGGTCGTTCTGGCAGAGCTTCCAATGTTAGCTTGCTTTTTAGCCTAATGACCACAAAAACTACAGCAACTTTCAGTGTGGTTTTTTTTTTTTTCACCTTCTTTGTTGTCGTTGAGGTCCTACATATCTTTTGCTATATTTTCCCGTTGTGTCCCACATTAATTTAATTCATTTGTGGCTCAGTCTGTTTTCACATTAGAGAATTAAAAAAAAAAAAAAAGAAAAAAAATCAGAAAATGAATTCTTGTTCATCATACTCATGCAAAAAATATTTGATGGTGTAATTTTATGTGTCTAAATTCAAATCAGCCATGACATCGATCGTCACTGATATCTTCTGGGCATGGTGTACGAAACGCATGCATTCCTTGCTGCCAAGGGCAGGTAGCATAGCCTTTGCATCATTGCAATTATTAATGATCTACCATGCATGCAAAGATTCTTACAAATTAATTCACTAGCTACTGCGCGCTGCAAGCACAATTTGCCCGTCTATCTGCTCTACTCATCTAATGCAACAACCGCACATCACATGTGCTAATGATCATAAGCCTATGATTTACAGTAGAATTACCCTAAAAAATCGTTGATATGATCTCCATAAAATATTGAAATTTTGAAAGATTTTTTGAGCTGATCACCCAATTAGTCCTCGAGTATTAATTCTTCATCATCTTGCAATATCCATACAATCGCTGCTGGAGTTTATATGCTATTGTGATAACATTTATGGTATTTGAATTCTATGAGTACAGATGGGGAATTAAAAATGAGACCAGCTGTTGAAAACATGAATTGCCTACAATTAACGGATCATTTGATCAATGGAGGTTAAAGCACACGGTCAAAAGAGCAGCTCTAATAACCAAATGGAAAGAACAAGATGAAAATTTCTTCATAGGTACACGTAACTCCATTGGCATTGAGCCGTTCTTATCATAAACTATTATTCAAATATTCCTTATACACTTGCTAGTTCCTGGAAGAGCTTTTGAGTTTTTTGCCTAAGCAGAAAATCCTCAGAAAACAGCATAAAGTTGAGCCAACATTTAGTAACCTGAAATATAAATACAAACTCTATTCAAGATCTTAGCCGATGAACCCATGCAGACTGTCTTCGATGAGATCCCCCATAATTTCTGCAGCCCCAAGTCATTTTTCTGGCCATCCGTGGATACTGCATGGACCATGTGAAAATTGCCAATCTCAAGTCATGTTCCTGACTATGACAAGCTTGGAGAATAATATGGCCCAGATCTTACATGACTTGCCGAGGGTGGTGCAGCTACGAAAGGACCCCGTTGCATCACAGTAGAGCCTTCTTGAGTACAAACCCACCTAACAGGACTTGCATTGGATAGCCTGGGGATTGCAGGGAAGTTGCTGTTGTGCACCGCAGGTGATGCGCCTAAGACCGGGTGATGATCTCGTGCCTGATAACAAGAGAAAGGATTCACATGACTTGAGTTGAAATTGGGAACTGTTGGAATCGAAATTCCAGATGATATCAGCTGACTTGCCCTCAAGCCCTCGGAATATTTTGCTACATCAGCAGACACACTGGCTTCACTTTCAGGAATATCATCAATGACAATGATTTCTCTTTGGGAAGCATTGCAATCTGCACTCTTATGTGGGCGGTCAAGACTTGTTACTACATTCCCCATAACATATGAGGATGTTTCACTCTGTCGGAACTTCAATCGATCATGTCTACTTGATGAACTGTAAGCATCTCCATACATGTGAGGCTCCATTGGAGCAGTAAAACCACCATTTACATGCTGGTTGGGAAACAAACCGGATGGAACTTGCGCAGATGTCTGTGGTGTCCTTGGATTAGTCTGGTTTCTAAAACTGCTACACAATCTGGCATCAAAAGATTGGCCTGCTGCATCATATGGATTATGACTAAAGATTACAGGACCTTGAGAACCAATTTGTGGGAAGTAATGGCAGTCCTGATTTTGCATATTTCCAGGAGAGGCTTGAGAAGATGTTGGCAACTGAGAAATTATATGGCTATTCTGGGCACAAGGTTGGGACTGCCCAAGAGGCACAGATGCATCTTCCTCTTTATTGACCACCATTAAGTTCTTCCCCATAAGCCTGAGCACAGGATTAGGAGTTGATGGACTAGGAGAATCACAATCACCGTGACCTGAAAACTTCACACCAGTTTCAGGAGATCCCTTTACAGTAGTGGAACTGGCAGAAGACTTCATGATAGGGGGAACAATCTTTTCAGATACAAAATTTGGACAATTGCCGAGGGAGAATATTTCAGGTCTCACATCCAAATTGTTGGGCTTCACATTCTGCTTCACAATGGCAGGCACCGTCACTGAAGTCATTGTTCGACGTTTTAATAATTGTGATTCTTGATAGTTTTGAGCAACATCCTGAGATATTCTCTCCTTCCGTTGGCAACAGCATGGCTGACCATCATTCTTGAAACTGAGAGTTCTCTTTTCAATAGAGATCTTTTTGACTTTAAACTTCTCTCCATCAAAATACGATCTTTCTGCTCCTGTACCTGTCTGAGCAACCACAGCTGCATTTTCTACCAATGGTTCGGCACCAGAAGTTGAGAAGCCTGCCTTCAACTTGTCTTGAACTGCATGAACCACAGATGATAATCGATTGAAGTCAGATCTAGCTGCAGTGGAATTAGAGACAGTTGATGCCACAGAAATTGGTGATTCTGAAGTATCTCCATCTACCAAATCAAGCTGATCTTGAGAAGATTGAACACGGCTTGTGGTTAGTGATGAGTTCCCTTGAAAATCATCAGATCCCATGTCCCTAGGACTTGGTAAAAATGACCCTGGTGGTCCCGGAATTGGTATGGGATCAACCTCAGGAAAGGAATTTCCTTCCCCAATATCAGAATCCAAACTTGGTCCCATTTGATCATTTTGCCCAATCATCCCATTGCCTGCTTCATCAGAACTATACATCTCTTGTCCATCAACAAAGCTAGGCTCAGTTGGTCCTGTCAGTGCTTCACCTCCACATAACATCCCATTATAGTCCTCAAAAGAGTTCGAACGGGTCCTGGAACGATCACTCAGCTGTTCGAACTTAGTATCCACAGCAGCAACTGCATCCTCAACAGATTCAAGGACATCGACCTTTTCCATAACATCATCACCAGCTCTAACAGAAGCATCTGTGTTTTCTCCATCGTCATGGCCATAAAATTGAGGTGCTTGTTCCGAACTCTCCAAAGCCATGGTTTCCTCTCCTTCAGAAGTACTTATTGCACCTCTATCTTGTATCATTCCCCGTAAAATACTTTTTCCAAAAGGTGTTTCATTGTTAATCTCTTTTCTTCCACCCTTGCAATTTAATGCATATTGTTGACCAACCTCTGAACCCCAAGCTGCTACGTCTTCATCTACATTTCCAATAAGCTCCAATCGAGTCATCTTTCCTGCCAAAAATTTCTTCTCCCTTTTAGGCTTGGATTTAAACACAGTTGATCTAGTTTTCCTTGATATCAGTCTTAATGATGTTGATGCAAATACTTGCGAATTCATACATGGTGTTGTGCTACTACTGGGAGGGATATCAACCAGACCTCCAGGAGCACTTGCTCTCTTGTTGGTCAAAGAAGATACATCAGATGTATGACAGTCATGAATAATAGGACTATCTCGGTTCAACAAGCTATTTTCCTTCATTGGCATATGAGACCTCTCCGTATTATCACTCACCTTGTCTCCAAATAATGGGCCCCCTACTTTTTTTCTCCCAGACTTGTGCTTCTCCCCCCTCTCACTAATTCCTGGCGAAGACAGCAGATTCTCAGACAAATTAGCATATTTCTCAATACGATTTCCCTCCGTCAGAGATTCACCTAAACTTGACCGCTCACAATCTATCAGTAAGTCCTGAGGTAAATGCCATTTACATCTGAAAGCTTGACGGTTATCTTGATTGTTAACCTTCTTTGTGAGACCTCTTCGTTTAGAGCAAACCCATTGTCTCAAAGCTCCAGAATCACCAGATTTGATTTGCTTCTGAGTCTGATGTTTCTCCTTCTTGTCACCTTCTTCCACCCCATAATCTCCTTCTTGACCCCCACATATCTGCTCAAAAATTTAACAACCAGATGTGGCTAAATTTCAAAGTACCAGATTTGTCACAAATCTCCAACTTAAATGTGTGATTAAGTGCAGAATGCATAACAAGAACCAGAAATGAACACATAGTGGCTTATTGATAATGATATTTTAAACATTCGGTCAATCTGGCATATAAGTATCAAGCACATGGATCCAGTCACATGACTGAGATCATGTAATATACTTTCATTTTGTTTGTCATAATTAGATTTAAGATATAAAAAAAGAAGGAAAGGGGAAAAAGAAATGCATTATGCTAGTAGAAGCTATCCAAGTAGAGTACCTGGGGAGAACGGGCTTTGTGAGAGAAAAATTTTCTGCTTTGAGGAGCAAGTTTGAGATACTTTAGATGTTTTCTGGCATGGCGCTTCTTCTTTTTGGAAAAGAATTTGCTTCCTTTACATCCTTTCAAAGGATTCTTCGGTTGAAAATCCTCTAATTCTTTCGATGCCACAGCAGCATCATTAGACTTGGATAAAATACGAAGTTTGGTGCCATTGGCATCAATATAAACTTCACCTACATCACCAGCATCCTCAGGATGTACCTGTGACACCCTTTGCCTTTTCCATTCAGCTGGCATCTCAAGCTTCTCGGTATCTTGAGTAGGCAAGCTTGAAACTGTAGCCCAGCTTGTGCCATTTCTTCTATCAAGCTCTTCTAATGTGCAATGTTTGGCAGTAGCATATATATCCACCATCAGTCTAGTCTTCCTTGGCTTGATTCTATGCCTAGTAGGTCTAGAATCTGCAGTCCACTTAGGAGTTGATTCTGCAGAAAGGCACTGATCAATATGTGCATTCAAGGTGGTGTTTGATGAGGATGTGAATGTTTTGCAAACAGGGCAAACTATTGAAGCCATTGTTTCTGATACTGCAGTAGAATTCGAAGCAATATCTTCAGCCGAAATACGATCAGAATTGCCACTGAATTTTACTATCAATCTGCACTTTTTGCCTGGGGGACGAGTAGTAGGATGACCTGCAGCTCTAACTTCAGCTGTGGCTGAGGCCGAGGCGGAGGCTTCCAATAAAGTATCAGTTTCTAGCGATGAACTAGATGGCCTCTTAGTAGGAACAGACTCTATTTCAGAATGAGAAACACTGGTTGTGGTAGATGGAAATTCGTTTTCTCCTGCTGATCGACATGAACTCTCTAGGCAAGCATTTTCTAGCTTATTATTCAATTGAGCATTACCAGATGAGTCTAGGACTTCTTTATTGTTGGGCTCAGAAGGCTCCGCATCAAAAGTGGCTATAATTTTCTTCTCAGTTTCAACCGCACATCTCCTAATGGATTGAGTCTTCACTGCACTATGAGCCTGAAATGGTGGCAATACTTCCTTCACACCATGTTTCAAACAAAGTTGCAAATTCTTCAGAGAGAAAGGCCAATTCTTCTTGATATCTTTGCTCCGAGAAGTGAACACATAATCTCTACAGTTCAAACAATAATTCATGGTTAGTAACTCAGATCCAATATAAAAGACACCTTCAGCTCAAATCATCAACGATAAACTATATAAGATTGTATGGAATATAGAGCCTATAAGACCCTTATATCATCATATGTCAGCCGATGACAGCAACATATGGACCACGGAATTTGAAAGAGAAACATCAAAGAAATATCCAGATTCGAGGATCTAGTTAACTTAAACAGAAGTTTCAAATTTGTTGTAATAATATGGTAAGGTAACCCAGGTGGGTGCGACCCAGATAGGATCACATGTACAAAGATGACATGAAATCACAAAGCCACAACATCAAGGGCAAATAAAATGTTTGACAAAAAAAGATTTATTCTTTACACAAATTTAGACGCAAAGTAGAAGCTTAGAGCTGGCTGGGTAGGATAAGAGCCGTGCATAAGTTTATGATCAAAGCAAAAGATCTCCCTCCACTCCCCCTCCCCAAAAGACCAAAATAGAGACAAGATTTGAGTTAGGCCCCATGTTGAAACTGAACCAAAAGCTACTTGTAAAAACTCTGGATCTGACTCAAGAAGAAATTAAACATCAGATATCAGCATAATCTTTTCAAGATGTATGCAAGTACTATTATTAATATTATTATTATTGACACTGTTCACTATTCATTGAATATAATCAAGAGATTATTAAAATGATTAATAAAATTGTTTTTACCTTATAGAGAATTTGGGAAGATGATGATGATGATCATGATCATGGGTTTGTGGGCTTAGCAGATCTACTACTACTTTATGAGAAGCTTTGTCATCACTGTTACAAGTAGCATTTAGTTGAGTAAATTGACACGAACATGAGGGATCTGATGGATTTTTTTCAACGGATAACATCTGAAGAAAAGCTTCACACTTCTTGTGCTGTTGTTGCAACAGTCACAAGCTGCTCCTCCTCTTCTTCTTCTTCTTCTTCTACTGCTACTACTCTTCTTAGCCTTCAGCATATAGAAAGGAAAAAGAACACTTGACCTTCTCTTTATTATGACTCTTTTGAAATTTTTATCTCTTTCCAAACCCCACCACCACCACTAGTCGTTTCAGAAACAAGATCAATTAAACAACAACAACCCCACTTGAATCTTCATCCATTTAACCTGAAAGAAATACACAAAAATGATAATAAGATCATGAGACCCAGAAGGAGATTATTCTAAAGACTAGAGCTTTCCATATATTGATGTTATTTTATGTGATGGGGAGATTAATGAGTAAACTTGAAGCTATGTTCAATGTTTCGATTTGATCAAGCAAAGAACAAAACAACAGAACACCCCCACAAGCAAAAAAGAGCATTAGTATTTTATGTGGACAAACCCAGAAAAGTTTTCAAAATCAAAACTTTGAGATACCATAATCCACTAGCATAAACTCAAAAATCAAATCTTGGAAAATTTTTAAATCATATGACAATAGCTAGATAAAGATACAAAGGCAGGATTAAGTGTTGTTGGAGCAAGCTATCAGGGAAAAAATAAAATAAGACAGGAAAGTGAGTCTAAGTTGAGTTAAAGACCACTAAAAGAGAAATTTTACGGCTTACAAGTTAAAAAGACTTGAATTTTCAGGCACAAATCAAGGAAGTGAATAGTTAAAAACTGATCCAAAAGAAGAAATCTAGAGACAGTAGTAAGTAGTATAAGGTATAAACGCATGACCAAAGACTTCGATTTTGATATTTTTCCCTGCTATCTCGGTAAAAATAGAAGACTTGTCCGAATCAAAGACCATGAAATCACAACTCGCAAGAAGCTTCATGTAAGAAACTGATCCCTTAGAACAAACTACCTAACAAACAAAACAAACCCAGAAAGAAGAAAAAAAATGAAACTTTAGCAGCAGCAATAATAATAATAACAATAACACCGCGCACAAACCTTCTGATGTTGTTTTGAAGGGATATTTTTTTGAGGAGAAAATGAAGAAGAAGAAGAAGAAGAAGAAAGAAAAATGGAAATGGAAAGAGAAAAAGAAAGAGAGAGAGAGAGAGAGAGAGTGTGTGTGTGTTATGTGTGTGTTGTTTTTAGAGAGAAAAACAGCACCACCCACTAGCACATCAAAAGGGCATCAGGTTCTCCTTCTCTCACTTCTCCACCCAAAAAGCAAAATTTGTAAAAAAAATGTTTGTAATTTGTTAAAAGTAAAACAAGTAACGAAAAAAAAAACACATGACCTCTCGTTAATGAAAGGTAAGTTAATGTTAGTGGCTTAATGCATTTGATTTGGGCTAATTTTGTTTGTCTTGGTGTTTTTTTCTAATATTTTTCTTAAAATTTTAATGAAAATACAAAGCTGTCCGATCTTGCACCTACCCTACAAAACCTTTCATTTTCTTGGCTTTCTTTATTCTTTGATTTTTTCTGTTTTTTTATTTTTTTTATCAAATGCCCTTTGAAATGTCTATTTTGGACACTTTGTTTCTTGAAAATAATCAAAAGCACAATTAATTTACACCTCGCTACACGACAAATATCTTGCAGTCCTGCTGTTGACAATCTCTCTCTCAAATTATCAGTTATCACCGCCGTGGGAAATTGTATTTTACGCGCCTCTCCATTCTAAATTCCAATTCAATCCCTCTCATTATTATAGGGAATTTTATTATTATTATTATTATATCTTGTGGTGCTTTGTAGCTTTAATTTAATTGTATGTATTTATCTTTGCTCTTCGCTTCTTACCATACATACACCCTTCCAGATGCATTGATTCCCTCTGAGAATTTTTTTTTCTCCTAAATCTTTTATTAACTGGTTAATTATCTACGCTAAATTTATAATTTATATCATTAATTTTCATTTATAATTAATGACGTTCACATCACAAGGGTAATCTTGACAGTTAATAGAGTAAATATAAAATAAAATTATAATTTAAAATATATAAATAAATTTATTTTTTATAACAATATTTAATTAAATTCACTTAAAACTCTATTTTTTGCCTTAATTAAAAAATTCTAATTTATTTTCACAATATACCTTCACAAATTTACATAATCAAACTAAATCCATAAATTACCCTCAAATCCACAAATCTTTATGATTTCATAACTTAAAAAAAAAAAACTAAATTTTATTTTATTATTTAGGATACAAAGTCAAAAATACCCTTGAATTCAAGGGTAAAAGTGTTATACGTCTTTTTTAGACAATTAATACAGGTTACAAACTTAGGATAAAAAATTAAATAAATTTAAATTTTTATTGTATTTTTGATAACATGATAAACTTGGAATATATTGCTAATAATTCCCCAATGTCTTTTTTCGTTAAATTAACTTTTAAAGATAAAATAGGTAATTTGTTACAATGCTATTAATAGCGAAAGTTAATGATTTGGTGAATGAATAATACCAATTTTAAAATTATGATGAATAAATGATACAATTAAACAATGTTGTAGTATTTTTTATAACATAATAATTTAAGAATTGATTACTAATAATTTTCCCTTTTTGTACGTGTATACATAATAATTATATGATTCAGATTGTCATGAATTTATGGATTTTATTCAATACTCCGAGTCTCTAAACTAAGTTTTTTTCTTTTTATAAAGAACTAAACTATGTCATTTTTGTGTGGTTTAATAATCATACCTTATTGTAACATCAATATATTATAATATAATAATTATATTAGAAAGTATCAAGATTAATTAAAGTTACTTTGTGTGTGTGTATGGTTTTTTTTGAACAAATAATATTGTTATTTATAAAATTAATAAGAGTTTCATAAAGCTAGAGATACTCCATTGTGAAGCACTCCTTCGTAACTACACGATTAAATTTATAACGTATTTTTTTACTATTTATTATTTTGATCTTATGGTTATAAATGAGTGTTTTAAAGTAGAGTATCTCAAACATAACTATTGTCAATTAATAACATACAAAGTTTTTCTTCCAATGCAACTCAAATGGATATTAAAAGTCCATTACATATCACATAGTTATTATCCTATCATTCAGGTAATAGCTTTACATGAGTTTTGTATGGGAATCATAATTATCTTTAGATAGTGAAAACTAAAACTGTTAGTACTGTTGTTGTTTGCATGCATTTACCATGAAGTATTGTCTTTGTTTTTTTTACTTTTTGGCATGGAAATGTCTCAAGAAATTATCAATCCGACGGAATTAAGGTTGAGCTTCGTGAAATGATTATGAGTGACAATTATTCAAGTTATATTCGATGAATAATGAACTAAAACTTAGTGGCGGTTGATATATCATAAATAAATCTGCTTCATATATATGCATGCATGCATGCATCCACTAGGAAATTAAACGGCACGAAAACACAAGAGCGGATTTAATTTTTGTTGCAATCTATTGTGCATTTGTGTTCCCAAAAAGTTATTTTTCATGGGGTATAAAATGAATAAATTTATTGTACACATATTGGGAAGAAAAGAAAAAAGAAAATTCCCAAGCATTTCCCGTGTTCAAGCAATGATATTTGTGAGCCTCACTATGATCCTATCCATTTGTCCTAATCTCTTTCAATTTATCAAACATTGATAATCCCTACCCTCAACGCAATCTCAATACCAATACGTAGAATCTCCATTCTAAGCTGTTGTTCTTAAGGCCGACGTACGTGTTGTCACAGGATCCCAGCTATTTGAGAATTATATATATATTTTTTTTTATCCCAAATTTTGGTGTGGATAAGCCCCATCTAGTCTTCATAATCATTTATGCCTTGTAGAATTTTAATTAAAGGCATAAATATTATCTTAAATCATTTACTTATTTATTCATTTGAAAAATATTTTGACTTGTTTCAAAAAATGAAGTTAAAAAACGAAAAAAAAAAATCTTATCAGTATGGATTTCACTTCATACATATAATTGACTATAAGCATAGCTCATGCGTGTATCACATATCTTCCACTTCCGCCATTTGTAAATATTACAATAACTTTAATGAACAGAGTGACAAAAATCCCCATGATTTTTCCCCCATCACCTTTGCAATTCAACCCCACAATTGTAGTGTTAAAATAATAAAATTTTGGCTCAACAACTCTTGTCGCCAATTGATAAGCCGTTGGACCAAAATTAAAATAGAAATGTTTAATTCTTATGATCACTGCATTTGTGACCTTATTTTATGGGCTACACAAAATGGGGGGTTTCTTTAGCGGCTAAGGAACACGGATTGACCCCACAAACCATTAAAGTCACTCGAAGAAATGATCAACCTCAAAGAAATTCGAGAAAGAAAAAAAGAATTTATTAATAATTCCCCATAATATTTTATAATTATATACATAATTTTAACAACTCCTTGATGTACCTTTCGACCCTTTTCTGTTCAACTCTTCTTTGTTTTTTCTTTTAACTTGCATTTTCAAAGTGACCTCTCTCCCGCAGCCCCGCTCCTACTGCCAATAATTAATTAAATTTAAATTATTTGTAATTTCAAAGTAGTTTTTTTCTTTTTTGCTTCAGTCATGCAAGTAAAGAGATTACTCTTGCTTTGCGTTCAACGGGTGTGATTTTTTTGACAAATAGAACTATTATTAATGGTTTCAAATTTTTTAAAAATCGACTGAAGCTGTAACACTTCTCATACTATTGCATATCAATCCGGTAAGGCTTCGTTTTTAGCTGCTGAAGTATTTGATAATCCAATCCTTAATTATACTTTGGATATGATTAAGGCATCATTTTGTTGTAAATAACATTAGTTTAGGTCAAAATATTTTTTTGTAACAAACGTCAATTAATAATTTTAAGGTCATAATTTATTTTGACTAATAAGTAACATTTTATTTGTTATTTTGTTTTGTGAGGCCAATCTTTACTTATTTCCTAACTTTGACAATTAATATACAACTCTTTATAAAAATAAATAAAAGTAGAGCTACAGGCACCTCTTCAAAATCTTTATACGACACATCTCTTTTTAGTATTAATTAGAAGGATAATTTGTCTGAGAGAGAGAGAGAGAGGGGTTATCTTATTTAAAAGGAGGTGGCCGGTGTTAATAGCATCACTCAAAAATAAACTATAGGCATGAGAACAAAAACTCTCACAACTAGGGGTAACATTTTATTTTGTTTTTGACAGCTAAATTTTAATTTTCATATTGCCAAAATACAGACCAAACGCAGCTTAACATTTGCAAAAAGATAATACTCCATTACACATTTTTGAAACCTTTAAAGTCATGCGCGAAAAATGAATGGTCGTAATTAATTTTAAGCACACTACTCGTGTCGTGATACTCATATTATCAAGTGAAAATGAAAATTCTTACTACAAATAGATATTAAAGCCTTTTTACAGTTCATGCATGGGAACACAAAAAGGATAATATTGCAATCAGCATGTTGCCGCGGGGAGAGAGAGAGAGTAATTATAGGGCACACTTGGGGCCGCTGATATGATATATCTAATCTTGATAGACATATATATATATATATATATATATATATATATATATATATATATATATATATATATATATATATATAGTACATATTAATTTCATGCGTAAATGATACGAATTGGAGAAGAAGTGGTTCATAGCAACTTGATAATATATCTTAATTTGTTTTCAATTTAAAAAAAAAAATCCTATATATGCATTTGAGTACATATATGTCCCTTCTTCATAATAACTTTATTGTCCATATATGCTCTTTATCAGAAAACAATCAAAACCCTACTTGTGTTTTGGCAAATTACTTAAAACAATTATTTTATTAGAAGAGCACCGGGATTCTAAATATTTCTCTAACACAAAAAATAATAATAAATAAATCATGCAAATATTGATGAAACAAAAATATAAATAAAATAAACATGTGATCACATCACATCCTTGAAGGCTCGGGAGGTCTGTAGACGAGTGAAGGAAGGACCCGAAGCTTTTATCCTTCAAAATTGATGGCAATATATAAGAGAGAGTAGCCAAAGAATGTTCGTTAAAACATGGAACACGAGAAAATATATAAAAGGGCAGGCAAAAGAAAGTCGAGTCAAAAGACTTGGCACTTGCACTGGCACTTGCACTTGCACTTGCTCTTCCTCTTGCAGCTACACACAACAGAACAGAAGAGGGGAAATGTGGTGGATGAAAGAGATGTGAAGGTTGCATGTCTGGTTACGTGGGGTCCTCTCCCCTTACGAAATATATTATTATTTTTCTCTTTTTCCTTTTGGGACAAAAAAAAAAATTGGAGACACGTGTACGGAGATTAACATCGTCAGACTCGTTCATCAGAATGATGCCACGTTTACGCTGCAAGATCTTACTCCAGGATCCCAGCCGGAGCTGAGCTGCACCCTGCTTCAGACTCAAATTTTACAGTCATAATAATAATAATATTTTTTTGTTCTTTATGGGGCAAATGCTGCAAATTGCAAAACAAAGGCAAGGCTATAAAAAGAAAAAGGCTTTTGTTACTGTTTGTCATGTCTTACCGTGCCCACAAGTACAACTGTGCATGCATGATTTACCTGCTTTGATCATCTTTCATGATTTCTTGATTCGGTTTTCGGACTACATCATCAATCATCCATCCATCCATCCATCCATCCATCCATCCGTCCATCTCTTTTTTATCAACAAAATAAGGAAAGAAGGAGATTGATTAAAAAAAAAAAAACGCTTCAGTAAGATTTGCCTCAAAGAAAAGATAAATAAATGATAATAAAAGAAGAAAAAACTTTGTTTTTCTTTTTGAATGGAAAAACAAAAAAATATTTAAAAATTTACATTTCCTCTTTTTATCTTATGATCAGTCCAATAATAGCATATTTGTGTAAATAACGTGGTAGATTTTGTAGAAAATATAAAAATTTAACGTGGTTTATAACTTTCTAATTAGAGTATTTTACAAAATATTTATTTTAAAAAAAATTACTTTTGTTATTTATTTATAGAATCATTTCATATTGTTTTTAATGCTTAACACTTATTTGTACTAAAGCACGATTTTAGAATATGCCATGTCTGAAAATATTTATAAGCAAGCAGTATATAATTTTTTAATGCTTAACACTTACTTTTACTAAAGTACGATTGAATGATTTTTTTTTCTCTTAACTATCTTATTATCTTTGAGATTTTATATTGAAAATTAAAAAAAAAGATTTCATTTAAAAAAAAAAATTTATTTGTGTCTATATTATATGTAGTAAAGTGACAAATTCCCATGTAAATAAATATGTAGTAAGTATTCCTTTGTGGTAAAAGAAGTTTTTAAGTTGTAATTATTAAGGAAGAGTTAGATGGATGTTTGTGGACATGATTTGTCATCACCTTTATAGACGTTGGATGGATTAGAATTTTGGTCCAACGAGATCATATACATCACATATAAGGGTGCCCATGTAATTTTGCTGCCGAACCAAAATTCGATGTATTTATTATTTACTGAACAATAGCCGCATGTCAAAAAGTTAAAACCAGAGAGAAAGAGAGGGAGATTGCGCGATTTATAATTTATATAATCAGCTAGGTAGCTAGGCCTAGCACCGGCCGCTATTTTGAGGTTCAATGCTCAGTCGTAAAAGACAACTTAGTTGAAAGTTGAAAAACCCAAGCAAGTGAAGGTCCATAACTCTTAAGAGGACAAAATTAACAGACCCACTTGTCACGTTGTTTGTTGATTGTTTGCAGCCTCTGCAGTGCCTGTGCTGCTCTCTGGTGGCTAGGAAGAATGCAAGTGTACATTTCTCTCTTAACTTGCTTAATTGCTTTGCTTTCTTCTGAGATTTTTCTTTAAAGGCTACCATTATATACATACCTACGTACGTACGTACGTACATAATATACATGTGAGGTTAGTTGTTTTCAGATTGTGCTTTGTTTATTTTTGTTTTCTATGAGCATATTGTGCTTTACTTGGCGTAATGAAGCAGGTCTTTTTTCCTTCCGTAAGAAACTTTAATTAACTTAAAATCCCATGCATTGGATGCTGACAAGGACTTGTAACGGTGCCCCATAATCTTCCCCTACCTCTTATCCCCATATGACTCTTTTTCTTTATCTTTCTCTCAATTAGGCAATAACCAAGTTTGAAAACAATAACAAAACAAGAAAAGGGTTCCAACTTCCATGCGTCCACTTTAATCTTATGGATCACTCACAGACGATGTCACGTCTTCTTTAATCACTACATATGGACTCAGAAACAGTCAATGTTCGTTTGGTAGATCAAATAGGTAACTAAAAAACTGCACATCATCAATTCAATATGCAACAACCATCTACTGTAGAATCATGTTCAATTAGCCTCATTGGTTCTGATACCTCCTCTTCTTTCAAGTTAAGGCTAGCATGTGTGCTGCAAGTGCATGCTATATCACATTAGCCGATAGGCTTTTGAATTTTGAACGAGTTTTCATCAATGTTGAGTCAAAACAACCAAAGATGTCTCCCCCGCCCTTTGCTTTGTGGTCAAATGGGTAGAAATAAATGTGCAAGAAGAAGATGCAAATGGGGGTCAGAAATTGTACAGTCAAAAGTCTTAAACGTCTAAGGCGGGTGGGTCCATTTAGACCAGGACCATAAAGAATTTAAAGACTGTAATCAGCTTTCAGCTTCCTCCTACACTGATGAATATACACATACATGATCTTGATCCACCAATGGATCATATATATAGTAAAAGGTTGTACGCTGTAGGTATGGTCACACGTCTGTACCTTTCATTTCTTTAGTTAATAGACTTCTTTTGTCATCTCATGTCATATTCTTTTATTTCTTCTTCAGTGAACAAGTTGGATTGGATTGCGAGTGTTCTTTTATTAACAGAGACTGCATCTGCGTGTACCACTGGCCACTGCTCTTTTAGTTCTAAGCCATGCATAAAAACAATGCATTCTAGGACATGGAAAAGGCCCCCAGTGCTTGTTTAGAGTGACTAGCAGAGATGTGAGAGTAATAGCCTTGTGTTAATAAAAGAACTTAAGGTTTACCCCAACCCCAACACACACCGCCCCCGGCCCCCCACCCGGCGCGGCGACTTACGGCACAAAGAAATTGGAATTATTCGCAAAATGCAGCTACATGCTCAGCTGAGCAAGTCTAGTATATAGCCCAAAACATCCTGCTTTACTGGGAGGGAAGAAAATGAAATTATCACTCACAAGTATGCTGGCAATGAAATTATTCTGAGCTTTAAGCTTTTGAAACTTCAAAAGAAGTTTCTCTCTCCAATCCAATAAAGTCCATTACCATAGAACAGATACAACCAGATATCAAACAAGAATCTTGATTCAAAAAAGTTTGATAAATCATTAAACCAATCAGCAATTGATGCATTTAGTCAGAGTAAGCAGAAAGCAGCTGCTAAGCCGTGAGCGAAATAAAAATGATTCTTGTCATCAGATTTTGCAGCAAAGTGCTCCAACCGGGGAACATTGGAGCAGACTATATTAATCCATCATGACATATTATCGATTAAATATGCATCCTCCCCATTAGACGAAAAAATGGCCATACATCTGCTAGACCTTAATGTATTAGAGGAAAAAATTCCTGAAAATCAGGTATTATGTGTGGAAAAGTAAGTAGATAATTTTTCTACCAGCAACATTACCAACTTCATTTAGTTTACAATGAGGTGCAACAGCCAAATATACTAAAAAAGAAATCACCGTTTGCCTGAATTCCTACCAAAGGAATACACTTATCTTCTATCAACAAAATCAAACTATACCAGAAGCAGCCATACAGTTGGAGTAGATAGTAATTGCAACAAAAGAACTCCAATGGCTGAATATTATGCAACCAAGTAGTATCTTCAGCTAAATCTTCAGCAATCTCCATATCAAAAGGGCTTCTCATATTCTTGAGGTGGTGGCTGCTCCCATCCCCGCAAAAAGCCTACGTGAAAGTCATCAAAAACAATTCTTAAGAGGGGTGAATTGGAGCAGCAAAATATAAGTAAGTCAAAAACTACATGTGGTCAACAAGTACAGTATCATTAGAATCAGCACAACAAATGCATGATTCAACAAAAATTTGAACATTGCCTCATCTAAGAATAAATAAAACCCAACATTAATGCTATTTTCCTTTTCTTTTCCATTTAGGGAAGAAGATCCTACCATATTAGTGCAGAAATATAAATTCAACAACAAAATTTAAACAGGTCAAAAATCATAATGGACTAGCACTCAATCCACTTGCCCCTCGGGGCTTGGCCAAGCGGTTTTCAAGTAGATTTCTTTTGTTTACCACTGGAGTTCGAATCTTGCGAGAGGTAAGGACTTAAAAAAGTCAATTGCCACCCTCCAACAATTTAAGGGTAAAAAAAGAAAAAAAAAAATAGTACTCCATCCACTTAGTAGCAAACTAACTGAAGGGTCTAAAGCAATGAAATGAAATCTCAGAGGTAAATCACCCAGCCCATGCACTTTACCAGCTAAACTTGCCCTTCCAATCTGGTTTGAAGGAATCCATGCCCTTCCCTTTAGATAACCTTCAATAGGTTACCTAGATTCTAAAATCCCCTCTACCAAATTAATTAATCAATAACAATTCTCGCACACCAATAATAACTGGGCCCACGCACTTTACCTGCCACAATTGGCATAAACAACAATCTAGATTAAACTGCATGGTACAGAAGTTCCAATCTGGTTTTAAGGGCTTTATGCCCTTCCCTTTAGATCACCTTCAATAAGTTATCAAAATTCTAAAATCCCATCCACCATATTAATTAACCCAATAACACTTCTCCCAAGCCAGTAATGCCAAACAAATCAGCCACACTCTAAATTCAAAAGAAAACAAACCATGAAATTAAATATCGGGCATACTTAGAGGTATTTCTTCCAGGGACATGTATATTGAATCATCATCAGCAAGAGCCCCCTGAAACAACCAGTTAAAAACAATTGGTAATTAATCAGCCATAATGAACTCAGACATGGAATCTAATGATGTAGTAGTCATTCAATTATCAAGCAAAAACATAAGAAACTACAAGCTCGTGCTGCAAAACTAAACAATTAAACATTTGAAGACACTACAAATAGGCATCGAGTTACGCTCAGCAGCCATCACATTCCCTGGTGTTCACATTAAAAATGAGAAAGACCCTTGTTGAATAAATAATCAAAATCTTAGAAAATGGTGGCAATACCTCTCCATTGTGTAGGACCATCTCATTCTGAAGGGGATTAATATCCCCAGGTACCGGAGGACAATCTGGAAAAGTGTTGAGTAACTGTGTGATCGTAAGCCCATCATAGTTATCCGGAACATCAAGAATTTGAGTGGCATTCTGTGTACTGTTAGGAAAACCTTCCAGACTAGTAAACATAGTTTCCGTCCTGCATAAAGCAACAATTTATGTTTGAAAAATCAATATAGATTTCCAAAAGATTATACCAACATAATCATGTACATTTGAGAAATGCACCAACGAAGTAACAGAGAAAACATAGAGATAAGAGAAACATACTTTCTCTCTGAATTATCATTAGCCTTGTTTTCTTGGACAGAATCATCCTCTAAATCAATCACTTCAATCTCCTTACAATCACTTTGACGTCTACTATATTCACTAACCATACTGGAATTACTCATGGACAAACCAATATCAACCGGTGTAGCTTCTCTTTTTGGAACAGAAGGGTACATGCGAGTTGGATCACCATGATGATTCTCATTCAAGTCTGAACCTTCCATTAGATTAAGGTCACAAATCTTAAATGAACCAGGAAAAAGCTGTTTCTCTTGTGCATACCCAACACAAGGTTCACCACTTCCCTTTTGAAATTGATAGTTATTAATTGAGCTCTCTGGATTAAAAGCCAGAATCACCTTTTCATCAGGTGAAGCTGTTTCTTCTAGTGAAATTGCTTTCTTCTCACTCAAATTAGACATCCCAAAATACTCATTAGCCTTAGTGACCATTGATGGAAACCATTCTCTTAATTTTTTGGCACCTTCCCTTGTATCATTATCTTCCATGGGTCGTTTTTCACCTCTCTCAATGACCATAGAACTGGACCTTTGCAGATCTGACAGCTCCTGAACCGATTCCAGCTTGGTGTCATGCATGAAACCTCTATCTGGGAAAGATTGCGATCTTGCACATTTACCTTGATTGATACCAGAAATAGAACTTAATGCTACCACAGACTCAACAGACTGGACAGTCAGAGGTTCAGACATTTCAGAGTCGTTACACATTGAATCTTGAGTTTTATTCGATGGCAAATCAACAGCAGAGCCATCTGCAACTAAGACCTGGGATCCTCTTGGAAGTTTGATATCAGAAGTGTTTTCGTCATCATTATTTGAAACTGACTCAGCCTTCAAGCCTTTATATGACAGTGAAGAGCGAGTTTTGGTGGGCACCTTGGCAAATTTACACAATGCTAGTAAATCATTATTATTTTTTATCAATGCATCACCTTCCTCAACACAGTGCTTGACGGACGAGCCCTCCCTGTCATCTTGTTTCTCTGTTTCATCTTTGCAAGAAACATCCTTCAGCTCTCCAGTCTCCACATTCATGTTTGTCGAATCCACAGTTCTCCTGGAGAATTCACCATCAGTCGCTTTAAGTAAATTTTTTCTGTTGCTTGAAGAACTCACTCGTAAGCCCATTTCATCAAGGATGTTGTACTTATCCAATTCAGCCTCTATGCTACCAGCTTCCTCACTTTTCGGTGCAAATCCACCCATCCCAGACTTCTGCGACCCATTATCAACATCTTTACCAAGACGTTGCTCCTCTTGATGCCCAGAATAAGAGTCATCATCACCCTCCATATCGGGGGAAATTTTACTTCTCTCTGACCATGAACCAGTCCTACCATATTCTCTTCCCGACTCTGATCCATAACTCCTAAAGGACCCTCTCCTCCTACCTTTCAAATAATTCCCCAACCCCATTGAGTTATAATCATCTGGGTATCTTCTCCTACCAGACTCCACATCAGAACCAGAATTCCCAAGACGGGTAAGGGCTGATGTCCGACCTTCTGATGGAAGTTGCACACCATCTCCATCTTGTGACCTAAAATTACCATTCTGCCATTTACCAGACAGTACACTGGAAGGCAGCAGTCCCTGCGAAACCAGATACTCAGCAGCAAGACGACCCGCTTCCATAAAAATGTCACCTTTTCTTGGTGTGGGAGGGGGCAGCTGAAATGATTTAGGCTGGCCCTGGCCACGCCCAAATCCACGGTTGAAGCCCCGGTATTCTGAATTGTAAAATCCACGGCCTCTAGACGAAGCTTCTGGGCCCATACCCATCCCTATTGACCTGTAGCCATTTCCAGGACTTCGATGCCTAGCATGCATATTTGATGTTGCCTCAGAGTACCTATATATGCATAGCAGTCATTCAATTGTAAACCAACAATTCAAGAGCTACATGCAGTTCTTCAAAGTAAAGACTAACAAAGACCACCACTTATACTCCACAAATTTAAATTACAAGGTAAAAAGGAATTAGATCAATCTTTAGCAATTATGTAAGAACTGGATTTTGCCATAAGGCATTTGTTATACTTTTGTCCACAGAACAGTGAAGATTCTATTGTAAATCTCTCAGAAAGTCAGAACAACACACAGCCAACAGCCAACCCTGTCTTTCTCACAAATAGAAATGTTCTCAACTACTACAAAATCAACACGGTTCAGAATTACGGCTACACAAGCAATTTCACAGCCAACAATTCCATCTTTAACTTCAATAAAAATAAGTAAAACAAAACCCCTGAAGAAAATGTTCAGCTCAAGTTAAGGTCAACAAATGATAATTTGCATAAAAGCTTAAACGTCCACTGTTTTAAAGATCAAATATATACCAAATCCAAGAACTCAGATGAAAAGATCAGGGCCAATCTTGATAGTAAAAATCAAACCTTTTTTTTCCCTTTTTTGTTTGCGTGAATTGTGCAGCTGGTTTTGTTTTGATTGAAGAATAAACAGATCCCAGCTCAAGTCTTTCTATAATTTCAGATCCAGTAGCTGAGATTACCACATCCAGTCCTCCAAGTCAAACCCTAATCTCCTTCTTACGTTAGCAAAAGAGTAAAGGCAACATTTTTTGGTCATCAGCAACAACTTTCCAATTATGAATGTCTTTTTGTTGCTTTCAGATAACAAAAAAGGAAATTTTCTTTTTCCCTTTAGCTTTCTGGGTGCTAAGTGCCAGGCGCTGTCCGTTTAAATTTGTGTTTCAAAATTTCGTCTTCAAACTGATTCAGACCAGAAACAGAGCAGAATTTGAACAGGGGTTTCTCTGTTAATTCACTTAGCTCAGATTTTTCCTTTTTTTTTTTTTCTCTTTACTTTCTTTCTCTCTTTTCATTCCATCCGCCAAGAAATGAGTGCCATGCCTGACCAAACTTTTTTGACACTGTCACGCCACCTCTCTGGCACGTGTCCACGCGCTTTCCCTCTTACGTCCCCTTGAAATATTTAGAAAAACAAAATAACACTTGGCTCCCTATTTCGTTTTATTATTACAATTTAGATCTTTAATTTTTCAATTATCTTTTATCGACCCGCTTAAGGTCGAAGTTAAAATTTAATTAACTGTATATTTCATAATATTTAATAAATTTTGTAAAAATAGTTTATTTTAAAATTTTTTAATATTTTGATAGTAATTTTAAAAACATATAGGAGATTATTTTTTATAAACAGTTTATTAAATAAATCACTATATTTTTAAAAAATTTCTATTATAATCTTGATATTTTAATAAAAATACAATTATATCTTATTTTTTTATAAATCATTAGATATTATATTATCACCATAATTAAATTACTACTACAGTTACTATATATTCTCTCCAATATTAATTTAATATGAATGTAATAAATATTTTTTATTTTATTTTATTTATATTATATATAAGTATGATTTTTTTATCATATATTTGTGAACAACACAACAAAGCTCATTATATTTTATTTAATTAAATTTTTTTCAATTTATGTATTTCATGTATTTTTTTAAAAAAATATTTCTAAACAATTTATTAAACATATTTTAAAAATAAAAGTAATTTAAATTTATATTTATTTTAATCATTATATAATAAAATAATATTTTTATAATAAAATTTATCAAACGCATGTATTTTACTTTTTAAATTCATAACAATCGTAGTAATATAATTTATCAAATACCATGCTACTTTTCTAATTAATAATTTATTTCGTTCATGTGATAGAAATAACTTATTTAATCAACCATTGCAATTCCAAACATCCAATAATCTCTTATGTTGTGATGTTGTAATTTTAAGATTCGAACTTTACTGGTAAAGGATAAATGTGATTTTTTTAACATAGAAAACTCTTCTAATTAGAATAACAATAAGTTTTGTGGTGGTAAAAGAAATTCAAAGTGCCTGTTTTTTATATATTTTTTGGGTGCGTTAGTATATTATACGGCATTGTATTAGTTGTTTTGCATTATACTTCATATTGTATTAGAGTGGATTAAATTATAATGTAATTTAATATTTCGTGTGGTAAATTATATTATATATAATAATATTTGTATATGATTATTTTATATTAGTATTAATATTTAATTAATACTATTTAAATTTTATTATTAGTTATATTAATTTAAATATTAATTAATCTATTTTAATATAATATAATTAGATAATAAGATACTATATTAAGATATTAATTTTTATTTTACATAATTAATAAAAATATATAATATAATATTATTGAATAATGTAATATATAATTTATATTTATATATATATATATATGTATGTATGTATGTATATTAAATTATGTAACATTAAATTACAAGTTTATTTTTATTTGTTATAATATATAAAAAACCGAGAAAGAGAAAACAAATAATGCTGCATCGTGTAAAGTAAACCCAAAGGTTGAGGTTTGCATAGTCCGGAAGGCATGCCAAATTATCAAATGTTATTTATTTATTTATTGAGTACACAAAGAGTTCTACTCTTATGGGTTTTTTTTTTTTTAAAAAAAAAACAATTCATTGAGATGTATGCTCGGTGCTTTTGAATTGGATTGGATTCTTCACCATCTTGTGAGATTTGGACAACACTAGCTTTGAAAATTGGATTTGGATGTGCATCGCATCACTAATGTTAAAATAATACACTACATTCCAATAATAACATGTTTTACGTTATATTTTATATTACACATCGATCATTGTTTTGGGTAAGACTATTAGAACTTATTAATTTTTTCTCCGCATTATCTTTTTTATTTATAATTTTATTATCAAAATATTTTTTTATAAAATCATGAAATTAATCATTTCTTCTTTTGTCATTCTTAATTCCTTAATTCTCAACTTTTTTTAGTGTATATACATATATTTAACTGCAAATAATATAAGCTGTTATAAACTAAGAAGAGCAAAAGCGTAATTAAAAAATGAATATTAACTAATTTTTACAGCCGATAAAAATTGACGAATATGACAAAATTAATTAGAATCAAGTTTTGACAGTCTGTAAAGACTAATAAAGACCACCTTCCACTGTTGTACAAAAGCGATTGTTAATTGGTGACCGTGAGACAACTGCAGTCCACCCATACCTAAAATATTTTTTATTTTTATGAATAACTTAAGTAATGTATGTGAAGTCTAAAATATCATTAATAAATGTAACACATTCACTTCATCTCACTCTCTTCTTGTACTCTACCGAAAACAACAATAAAATTTCTCAAAATCTCTCGTAACTTTTTACATAAATATAACTATGTATTGACATATTTAAGACCCATATTTTTTTAATTGAAAGGAGGTGCATTATTTATTAAACAACCTGATAAAGTATTTTAATGTTATTGGCTTTTAAGTTTACATTTTTTGGAAATATATAGATATTTTATTCACATTATAATGTTCTACTTTTAATATTTTTCATTACTTTTTGTGTATATATCAAAATGTATGTAATGTAGGTTATTTAATTATTTTTTAAAGCAAGATATCTTATTAAAGAAATGTGTTTATGATGAAAATTTTCAGGTAGTATTCTTTTTTATATTGTGTGTGTCATGATGTCGGTTATGTACGTCATATAATTATGTAAATCGTGTTAAGTAATATAGTTGTGTAGGTCACATAAGAAATATAGTCGTGTAGATCATGTAAAAAATGTAGTTGTATAAGTCGTGTAGGTAATGTAGGTTATGTCGTTATTTATATATGAAATTTAATATTATTATTTTTATTGTGTTAACGGATATAATTTTGATACGTATGTCTACTATATTTAATGGTGTATGGATCGAACAAAATGACGAGTATATGTTCAAATGTTACGAGGCTAAAATGATAATATAGTATTTTATATTTTATTCTTAGGTTATCATTTCGTATTTTTAAATTAATATATAAAACTTGTGATGTTAAAACATACTGTGCTTTATCTGCAAATAGAATCTATTTTAATAATTATAGTTATAGAAACTCGATTATTTTTTGTACTGTTATAGTTTGATGCTTGCTTTCCTTTGTAATTTTGCTTAGATATAGATCCACAAAAATTGATTGCAACAGGTGGTTAATTCAAGTCTGAAGATACGATAATTTGGAGTTCAAGTCATCTAACCTATAAAAGTGATAGACAAAACCAACAAAAAAAAATTAGATTATTGTAAAAGTTTAAATTCTGAAATTCATATTAGGATAAAAAATTTAAATTCTAAAATTCTTAACACAAATTAAGACTTCAAATAATTCACTTATTCTTAATATAATTGTGTAATACATGAATGTCGTGTATTAATGAAAGTCGTGAATGTCATGTAATATATAAAAGTCATATAATATTTTAAAGTAGTGTAATACATACAAGTCGTAAATATCATGTTATACATGAATATCATATAATATATGAAGATCGTGAAAATTGGGTCATATAACTCAAGATCGTGTATTACACAATCTTGAATTGTTTGTTACACAATATCTTGTTCAACCGAATAATAATTTGTAGAATCCATCAAATTTTCACCATTTTCATGAACTAAAAAAATTATAATATTTATTTTTGGATATGTTACGAGAGATCCACAATCAATTCAATCTATTTTTCAACATAAAATTTTAAATTTTTTATTTTTTTCCTAAACATCAAACTATCAACTATCAACTAAATGGAAGGAGCTACTTAACCTCAGATTTTGACGATTGTGCAGCAACGAATCAGCTCCCGCCGGCGATTGTGCAACAAGGAACGAGTGTCCTCTCTTTTAAACTCCAGCTCTTCCTCTTCTCCACAATTTGTTTTGTTGTAAAACTGAATTTCCCAAACTTAATTTACTTTATTCTGGCCACGTAAGGAATTTAACTTAGGAATAATTTAGTAATTTCATATGAATTTTAAGAGGACATCTATTAAAATTTTGGGAGATTTATAGCTTCGTTCAGTATTTTTTTTTTGAATTAATATTTATAAATAAAAACAAAAACAAAAATACTATTTTCCAGTTGCTATACTTCTAATTTAAATATGCATCTAGTATAATTTTTTGTATCTTATATTTTAAAATTGAAAAAAATAAAAATAGTAAACATGTGTTAGATAGTTTTATTTTAAAAAATAATTTTTACTAAATATTTAAGTCATACTTATAGTTAAAAAATAATTGTTTAACTAATATATATACATACATATCATAAATAATTTAAACAAAATAAATATAAAAAATTACATGATGATAAAGTTTTAATATTAATATTAATTAAAAAAAATTAATATTAGCATTAATTAAAAAAAAAGACATTTTCATTGTTTTTACATAATAATTAAGCTATATATTATATCGCATGATTTAAACAAAATAATTACAAAAAATTATATAATAGACATTATGTATTACTTGTGTGAAAAGATAAATCAATATTACTAAATAAATAATAATTAAACAAAGTTTACTAAAAATAAAAGAATAATACCAAATCAGAATAACAAGAACCTATGCACAAAATAAATAACAATTAAACAAAATTTACTCAAGATAAAAGAATAACACCAAATCAGAACAACAAAATGCACAAATTAAATAATGATTACTGAAAATTACTCAAATAAACAATAATAATAATTACTCAAATAAATAATAACAACACCAACAATTGACAATAGCAGGGAAGGAGACAAGAGGAGGAGCAGCGGCCAAAACTTGAGATGGAGCAACAGCGGCAGCGGCGGAAACGGACAGCATCAGCACCAGCGGTGGAAGCGGAATAGCAGCGGCGGCGGAGATTAACTAACAGCGGCACAAATCAATCCAAAACAGCAGCTGAAATCGAGCACAACAGATGAGAGATCAGGATAGAGAGAGAGTGCTATGAACTGAAGAGATGAGGAAAATGAACTGTACATAAGGGTAGAGCTGATAAAATTTGATCCGATCCCATTATACAATACTCTAATATTTTTTTTTTTTTTGAAACATCAAAATAGTGGGATTAAACATGACTCATACCTGTAATATAAATCATGCAAGAGAAAATACATACATAAAAAGGGAGACATGAACCAAAAACCTCATCGATAAGTGAAAACATACAAACGGTAATATAATAAAACTAGCGTCTGATATGTGGAACCGCATGGGCATCCATATGAATAATCTTAGATAAACTCGTGGGTAGATCACTGGACCGATAAGAATCGATGGTCGGAACAAGAAGTGCAAGCCCAATTGGCCAAAAGTCACCGCAGACGTAGCCTCACGATACACATGCCGAACGACAACCGAATAAGAGGACACCAAAGATCGAACTCGACGCAAGGGCAAAGCATAATCCCATCGAACAGAACTATTCGCGAGGATCCAGGAAACCACGAAGAGTCGAGTCGACTCTACTTCCACAACAGTAATAACCCATCCGGACCGCCACTCCAAACCCTCATAAACAGTCATAAGCTCTGCGATAAAGGATTGGATGATGGCCAAGAAAAGAGCCAAACCCCGCCAAAAATATACCCCTATGATCCCGAATAACACCCCTCGCAATGGACAACCTGTGATTACCCTCGAACACCCATCAACAGCCGACTGACCGCACTCAAGAGGCGTAACGCGTCCAAACGACAACTCGAATAGGTCAGCGGCGAAGCAATCACTCGTAGCCCATTCATAAGTCGAGAATCCTCACGCCCGCAATCGAGACGGCTTGAAACCAAGAGCAAAGCCAAGAAGTCGAATGTCCGACACCACTCGAAAAATCACCGCATCCACCGAAAGGAGTGAGAATCAAACTCGAATCCATTTCGAGCCTTCCACACATGCCACGTAATGAAGTAAGGTAAGATAACCCGAATATGAGATCGAGAAGAAACACATCTCCGCCAATGGCGAAGCAAAGCATGGGCGATAGAAAGTCGGTCCGCCACATCCCTAAACAACGATAAAAATACTCCCACACTGGCTAACCCGAGGGCACTCAAGAAATAAGTGCTCGAGAAGTCTCAAGCACCGCCTACGTAAGCACCGGAGACCATACGTAATCCACAAGCACTCAATGCATCATCGATGGCCGAAAACCTCGTAACAACCACCAAAGAAAGAACGATAACCGAGACTGGAATATGGCATCGCCAAATCATAGAACGTACATCATCTCGTGGCTCGACGCACTCACTATCTCCCAAGCCGACCGTGAATGAAAAATACCATCGTAGCAGTAATCCCACCGAGTTTCATCAGCACGCCAAGAGATATCGTAACCAAAACAATCGCTCAACTCATCGACGTGGGTAAGACGGTCGAAACTTACCCCTATCCCAAACGAAGACCACGCTAATAAGAAGACACCCAGATCGGATGAAGCAAGCACTGAATTATAAAAACAAAGGGAGTAATCCCACCAACAATCATACCGTAAACTACAAGCACCAACACCCACCACCAACGAATACGAGGCTCAAGAACATCTCTGGATAAAGCAAAGACGCCTCAGAGGGCTGAGTCGGTAACGAAAACGAACCATTCCGGATGATCATTGTCGCAATATTTAGACTTCATGTATGAAGCCCATAACGATCGTCGCTCCCAAATCTCCATCAAAGCTTAAGCTCAAAAGCTTCAAGAAGATCACGAAATGACCTAAAACCAAGCCGCCTCCTCCCGAGGAAGCACACCTCCGGCCAATGGCACCAATGAATCCTCCACTTAGTCCACAATCACCCCATAAGAAACGTGTAAACATCCGCTCTAACTGCTGGATAACCCCAAATGGCTGTCACATAACATGAAATAAATGCAAAGGCATAGAGGATAAAACATGCCGAATAAGCACTAGCTTCCCCTCAAATGAGAGTAACCGATTAGCCCAACCAGAAATCCTCTCTCGGACCCTCCGAATCAGATCATCAAAAAAAGCAATCTTGACTCTCCCTACAAACACCGGACAACCAAGATAAGAAAAAGGGAGTTGCTTCAGCTGGAACCCCATAATCGTGTGAATAATAGCACCACGCGAAGCGTAAACCGAGCCCCAACATAAAACCGCTTCGCTCGCTAACCAAATGCCTGTAAACGGCCTCATAATGATGCAGGAAATCCATAAGCCGCGTGAGATTAACCTTACTCCAATTCCAAAAAAGAACAATATCATCTGCAAAGCTCAAATGGGAGATAGAAAGATGACCAGACGAGCAATATCTCAAGGAAGGATGCGAAGAATACAAGTGGTCCAGGCCTCTAGATAAAAACTCTGCAGCAATAATGAACAAACAAGGAGATAGCGGATCACCCTGACGAAGACCACCCCGAGACTGAAAAAATCCATGGCCGACCCCATTAACCAACACAGAAAACTAAGGTCCATATATCGCCCTTCGAACTAAAGAAATCCAATGCTCTGAGAAACCCAAGCACCGCAACATCTGAAGGACAAAGGACCATGACATCCGATCATATGCCTTAGTCATATCCAACTTCGAGCACTCACGTTACTTCCCGCATCGACGATTAAAATCGTGAACAAGCTCCTGAACCAATAATACATTATCATGAATGCTCCTGCCAGGTACGAAACCACTTTGAGACGGAGAAATGATACGAGGTAGCAGTGGTATCAGTCGCATAACAAGCAATTTAGTTAAAACCTTATTGCTCACGTTACATAAACCGATCGGCCGAAAATCACCCAAGAACCTGAGAGTCCTTCTAGGAAGAAGAACCAGAGAGTACTCTGAATCCCCTGGCATAGCAGAACCCCGAAAATAATCGTGAACAAGTAGCCAATAAGTCATCGAAATCACCTCCCAAAGATGCCCGGTAGAACCCATCGTAAAACCATCGGACCCGGCAACCGCTGTGGTCAATAGAAAACCATCCGTCAGAACTCCTCTAAATCGAGCTCCCTACATGGATCCATATCATCCTCAGCAGTGACTGCAGAAGCGGATAAACTCAAAACTCGATAATCGAAACCGACTAGGACCTCCTACCAATAGACCTTGAAAATAATCAATCGTAGACTCGACCAAGGCGAGAGGCTCGATGAATCCATGCGGATGATGCATCCCGGATCCGATGGACATGAAAGAACCACGCTTCTTTCGAATCATGGCATGGAAGAAACGGTATTAGCATCCCTCTCTAACCCAACGAACACTCGATAGCTGTCGTAAAAAGATCTCCTCACAAAGTAAAGCATGCTGCAATCGTGCTCGAGCCTCAGAGAAACTCGCACGGTTGTCAGCTGAACCAGATAAATCATACTGACTCTCCATCCGAGCAACCTCTTTCTCAGCCTCTTTAACCCTATCAAACACATTACCAAAAACCTCTTTATTCCATCCTTTTAAGCAAAGCTTCAATCTCACAAGCTTCTGCTGAAAAGCCCTCATCCCAGAGCCAACAACCGGAGCACCCCAAGATTGCCTCACAACATCAATAAACCCAGGATGCTTAAGCCAAGCATGTAAAAATCGAAACTTGGAAGGACCTCCACCGACCAATCTAGCACATGATAATAGCAAGGGAGAATGATCTGAACCAGTGTGATTCAGATGAGAAACTTGAAAAGTAGAAAAGGACCCCGACCATTGGGCATTGCACACAACCCTATCTAATCGTCTCCAAGTACGTCCATTAGTCCAGGTGAAATGACTCCCTATAAAACCCACATCATCCAATCCACAATCCAATAATGCTGCATTGAAATCATCAATGGCATCTTGAGGCTGTGCATGCCTCCGAAATCTCGTGAAAGAGATCGCACAACGTTAAAATCCCCACCCACCATCCAAGGACCATCATGACTATCAACAAACGATACAAGGCCATCCCACAAATCCTCTCTCACAATCTTAGCACAATTGGCATATACATATGAAACACAGACAGGATTAGGAAAAGAAGAGTGACTAACCCGACAATGAATCACCTAGCCCATATCCTGCCGAACCTCCACCGAAAAAGGTGCGGACCAGAACACCCATATTTTCCCAGAATGGGAAGAAAACCCATGATCCATCGCAATATGGACACGAGTGCTCTCCGCCTCTCAAAGACTAAGGAAAGGCTCCAAAACACAAACCAAGGCCAATCTATGCATCCGTGATCAATTTCACGAACGACGGATCATGGGGCCTTACTTATCCCCTGAATGTTCCAAATAAGAGTATTAATCATTTGGGAGGGGATTGACTCCTACCCCGCAGACGAGCCTTGCGAGTCTTACGGCCCGCCACTACAGAAAAACCCCGGGAGGAGCTAGCAACTCTCCGCTCACCAAACTACTAATCTCGCATCCATAGGTAATGGGTATGAACATTCTCCGAATCACCAAGAATCTCCCGTCGTCCATGTCCCTGTAATCCTCGTAACGACAATCAATATCGGATCGAGAAATACCAAGACATCCCTCCTCGCTAATCGAGACATTCTTCGAATCTCGTAACTCCGGTGTTCAAACTCACGTGCTCGTCAACAATGATCAACCCCATGAGGCCGCCTCGCGCCCAACACATCTTCTATCTTCGATCGAAAACCATCCTCATGACCCCTATTATCCGAGGGGACATCCTCAGATACAATATGGCCCAAGGACGGTCGGTCCCCATCGGCATCCGATCGGCTAATAACATTAGTCGCAACAGGCCCTAGAGCCCGATTATCCGAAATAACAACATACCGGGTATTAGAATCATCCCATGGCTGCACATCCGCTGGAAACCGGCCTTTTATCCTTATCGAAACGAGAGGTCGCCCATTATCCTTCGACGGTTGATGCTTACGTAAGACTTGGGTTTGAAACATAACAAGTCTTAGTGGCATGACCCTAATGCTTACAAGTAGAACAATAAGCAGGAACCTTCTCAAATACAACATCCTCGCCAAAACCGTAGTCACCTCTCCAATCCAAATACGCAGTAATAAAGGTCGCGAGACATCATATTCAATCGTAACCCTAGCAACCGATGGCCTATTAATCAAGTCGCTACGTGATCAACACGCAGAGGGTACCAATAACTTCAAAGAATAGAGAATAAAGCAGACTTGGAATGAATAAAATGAACTGGTAAATAAGGGAGACTTACCCAAACAGGAACAATAGGAGATTCCGCTGAACAACGAAAGTCCGTACTCCACTTAAAAATACGCATCCCCTGACCATTCACATACCACGTCTGGCGAACCCAAATCCGTGAGTAGTCTTCCTCCATCGATAACTTGATCAACACATGCCTGCTATCAGCAACGAAATCTGGAATTCCTCGAGACCCGTAGAAATAAAAACTTACTGAATAATGTCCATGGATGGCCTCACCGAACGAGAATTTTCCAACCAAGGCAAGTTTAAACGACCACCCATAATCTGAATTTCCTCCTTAGAGAATATGACAACTGGCTCACCACGGTGCAACGATACTTGGTTTGACCGAAACCAACGGACTAGGAGAACCTGTAGCGACATCAAGGAAGGATTTTTGCGGTCTTGGGAGGCGGTGGGGTTGAGAATGGAGGTTGGGTTCACAACTGTCGCAGTATGATGCCTGCTGCTTGGGGTGGGAGGTAGATGCGGTCCGGGTTAAGACACGGGAGCCAGCCAGTGTCCGAGATAAGTCCGCTTGGAATTGTGGTTTTATCACGCCTCGCCTGGGTCAGAAACCGAGCTAGGAAGGGCATGTTGGCCTCGGAAGGAGGTCGCTCAGCCGGACAACAATCGCTCGGGGTGACCTGAGTAGGTCGGGTGCCACCACCGGCTATCGGTGGGATCATTTCAGCAATCAAGACAAGCGAGCCACCGTTAACAACGGAGGCTTGAATACCAAGCTTCAAGAGGGAATTCGGTTGCCGCTTGCCGAGCTCAACCGGAGGAGGAGCGTGGTGATGGAGCGGCAGATCCGCGAGTCAGTAGCAGCAGATCCGATTGCGGTCGATAGTAGATCGGGTTCGCTGCTCGGTGGTCGATCGCCGTCTTTTCCGGCGTGTGTGTGTATGGAACTTTGCGGTTGAGGATGGTCAACAAAGAAGGAGACAGTGCATGATAGCAAGCAACGAATCGTGACGCTGGGCGCCATCGGCTCATGGATCGTGCTCGCTGGCTCGTGGACCGCGGCACTGGCGCTGGCGTGGATCGTGGCACTAGGTCATGGCTGGCTGGTTGCGCTGGCGCCGGCCTATCGCTGGTAACGATCGAGGTGTTGCTGCGTCGTGAGGAGAACGGAGCTGGGACGGACCTTGCCCGGACGGGCTATGACGAATGCTGCAGACTGGACGATCGTTGACAATAGCTGCGTGTATGGTGTTAATCTTCGATATGCCAATAATTGGTTATCAAGACAATACTCTAAATGAGTATAGATAATTAAATTTAATTAATTATTAAATAAACTAGATCACAGACAAATTTTTTTCTTATTAAATTAGGATTAAAATTATTAATTAATTAATTTAATTATATGATTATATTTTTTTATTTTAAATTAATTTTTAAAATTTTATAATAAAAATTTAAATATTAGACTTGATTATTTTTTTATTTTTTAATAATAAATATATACATAATATTTTATTTATAAAATTTTAATAATATAAATATGTAAAATATTAATAAATATGAATATTTTATGATATCGATATATAAATATTATAAATATAATTAAAATTTTAATAGTATTAATATTTAATATAAATTTTATTAAATATATAAATATTAAATAAATTATTTATTTTTTATATTAAATTATAATTATAATATTTTGATATAATTATTAAATAAATTATATTTAAATTTAATATATTATAAAATTAATATGACACGAATACCGTTCAATAATCTATTCTATTAGCTCTAGAATATATCATGATAACGAAGAGGGAGAGAGAGAGAGTGCGCGCTTTGTATTTTGTTTTATAATTTATTTTTTAGTTTAGTTTTGTAATTCACAGAAACACGTGAAAATGTTTTCAGTTTGATAGTTATAAAATTGAATCTGAATTATTTATTTTACAATCTATTTTTTGAATCCAACCTGCCGAACATGTATTATATATGTACTCAAAAAATTAAAATGAAAATGAAAATGCAGGCCCAACAAATAAATAAAATGATTTATAGTTTTCTATTTTTCTTTTCCTTCATTTATAGAAATTATTCTAGTCTAACATCATATGTTATTATTTAAAAGAAAAACTTCATATTTGTTTTTCATAATTCATATATTTAATAATTACTTTTATTATTCTCTTAAAAATAATATTTTACCTTCATTTTTAGTCGCAATATATATTATAGAAAACAAAAACAAAGCTTCAAAATCAAAATCGAAACGAAACGAAGACGATGAAGAAGAAGAAGGCCACGAATGCATAAACCAATAAAACAAACAAAATGGAAAACTGATAAACCGTAAACCAAAAGAATAAATTCAAAAAAATTTTCGAAATCAGAAAATGTCAAGCGATGAGAGGTGTCCGCTGAGATCGTCGAATCAAGAAGACTTAGAATCAGCTTCAGATTCGCCGTCGAATATAACCAATACTCCTTCCGCCGCAGGCGGAATCAAAGATCTGTTTAAGCAATTGGATCGTCGATTTTCTGATCGCCGTATAACTTTCAAAGATCCTTCTCTTTCGCATTTGCGTCCGTCGTCTTTCGATCATCATAATTATGTGGACGCTCGTGATTCTCTGACGGAAAGTGCTCCTCCTGAGTGGGCGTTGCTTCTCATCGGCTGCCTTCTAGGCCTCGCCTCCGGTTTATGCGTTGCCTTCTTCAATAAGGGGGTTAGCTGTTACTGAATATTGATCTTTTGGTTTTAATGTTTGAATCTTTTTTGCTTTGCAGCTTTTCATTGTTGCAAATATTTATCCAAATTGATTGCTCTGCAAGGAAATTGTTCTTTTTTTTTTTTTTTTAAGATTCGAAATTTCTTTAGGCTAAGGTTAGTTAAAATATTAACAAGGACTGGTTGCTTGGCTGGTTATTTAGGTTCATATTATACATGAGTGGGCCTGGGCGGGTACCCCGAATGAAGGTGCTGCTTGGCTTCGATTACAGAGACTGGCAGACACTTGGCATCGGATTTTACTCATTCCAGTGACAGGAGGGGTAATTGTTGGAATGATGCATGGATTACTTGAGATTTTGAATCAAATAAAGCAGTCAAGTTCTTTGGATAGACAAGGTTTTGATTTGGTTGCTGGAGTGTTTCCTACAATAAAGGCCATTCAGGCTGCTGTTACTTTAGGTACTGGTTGTTCTTTGGGTCCTGAAGGTCCTAGTGTTGATATTGGAAAATCATGTGCCAATGGTTTTTCTTTAATGATGGAAAATAACAGAGAAAGGAAGATTGCGCTTGTTGCAGCTGGTGCTGCTTCTGGAATTGCTTCAGGTATCATAAATTTATTATGGTTCTGTATGTACTTTTGTATTTAGTAGCTAGCTTTGATCTAGATATGAATAACAATGAAGCTCAGTTTTCTCAACCTTATCTATTAACGTAATTGGGAGTTATTATTTGAGCTTCTAGAATGTTTCCCCTTTCCAGTTTTGATCGTTGAAGTGGCAAATATTCCTCTTCCAATTTCCTTTCAGGTTTTAATGCGGCCGTTGCCGGTTGTTTCTTTGCCATTGAAACTGTGTTAAGGCCTCTTCGGGCCGAAAATTCACCCCCATTTACGACCGCAATGATAATATTGGCCTCTGTTATATCATCTACAGTATCAACTGTTTTGCTTGGGACACAATCAGCATTCACTGTGCCCTCATATGATTTGAAGTCAGCTGCTGGTATTTCATCCCGTTCTTGATTTGTATATATTTGTTCCTGAATCTGCATGGTATTCTTCTGTGAAGTATTTATTGGAAATTAACCATGCTGGTTCGAGATCTTAGATTAAATTTAGTTTGATATTGTCTTGCAGAATTACCTTTATACCTAATATTGGGAATGCTATGTGGAGTTGTAAGTGTAGCCTTCACCCGCTTAGTTGCTTGGTTTACAAAGTCATTTGATTTCATCAAGGAAAAATTTGGCCTTCCTCCTGTTGTATGCCCTGCTTTAGGTGGTTTGGGAGCCGGGATAATTGCTCTTAGATATCCGGGAATACTATACTGGGGTTTCACAAATGTTGAAGAAATCCTACATACTGGGAAATCTGCCTCTGCTCCTGGAATTTGGTTGTTAACTCAACTAGCAGCTGCTAAGGTTGTGGCCACAGCTTTGTGCAAAGGGTCTGGGCTTGTGGGTGGCCTTTATGCACCGAGTTTGATGATTGGTGCAGCTGTTGGTGCTGTATTTGGTGGTTCAGCTGCAGAAATTATAAATTCAGCCATTCCAGGAAATGTTGCTGTTGCAGAGCCGCAGGCCTATGCTCTGGTAACATTTCCTATTTTATAAAGAACTTATCAATTACCTTTTTGTTGGCTGGGCCTGGGGGTTGTTGGGGATGTTGATCTTTATAGCTAATTACTGTCCTCACAAACTCATAATGCAGGTCGGAATGGCTGCTACATTAGCTTCTGTTTGTTCTGTACCTTTGACGTCAGTTCTACTTCTCTTTGAGCTGACTAGAGATTACAGGATATTGCTTCCTCTCATGGTAATTGATCCAAAATCTTCTTGCGTCTTTCATGTTTGGCATGGGTGCGTTCACTGCTTATTGCCCATGAAAATTCCTTTCCTTTCCATTTTGCAATGGCACGGGCATGTTGTCTTGTGAAGGCAATCACAATTGCAACAATACACTGATACTGTTAAGTTGAAGTCTTTCATAAATTTGGATTCTGTTTGATGTTGTTCAGAGACTAATGTTAGCTTGGTGCTTGATTTTGTTTCTCCAATTTTGCAAGTAGGGAGCTGTTGGATTGGCAATATGGGTTCCCTCCGTGGCAAACCAGGCCAAGGAGACAGATGCATCTGATACACGGACTTTGGCTAGGGGTTATTCTTCTCTTTCACCTATGGAAGATAAAAATGAAGTTTTATGGAGGAGGATTGATGGCGCAGGTGAGTTAGAACTCTCTGTTACAGAAAACGCTGCTGACTCTGAAGCAGCTGAAGAAATGCTTTTGGAAGAATTGAAGGTACAATTTTCCTGATATGCTTCATCATTTGTAATCGACTAAAGCTTCTCACAAATTAGTATCCTGGTTATTTTCCATTAATTGATGACTAAGCTCTTCAATTCTCTGTGCCTCCTTGTCAGGTTTTTAGGGCTATGTCAAAGAACTATGTAGAGGTTGCACTCACTGTAACCTTGAAAGAAGCAATAAAATCTATGAAAGATGGCCAACAGAATTGCGTCCTTGTGGTTAACGGTGAAGATTTCCTGGAGGGCATACTAACATATGGTGACATTAAACGTTGTTTGTCCAAGCAGTCTAGTGATAATGCCAAGGGCAATTCAATAGCTTCCGATGTATGTAATTGCTGCCTTACTTTTTGAGCTCTTGCAGCTTGTCTTTACTTTGTCTATCTATATCCTTACTGATGACATGCAAGTAAAATCTTTATAGGTGAATACATGTCTTGTTTCCTCTATTTGTACTCGAGGGATAAGCTATAGAGGCCGAGAGCGTGGACTTTTAACCTGTTACCCAGACACAGATCTGGCAACTGCCAAGGAATTAATGGAGGCCAAGGGGATCAAGCAGTTGCCTGTAATTAAGCGTTCCAGAGAACTCCAAAGAAGAAGGAAGCAAAGAGTTGTTGCTATTCTTCATTATGATTCGATTTGGAATTGTCTCAGGTACTTGCTCCCCTTTCAGTCTATTATTATATCATTTGATTCCATTGCTTTCATTTAGTCTCTTTTTTAATAAGCAAATCTGGTATCATTATTCTTCGCTTCCCTTGTTTTATGATCTTGGTTGCGGAGCAAAGTTTCCAAATAATAAATCAATTCGCACCTTTTTGATTTTATCTCCAACAGAGAAGAAGTAAATCACCGGAAATCAGTTTATCAGCCTAGCAAAGACAAAAATCTAGAGGAGATTTCAAACGGTCATTGAGTGGGTGATTCATTGCATTTGATTGCCAAGTGTTGATTCTGGAAATCATCCCATCTTCATTGATAACCAAAATATACATACCTTTTGAGTTTCCCAGTTTGGGTTTTGCTGCTGATGTCTCAATTCTTGTAATTTAGCCAAATTACACTTTATAAATGTAATATTCCCTTTTTTTTTTTTTTTCAAGCGGAGAAAGGAATTGAAAATCTGGAGTTAAAAAGATGCATATTTTCCCCTGAAGCAAAATGTATTAAATATTAATGATTGATACCTGTGTTTCACAGAACATTGTGGATTACATTGGAGCTTTCCTGAAAATTTCATTTAATTATTTGTTATTCACGGCTAAGCGAAACTTTTTTTTCTGTTTAATGCCACGTCTAGTGAGCACACTTTAGTGTTTTAGGTAGATAAAAATTTTGGCAAATGCTAAATGGGTCGGATCGTTTCGTTACAACACGAGAGCTCAAACGGGTTCACGCTCGGCACACATTGCAGCCTAATGCCATACTTGGAGGAGTGCTTGGACAGCTAAAACTATAGCATTAAAATATTTAATAAGTAATTATTATTATAATTTAAAAATTAAATTAATTTAATTATATAATAAAAATATTTATAATATCTGCATTAATATTTTTACTTATTAATCATAATTTTTCCTCCATTATAAGTTAAGTCATATCACTTCCATACAAAGCAGGCCTAAATAATGGGATAGAAGCGTAAACTATTAATTAGATTTTTCTTCCGCTCACAAGAGCGTAGACCGAAACAAAATAAAAAACAGCATCTTTTACAGAAAGTCACCCTCTACAAGTTGATGAATGCTTTGATTGCTTTCATCATTTACCAATAGATGAAAATTTAGTACAACTTCGCAATGAACAAAGAATCACAAAGGATCATCTAAAGAACTGAAAATTTTTGTATAGATTTATATAAAATATCACTACTTTCCTCAGAACAAAACAATAATAATTATAATTATTATAATTATGGAATAAATTCGAATAAAATAAAGCAGCAACATTTACATCTGAGGTCCAAGAGGTAGCCTACTCATTAGCTGCTGGTAAACTGCTGAACGATTCGACAAGTTCAGACCAGGTTCCGACATGGGCTCCACCTTTGGTTCTCCTTTTGGCATCATGAAACCCATTTCATTAACCTGGCGTTGCTGTGCTAGATATTGATGAACAGGCATAACAGGCAGCTCAGGTTGGCCGGTGCCAAGTCCTGCCATAGCTAGACTGGCCAGGCCTGGTTGATGCATTCCAAATGAGAAGCCAGGGGAAGGTCCCAACTGCTGCCTTCCAGGTACTCTGAAAGAACCAAAAGAAGCAGGTCTATCAAATCTTGCCATGCTGCTGTGAAGCTGAGATGGCTCAGGCCTGTGGATTTGACCAGCAGCGGCAGCATGGGCAGAAACGGCACTTGAGGAGCCAGAGTTAACATGACTACTATTTCGAGCAGCAGGAACATCATGGTTGTGCTTTCCCTCATATGTGGTAATCACTGACTTCAGGTCATGGGATGCCCTCTCCACGTGCTTTCTCACTGTGCAGCCTGCACTTGTGCACTTGTAATAACTCCTACAAGATAGCAACAAAATTTCAATTTCAATGTGGCTATTAGGACTGCAATTTTGCTTTGGTCATGCAGGCTTGTCCATTTTTTGTGCATGAGTATCTGAGAGAGAAAGAGACAGAGAGAGAAAAAGTAGATGATTTCAAGTAGGACCTCGGATTTGGATTTCCTTTCACAACTTTTTGCCCATACTTGCGCCAGCGGTATCCATCATCAAGGATATCCACCTCACTGGTTGTCTGAACCACTACTCTAGGTTCACGAATAGCTCTAGTGGCTCCACTCATTTCTGTTGCATAAGCTTCAATTTTCCTGGGACATCAAATAACATAAGCATATTCCCACAGTGAAGTAAATATAACATTCTAGACTTCGTAGCAGAAATATGAAGAAAAGAAAAAGATACCTTCTCTTTGATTCAGATTCATCTTCTTCACCATCATAACCTACACTACAGTGTGTTGCCCGATCATCTTCATCATCATCATTAGAGAAGGTAGACGAGGCGTCCACTGCATCACCTGATTCAAAGGGAGTGCCATTCTGAGCAGGCAAAGCAGAAGATTGGTTGCAGTATTCAGGTCCCACAGATGCTGATGATGTCACCTCAACATTGTCATGCCTCCACTCGGGAGTTCCACCAGCAGTCCCTTTCTGCATATTTGCCCATGAGGGATCACCATCAGCACCACTCTGCAGTCCCGCCTGTTCGGGAATGTCTAATTGCATGTCAAGAAGTGGGTTAGACCCAATGGCTGATCGGCGGTTGGGTGGAGGCTTCGGGTGATTATGAGCTCCTTTGTATATGATCTCAGTTATGTGGCCTTCATGAGATCTCTCCACTTTCTTCTTAACCTGACAGTTTGGATGTGTGCACTTGTAATAACTACGTGGATACTCACTACCCTTCACTTGTTTTTGTCCATATTTTCTCCAATTATATCCATCTTCAGATGATGCACCTCCAGCACCAGCAACTATGGAATCTCCGCTGCCTCTTTGATCTCCTTCTTCATCCTGTTGCTCATCAAGAGGTGGAGAATGTTCAGTACTGCCACCAAAAGTATCAAAGACCCTTTGATCAGCCGAGATGGTATTACACCCATTATCCTTTTCAGTAGTTGCTCTGGAGAAGTCGGTTTGGACTTGGAGGCTGAGGCTGTTTCTGTATTGAGGATGGACTTTGCCTGCGTCTACATTTTTGGACTGATGGGAATTCTCAGACTGGACAGAAACCTCAATACTAGGAAAGGATTGCTGAGGATGAGTAAAAGTAAATCTGTAAGTACTAGTCAAACAATATTCAACAGACAGAAAATGAAAATTGTCTAACTAATTGCATTAGGAATCCTGCAATATTATACTCACCTTATTTGTTATACCAAGGGAAAAAGAACCTGATTCAACAACAGGCTTAAATGCAAATGATGTATTGATGTCCTCCAAGATGTTATCCTTGCTTTTATCAGGGGCCTCTGAGATAAATGTGGAACTTTTACCATTACCATTTGGGATAAATGAGAACTTTCCAGTTGTCGGAGATGGCTGTGCCTGCAGAGGCAAGGGTTCAGTATTTCAGCATGTGCCACAGCAAATTCATAAAATTAAACTCACTTTTTAATGTAGTTATTATCTAAAACTACTTTCTTCTCAGCACAAGCGAACAAATTAACGCAACATGCAGAAAAGCCACAATCTGGAATTTTATTGGTTCCTATTGGAAAATGCAATTATTTGAAAACCCCATCAATAGACTTTATATTATCAAATTTCATTTAAAGACAAGAATTCAAGAAACAACAGGTGACATTTCTCAAGAAATAAACTCACCAGAGAATTTGAAAGGAAAACTGGAGACTCCAGCAGTGTCGTTGGGCTGAGACCAGGTGGTATTGTCAAGTAAGGAGATCGAATATCAGAGTTCAGGGAAAGGTCAGATGTTCTAATGCTTTCTGTATTCAACCTTGGAGCATTAAACCCAGCTCTCGCTGCCAACCTTGATTTCTGCTCAGAAAATGGACCTAAGTCAGTTGATACACCCCCTTGCATCATGTTCTTTTTCTCAGTATTTCCTGATGTCATCTGCTCTTGCAAACCTAAGAAGAGCCCATCAGCCCCATTCTGAGTGGGTGGTTCTCTTGAGCTAATATCATCGCCTGATATTGCTGCGAAAAAGGTTCTTGGACTTGGACTTGGAGGCACCCAATCTCCAATTACTGCCATGTTATCATCAATTCCAGCCATGACTATTCAGACTAGTTTAAAAGTCAGGTCAACGTAGACTCAAAAGTCTTGCGCAGAGGTTTAATTCCTGAAAGATTCATTCACACAGTACACAATGGAATCAGAAAATGACCAATGACGGAGATAAAATTTAGCTGCAGATAAGATAGGCGATTATATTCACACAATTTCAATGTGGGTTTCCATAGAAAGACTAAAAACAACCCAGAAGCAACAAATAAAATAAAAAATTCCAGTTTTGCTACTCAAGAGACCCAAAAGGAGTATAAAGCTGCAATTTTGACTGGAGGTTGTCAACTGATTTGATATATACACAAAGAGAATCAACACAAAGTAATAGATGAAGGAACGCTGTATCTAAAAACATGTCATAATTCAATAATGCAACAACATTATCTCTTTACCCGCCGAAACTCAGCAATTCTTAAGAAGGGTAAGTTTCCAAAATGAAAAAAAAAAAAAATCTCAACAAAACCCAAAAGTTTTTTCCTTTAAGAGAGTTGGAGAGGTAGCAACGGAAAATCAACATGACTAAATAGATTAAGAAAAATTGACAACATTCCAAATTTTGATAAAGTTTAGTTGAAGGAATCTAATCATACAAATCCATTGAACCTCTTCATATATAGAAAACCAGTTGTTCAAGTCATGGTGCCCATCAATCAAGATCTAATGATAAGCCAATTGACATTTTAAACATATAAAAACAACCCAGATTACAAAACCAAAAAGGAAAAACACATAGATCATAAAATCTTTTTAAAGAGATTTATTAGAGTGAGAGTGGTACCTTAAAATTTGCATAATTTATCAAAGATAAATATTTTCCAAAATTGAGAGTTACAAAACATTAAAGGAGGAAAAGCAAAACAAAGAAAAGAAAGAGATGGGGAGAGAGAAAGTGAAAGAATGATTAAAAATCATTACCTGATTGATTAAAGAGTCAAAGCTAAATGAACAAGACCCACCAACACCTCCTCCACCACCACCATCAACAACAACAACAACAACAACAACAACAACAACAAACACAAAGTTCACAAACCTCAGATTTTCTCCCCCTCTCTCTCCCTCTCTCTCTTCTTACAAAATGTCAGAATGGAATCTTTTTGTTCTCCTCTCTTGTTTTTGGTTTATAGCTAAAAAATTGAAACCAAATGATATAGAAAAAAGATGATTTTTTTTTTTCTTTAATTTGTGAAACCAACAATATTATGTCTACAAAATGGAATCTTTAGAAGAATGAAAGAAAAAGCTCTAAAAGAAGAACAACAACAATCAACAAAGCTTTACACATTTACCTCCCCTCTCTCTCTTATTCGTTTCATTGATTGCTTGTTCTAGTACTATTCATTTTAACTAATCATTCATCCTTTTGTTTGTTTCTGGACTGGCCCAAGCCAATGACAGAGTGCCATGTGTACGAGGGAGGGTTGTAATTGCCCTGAGAGTAGTGATGTAATTCGTTGTATGGAAGAATTATAGGAAAGTGAGTTGTGGGTTAATTAATTTGGAGTAATTAGTGATAATATATAAAAAAATAATAATTGGTAAATATGTGTAACGTTGGGGTGTCAAGTGATTTGGGTGCCTAACACCTGTACCCTTGTAAAGTGAAGATGTTATAACCGCCTGTTGCCGAAACTCAAATTGAAATTCTTGGAGGTTTGAGCTCCTCCCACTTCAATATCTTATGAACTTGCAACCGGATTGATTCATAATGTTATAATTTTTAAAATAATAATTATTAATTATATTGTAAAAATAATTAATTATATAAAAAATTAATTTTTTAAAATATATTGTAATTTATGAGTTTTAAAAATAATTATATGTGTTTTATAAATATTACTATTAATTTGATGTAAGAATGTAAATAATTAGATTTGATATAATATTAAATAATATTATATACACAATTATAAAAATGCATGAATAATATATTTTATTGTGTATATGCAATAATTGATAATTAAAATAAATATATATTTTTATTTTCTAATTAATAAAGATAAATTTTTTTAATTTTTATAACATATATGAAGATGTATATAGAATTATATCAAGTATAAATCTAATTCTTAAAATTATATTTTAAAAAATTACTCATTCCTTAGTTATCAAAATATGATATAGGATAAGGTGTTTTTACAAAAAGTAATTTCTAAACAAAAAAATTATCAAATACTTAAAATTAATTTTTAATATTTTAAAATTACTTTTGAACCTCTAAAAAGTAATTTTAGATGGATCATTATTTTTTATTTCTATAGTATGGTTTTAGAAAACACCACCCATTTTATCTTTTGGCTATTTGGTTAATAATAAAATAGTACATTTAACACTCCTATCTACATTCACATAAACGAAATTCACTAATGAAAAAGGAGTATGAATGTATATTTTTGAAACGGTTGGATTTAATTGGTCATTTAGAACAAATATTGAGTCTACACATTTTTTTTTATTTAATAATTTTGAGTTCTGTATGTGTGATCAATCAAACCAAGTTGGTAAATTGTATTAACTCAATCAATTCAATGGATGGAGTAAAGATGTTACTTTGTTTGTTGGGGTGTGAAGTTTGACATGATTTTTTTGAATGGTAAAGAATCAAATCATAACAACATATTATCGAACTTTCAAGTTGGTTTCGCTAACACTAGTTGATTCATTTGTTATTTACAATTTAGTCCAATCTAATCCATTAAAAATCAATCATTATGTCTTTTTTTTTTTTTCTTCCTAAGATAATAGTCGGAGGGCTTAAAATTATGCATAAAAAAGTGGACTATTGAAGCAAATAAATAAATTATAAAGACAAATTTTAACATAGGGGATGATCGGAGCTCCCAAAGATGGGATTTAATGGAAGTGACAAATGACACCCAAGTGCCACCACATGTAAATTCTTAGAATTTGCTAAAAAGATTAATTAATTAATTTATTTATGAGGGATTAAAGAGAAGGGAGTCTACACAAGTAAAATGATGGATCCAAAAGAACAAAGAAGAGACTTTTCCCATTTTAATTTAAGCCATATATTCGGTACCATATTGGATAGATATATTACTTATTTTTATTTTTTTAATGTAGTATTGTTGAAATGAAAAGGACCGGCTGATAATTATCTCTAATTTTATTCTTTCTTATATATTTTTTTAATTTTTTTTTCAAAGACCTAAAGAGGATCCAATTCTAGCCTAATCATTTCTTGCCCACCCATATAAAAATCAATAAAATAAATTATAGTTATCTCTTGCTGCGTTACCTTACCTATTGTTTTTTCGGTTTAGTTGTTGTTGCTTGCGAGTTGCCCACTAGCAATGTAAAGTTGAGTTAATATTCTTGCCTATAAAGCTTATGCCCCATTTTCATTTTTCTTCTTTTTTGCAATAACATGAACAATTCATTGAATTTGCATTATTAGTTTGATCTTCTATGTATATACATATATATAAGAAAGCTAGCTTCATGCATGTTTGCATGGATTAGATTATGTGAAAACCTTTTAATAAAATCGACAGCATTGAATCTGATGTAACACAATGTACTAATTTTAAATCAACTGAAACAAGAACATGGGTGGCAATGTCTGAGATTTTGTTGGGGCTACATGTCGTGTGCAGAAGTTACAGTGTATATAAAACCTATGAGTTGAATCTTTCAAAAGAAATAGAAGAAAGCAACGGACGATAATGGAGCCAAAAACTGGCACCAGAAAAGTCATGAAAACATTGTTTGAAAATGTTCAGAATGTGCCAAATGGGTGGATGTATAATCCATGTTTCATTTAATTATATATATATATATATATATATATATATATATATATATTTGTATGCATGTGTGTGTATGTATAAAAGCCTGCATCATGCGTGTAATGTATATACATATGTATGTATGTACGTGAATATCAGGTAACAAACAGCACTTTAGATTAATCATCTTCTTCTTCTTCTTCTTCTGCATGTGAGTGTGTGACAAAGATATTTTAATCTTTTATGTAATACTTTATTTATTTTGTTCTCATGGGCATTTTTTTTTCCCCACCCAGTCAAAAAGATAATTTGACCAAGTCTTTGTCTCTTAGCCCATGCACTTTCTTCTCTCACGGACACAATACTGTTGCTAATGTTTTATGTATTATATTTTATTATCCGGACCCAAAAAGTCCAGTCGAATTAACCCATAAAGTAAAGCAACTCTACTTATTCAATGTTTGTAGGTTAAAAATTCCAACGAATGCAAAGCTTCATGAATTAGAAAAAGCAAGTTCAATTATAATATAAAACTTAACATAATAGAAGCAAAATTGTGATCTTTAGAGAGTAAAGGGGTTTTGTTGTATTGGCTAGAAAGTGCTTTAGATTCATGGCTCATGCAACCTGCAACTTACGATTTTTCAAAGATGTTCTCCACTCTCCGGTTTGTGTGCGTCAGGATTCGGGACGCAGGAAAGATGTGTGTGTGTGTGGGGACATGTGAGAGAGAAATTTGGGAGCCCAGCTGCCAATGCCAGTCCTTTTTTTTTTTGTTTTTTGTTTTTTTTATTCGGCCTTTTTCCATTTCCAAGCAGCAACTTTGAGTTACAGAGTCAGCTGAAGCTGAGTAAAACCATTTTATCTGTCAAATTATGGGGCCTCTTTCAGGACTGAATGCCATGACCGCCAATTTCAGGATCTGTTGCAAATTCAGCCATAAGGGGTCCCACGTTTATTGGCCATTTCTATTTGTTAGATTAGTAATGGGCTGGGCTTAGTCTTTTGAGCCCATGTCCGCCCAATTACTTGGAGGTTCTGGACTCCGGAGATTGTGGCAACAATGGTCAACGGATATTGAATAACACAGAAGCCCCATTTGCTTCTGTCTTCATTTTGTAAAAGCATCATTGATTGATTGAATATTATTGATTGATTCATAATCAATCGCAGGCTCACAGGAGCTTAAGTCAAAAGCGTCATGAGTGTTCGATTTCAAAACAAAAGATACCGAAGTACTTATTCTTGAAGAGTGAGTGATCCGAGATGGTCCAAAAGTGACAATGTGCCAAGGGAAAAGAATAAGAAGACAAAACTTTCATATCGAACGCTGTAGAGCATCATGCAAGAACATGCAAATGATGGCATAAATTTGGAATAAAGATTTGACTAATACGCCTATCTGGATAAAAGCCATAATTCTTGGGACATAATGAGAAACATTGCAAATCTTTGACATTTAAAAGCGTATAAGATCGTGTTGAACCAAAGGCAACAGTGGTTTAGTTATTACCTTGAAATATTTTAGCCGGATGAGGCATCTTTAGTAACAGTGAACAATCTTAGCATAATGCCTTCTGATTCAATCAAGGGTTTTTTGAAATTTATTTCCTAGGGTTTAAGGCAGATCCAGCAACTTACGGTCAATGCAAAATACTAAATACAAATAATAGAGTAGATAAATGAAAAATGAAAGACAATCAGCTCATCATGACAAGTCACATGAATTTGTGAAATGAAGTATGAGCACGGTGGCAACTGCAAGCCCTGTCACTTGCTTCGTACAACACAAACGCACAGCAATTTTTAGTTTTCATTTAATTTAAATACGTCATGAATGTCATCAATTTGATTCTTTTAGTTGTGGTGCAAGCTCGCGTTAAGCCAAAACAAGTTGAAACAGCCACTACACACACACACACACACACACACACACACACACACACACACGGCACACACACAGTCCTGTTCCTGAATTTATTACATAAATTCTTTCTTAAATTCAAAATTATTAACACAATCACTTAATTGCACCATAAATTAGATGACAATTACGACTTCACTTTCTCAAATAATGCTACCTACAACTTTACAAAACGTTCTTCTCACTAATCACATACCAACATTCTATGAACAACAATTGGCAATTGTGACAAACAATTAGTGGAACATAAATTAGCAAAACTGTGACAGGAAGAAGAAGCTAATGGCAAAGGAACAAAGTCTTGAAGTCTTTACGAACAGAAACGATGACGAAAGGAATGAAAATATAACTTACAGCAACTGAAAGACCCCATACTTTGTTCCTCCGTGTTTTCTCTGTCTCATTCAGTGTTCTATTATTTACACTAAGCAAATTGGGGAGGATAAACCTCATCTCTAAATTGAGAGGTTCAAGTCAGTGATATTGCATCTTTGTTGCCCTAGCCTGAACTAGATTCTCTCTCTCGCAATTCTTCAATGACTGCGTCTTTCAGCGAGAAACTATCAAGACTATCACCTTCTGTATCAACTTGAAGCTCTTTGAACATTGCCATTACCTGTATCATGGTTGGCCGCTTGAACGGCCTGTCATCTAGGCACTCAAAGGCAATTCTTAGATACTGGTACAGTTCAGTCTCACACGATGTCTGCATTGTCAACTCGGGGTCCAGTATCTCATTGATTCTTTTCTCCCTATGAAGTTGTTTTGCCCATCCAACTAGGTTGTTATCATCACCAAACTCAGAAGGGTCTATTGGCCTTTTGCCTGAAAGAAGCTCTAGTAGTATGACACCATAGCTATAGACATCACCTTTTGTTGTGCAGCGGAAACTCTGGTAGTACTCAGGGGGAACATAACCTGGAGTCCCTGCAAGAGTGCTCACACTGAGATGAGTATCCAGAGCATTCACCAATCTTGCCATGCCAAAATCTGAAACCCTGGCCTCAAAATTTTCATCCAGAAGGACATTACTAGACTTCATATCCCGGTGAATAATGTGGGGTATGCAGCTATGGTGAAGGAATGCAAGGCCTCGTGCTGACCCTATAGCAATCTTCTTTCTGGCTGCCAAGTCGAGCTTTGTGCCACCACCTTTGGCCCTGTCATGAAGGACAGACTCCAGACTCCCCCATTTCATGTACTCGTACACAAGAAGCCTCTCGTCACCTATTTTGCAGTATCCCAGCAAAGGAACCAGGTTTCGGTGCTTGATCTTCCCAATAGTTTCCATCTCTGCCATAAATTCTCTGTCCCCCTGACCTGTGACATGAATTAATTTCTTGATAGCAACAACAGAGCCATCTCTCAGTTGTGCCTTGTAAACCTCACCAAACCCTCCAGAGCCTATCATACTATCAGCACTGAAACCATTAGTAGCTTCAAGCAGATGTGCAAAGGTCAGTTTCCGCAGAGGTTTCTCAAATGTGGCAACATTGATGCTCAGTGGCTCAGGGACACTGGATAGTTTCCAGCTACTGCTACCTGAAGTTGGAAGGCTTTCAATGTATTTCTCTCTCTTTTCGTCCTTCTTCTGGTCTTTCTTCACTCGATACAAAGCTAATGTAAGCCCAAGGATAATCAAGATGAAGAATGCAATGCCAATAACCACCCCTGTTTCCACATTCTGCTTGTTGTCATGGGGGTGAGCAGCAGCTGCATGGCTGCCGGAGCTACAAGGGGGCAAGGGCAACCCACAGAGGCCAGAATTGTTCTCATATCTGGCGGCTGGGAAAGTAGTTAGTTGACCTCCTGATGGAATGATACCAGATAAGTTGTTATTGGACACATCAAGGTCACTGAGAAAAGAGAGACTCCCTAATGACCCTGGGATAGATCCTTGAAGATTATTATGAGATAGATCCAGAACACCAATTGCTTTCAGACCACCAAAGCTGTCAGGAATATGGCCTGTTAGCTTGTTGTGTCCCAAATTCAAGACTTGCAAATAGTTCATCAATCCAAAATTCTCAGGAAGAGTTCCTGACAAGGAATTATAGGAGAGATCAAGGTAGATCAAGCTGCCATTGGTGGTGAATGTATACATTGTCATGCCAGTGTAAATTCTAGTTGATGGGCAAGAATGAACCATTGGAAAACCTTCCAGCCTCTCTGGTCGGATCCCCTCGAATTCAACTAGTCCTCCAGCACCCCTACAAGCTGTACCACCCTCATTTCTCACAAATGCAAACTGCTTTCCTGAAACAATTCCTGGCATGACTACACCAGATTGGTCAGCAAGCTCTGATGGGAGAGGACCATTTAGGTTATTGCTATTCAAATCAAGCCAAACAAGACTCTTGCACTTGCCAAGCCCCGGAGGGACCTGTCCTGTGAACGAATTGTTACCCAATTGGAGTATAGCAAGGTCAACAAGATTTCCAATGCCGGCAGGAATTTCTCCGGTAAGTTGGTTGCTGGAAAGTGACACCCATAGCATATTTGTGCAGCTGGCAATGGACTTTGGAATGGCTCCAGTGAGGTGATTGTTGTTGAGAATTAAGGTCTCCAGGTTTCCTCCATTGACACAAATGCCTTCTGGGATTTCACCTGTAAGGTTATTTGCCCACATTACAAGATCGGAAAGATTTGGCAAGGACCAAATTTCTGACGGAATTGGACCGGCCAAGCTATTGAAACTAAGATCAATCGTTTTCAAATTCTTGCAGCTTCCAAGCTCTAAGGGCACAGTACCGGAGAGGTAATTGTTTGGCAAAACTATCTTTTCCAGAGCTGAAAAATTTGGAGGCGAACAGAACCCTGATGGGATAGTTCCTGTGAAACCATTAGAACTGAGGTCGAGTACTCGAAGTTGAGTACAATTGGTGAGGGACAGCGGCACAGGACCGCTAATGTTGTTGAATGGTGCATAAAGATATATCAGACTTGAAAGCTTGCTTACAACAGTATTTAGAAAATTTCCCGAGAGCATATTGTTGCCAAGATTGAGGCTATGCAAAGAAGGACATGATGCAAAAGTTGAGGGTAGTTCACCAATAAGCCTGTTGGATGAGAGATCAAGCTCGCGAAGAGTCCCACAAGCCTGTCCCAACTCAGGAGGGATCTCACCAGCGAACTGATTGTGTGCCAAAGACAGCTGCTTCAAATTCCTGAAATTCCCCAACAGGAAGCCTGGGATACCACCCTGCAGTGCATTATGGGACATATTAAGCGTCTCCAGAAGCTGACAATTCTTCAGGCTAGCAGGAAATTCAGCTCCAGAGAGACCATTTTGAGAGAGAGTGATCACCGAGAGGTTGCTGCAGCGTCCAAAATCAAGATTGGAGAATTTGCCAGTGAAGTTGTTGTGGGAGAGATCAAGATACTTGAGAGATCCTGACGAGTCTGCCACAAAGCTAGCCGGTATCTCCCCCGATAAAAGATTGTAAGAAAGGTCAATGGTGGAAATACTCTTGCAATTAACTGGTGTAGCATTCAGCTTGCCGGGGAGCTTATTATCAGAAAAGTTCAGCAGATTCAAGTTCTGGCAATTGGAAAGAGAATCAGTCAACAGGGCAGAGTCCGAAATCTGATTGCGGGAGAGGTCAAGCTGGAGAAGAGAAGGGCCAATATAGAGATGACCCCCAGATATTGAATTGTGAGAGAGGTTAACATAAGACAGACGATCACAGGATCGCAAAAAAGATATGCCTGGAAGAGGGCCTGTAATGTTGTTTGATGAAAGGTCAATTGTCACCAGGTTGCAGGAGCTGGTTTTGGATGTTGATAGATCAACAGCAGAGAAAGAATTGCCCTTCAAATTCAGATGCTGAAGATATGGCAAAGCTGTGAGAGTTGTGAGATTTAAGGTACCACTAAGGCCAAAGTTGTTGAGGTTGAGGGAGGTAACATGGCTTTTAACAAAACAGGAAACCCCTTGCCATGAACACGGAGTTAAAGCATTAGCAGTCCAGTTGGCCAAGTACCCATTTGAATCTGAACCAATTAAGGATCGCTTGAAAGCCATCAAAATTGTCAACTCGTCATTGCTGTCGCTTTGCCTTGAAGATGATGATAGTTCTCTAGCATATGATGGCATTATTGGCAAGTGAAAGAGAAGCAATAACCATAACACGAAGCCAAAGATTCTCATGATTCCTTTCCCTTGGTGCCGTTGATCTTGTGATAATACTAATGATACCCTCCAGTCTCTCTTCATTTTTTTTCTTCAATTTCTTTTTTGGGTCTCAAATTCTCACATCCAAAAAATGACCAAATGAGCTGACGTAAAAAAACAATTTTCTTTTTTCTCTGTTCTTCAAAATTGTTTTAGTTTTGAAGTGGTTGAGCGAGCAATACTAATCTGTCCGCAGCCCACAAACGAAGGCTGAACAGCACCAAACCAAGATTCATAGCTCCTCCAAATTTATCTTTTTCTTCTTCTTCTTCACTTTAAGATCTGTTTGCATTTTCCAAAATGACCGACCCCTTTCCTTTTTCTTCCTTGGCCAGCTGAAATTAAATAATAAAAATCACTATCAAAGATGTAGTAATCAAGTATATATGAAACTTACATAAATTCAACATCATACAACAATAATATTAATAATAGTAATACGAAAACAAAAAAGGTTAAAATGAAAAGAGTACCTGATTCCTGAGCTAAGGTTGTTAACTTGTTTATGTAAATGCTATGTAATGGTGAAGTGAGTGAAAGTGCGGGAAGTGACAGAACAGACAGAACAAAAGTACTATGTTCAGAAATGTCGGGCCTAGTTTTGGTTTCGATGAAAACAAGATTTTTCTTTTGGTACCCAAGGAAGGGAAAAGAAAAAAAAACACTGTTTTGGCGGCAAGAAAAGAAAAATGGGTTGATGAAGATTGAAGAAGTTGTTGGTGCTGCAAAAGAAGAAAAAGAGGAAGTGGGAGGAAGAGGAAGAGGACGAAGAAGAAGAAGAAGAAGAAAGAAGAACAAAAAGTGTTTAAAAAAAAAAAAAAAACTTGGGAGACTCCAAAAAGAATTCAAAGAATTAAAGAATAGAATAGTGAAAACAAGATGGTGGGTGCATTGCATTGGAGTTGGAGTGAGAGGAGGAGGCAACACAAAAGAGTAAATTGTGGGAGCGATGCTTCCTCCCCAATTAAAAATACTTTTGTGTCTTTTTTTCCATTTTTTTTTTTCTTATTTTTCGGGTCCAGTCAAACTTTGGATTTGATTCTCAAAGCTGGACTTTTTCGGATGAATTACCCGGCACGCACGTCTCTTCGCTCCGTGACTTCCTTTAAAATTCTCCGGTCACCTTATTTACTTATTTCCCAACAATATTACAGTCAGACCCCTTGCTTTTTATCAAAATCTCATCCTGTACAAAAAGTTTATAAAAAATCCACTAACTAAAATCCTGTGCCAATCGACCACTCACTAATTTAGTGGTTGAATGAATCTTTGGACTTTGCGACTCAAACTTTTACTTTTACTTTATTATTTGTTTTCATTTCTTCGTGGAATTTTGTTTTGTCATCTCCCTAGCGAGGGAAAACAAATTTTTGGGAAAAATAAAAAAATAACAAAAAAGTTAATTTTATATCTTATCTTTACATTTTTGTGCCTTTCATAAATTACATTATAAAATGTACGTACACGAAGACGTGATGATACCTGTAGTATTTGGTCTTGCGACACATTGTCCTTGAATATATCAATAAAAAAGAAACAAAATTGGTACAGTCATCTAATTGGCTTCTAGCCTTAAAGCTAGTGCTCATATCACTTTTAATACGTTGTTCTGCTCATTAGTTTTCCTTAAAGGGAGATCCAGTTCTTGTACGTAATATAATAATCTTCACCAATTTACAATACACAGGGTAACTAAAAGAAAAAAGGACAAGTCGTGGAACTGCGGTATTGTTTTTGCTAATTCAAGTTATATAAATGCGATAACCAACGTGATTGCGACATATTTGGATCCTGCTACACCGCTACTTGAGAAGTAACATTTTTTAGTGTATTTTTACAGCTGAATAATCAACAATACAGGATCAAGCTTAATAAGAAAACAAAAATTATTACGAAATTTAGATTTCACCCAATATCTTATAAGTAAAAATATTAAATAATTAATTAATAAAAATTAAAAATAATCACATAAAATTAAAAAAAATTACGATTGCCAAGAAGGATATAAAAAATTATTATAATTATTTTAATATTTTATTTACACTCAATTTCTCAGTGAACCTACCATATCTCTCACACTAGAAATCATTTACTTATTTAAAAATTAATTGTTATGTTATACAAATAAGTAAACCAAATTTAAATTTCCATGTATATATAGTTATCATTTTTTATATAGAAAAAATATTTATTTTTTTATACAAGTTGTATTACTCATTGAATAAGTTAAGATCCAAAAAAAAATTATTTATTTCTTAAATAGAAATCTTACTAAATAAAAAAAAAATCCTAAATTTTCTAAACAAAAATTTCCAATGTGATAAGAAAAAGGGGAAATAAAAGTCTAAGACAGCTAGCGATCTAGGAATTACTTTCTTGTTGAAGGCATGTTGAATAAAATTGACAATAAAAGGATAACACATCCACCAAAAACGACCATGTTAGGTGACATAGTGCCAAAGTAACATCCCTGAATTTAAATATTGAGCTATTAATTAGTTTAGGTCAATGATGTACGTATATAAACAAGAAGGATATGATGAGCATAAAAATGTATAGAATATACAAGCATGCGTTTCATTCTTACATCATTGATATTGATAGAATGATTCAAAATTGATATTAAAAGAATAATTGATGCATACACAACAGCAAAAGAGAGAAAGAAAGAATCCTTGGGTATTGTATATATAATAGAAGAAGAGACAATATTTTTCTCGGGAAAGTTTTGGGTATCATACATGTACATAAATATTAAGACAAAACAAAGTTTTAAAAAGATGGAGCCTTTGGTTATGGTTAGGGTTAGTGCAAAGAGTGTTGGGTTTTGTAATCTCTCTTTATTATTTTTCTTACAGCAATTTGTCTGTACGTATGCAAGACGCACGAGGGCATCCTATTCTCAAAGACTCGTTAGTTCCCGTTAGATTCGCATTTTGCCTTCATGTTTAAATAATAGCTATAATTATTGTTGTTAAAGTATTATTATTTAGCATTAAAATAAGATTAAGTTTCACTAGAAAACAGCGGAATCCTCGCAAAGAAACCAGGCAGATTTATGGACCGTCCCTTTATTTAAAAAATATTTTTGGGTTTTGGTAATTTTTTTTTTTTTCAAAATAGGACTTTGAATAAAGTGCTTACCACTCTCTTTCCCTTTGCCCCACTTCTCACAAAAGCCAAGAATTTAATCTTGACGATATTTCCTTTCGACACACGAGCGTCCCCTCAAACCCCCCATGTGTTTTCAATCATTTTCTTCGTTTGTTTTTATCTTTCGTAACGAAAGAATGCCCATGAATAATTATATATCAAATTTATATATTTAAGATATATTTAATATTAAAATATTATAATTTTTAAGTTATAATTATTATTAAAAATAATTATAAAATAAAATTAATAATATATAATAAATATAATTTTTAAATAAAATTATTAAAAATATAATATAATTTTTTTTTATATAAATAAAAAATTATACTAATATAATTTTTAAACTATAATAATCTATTCAATCTCAATCTTAAATATATTTTTATTAATAGACACAAAACATCAAATTTATAAAAACTAAGGACATCTTAGATTCCAAGAGGATTTTAATTAAATGCTACAATTTTATCACAAAGTTTAATATTTTTATTTGATTTTACTCATATATGCTAAGTTCTCAATTTTTAATTAAAATTTGTTATGTCAACTTGTATATTTTGTAGTTCGCGTGAAAATGAAATTTAAAAAAAAAAAAAAAGCCTACAAACCATTTTTTGGGTGCTGGGATGGAGTGTACCAAAAGATAAGGCAACAAAAAGTCTAATTCCACAAGTTTGAAAATCAAGGTATCTTTAATTAGTTTTAATATATATATATATGTGTGTGTATTTTAATACCAAGTATTTGATAAAATATAATAAAATTATATAATTGAATTATCGCGTACGTGTGGGTGTGTGGACCGTTCCGAAATATTTGACTTTTTATTAACAAGCTGGTGGTGGAGATAAAGCTTTCTAATTTCTAAAACGTGCACTGTTCAAGGTTTTAGGTTAGTTGGATTGGTTAGCTTAAAATGGACGTCTTAATTTCTTCCACACGGAGCTCTCAATAAACACGGCACTCTTTTTTTTTGCCCCTTTTAAATTTTTTTTTTCTTTGTACACATTGTTATGCTTATAATTTACTATCATGCTGATCACATTAATTCATTATTCCGGCAAAAAAAAAAAAAAAACTCATTCTATTTCTAAGATTTGCACGCAGTTTATGCCGTGTTGGTCAACATCACACGTGCAGCTCCTCTATTGCTGCCTTTCGTAAAATAAATCTAGTCTTTAAATAAATTTCAAAAAATAAGGTCCGATGAATTGATATATCAAAATAAATAAATAAGCACTAGTAAAAGAAAGGTTACATGTCAATTCTTAAAACGTTCAGGAGTCTAAATATTAATATTTCAGAACAAATTTTCATTTTTAAGTTTTTTTTTTTTTTGGTTTTTTGGTTTTTGGTCATGGATCATGATTGTTCATGTCTATTTTACATCTGATTTTATAATATTTTTAGCGGCTGTTTATGATGAATGATATCCACTCAGATCTAAATAGTTGAGATTTGTAACCATTAATTGTAATAATTAATGGGATCAAAAGCAAAAGAAGGGGGATGTAAATTAGTGGGCATCAAGCATATTTTAACTTTTGGAATTGGAGGTCCCTTAACCTCGGATCTTTAATTTTATTTTCCTTGCTTAGGCCTACCAAACCATTAATGGGATTTGGCTTTGACAATTTGAACCGACCTAATTATGAGTGAAAGCAACTGATATGATATGAACAATCGATAATGATGATGATGATGATGATGATGATGATGATGATGATGATGGGTTTATTATATTCGTTTTGTGTGAATTTTGTTTTGAATCATGACAAATTAAAATCAATATGAATGCTGTTGCTAGCGAGCTACTTTTCACGTTTCTAATTTTTCCCTCGTGTTATGGTATGTAGTTGGATATTTCATATATCAAAGACAATAATAATAGTGTTGAATGAAAAACAAAATTTATATGTTTGAATCCACACGTTCACATTGATTTTGATCCATCATGAACGCCAAGACAGATATTGGTTAGTTTTAGAATTATAAACTCTTTGGTGTGCTTGAAGATAAGAATGTGAAAAATTGACAACAAACAACGAATAAAAAGTATAGTTCATGCATTTCATATGGTTTGTAGATAATTACTAATTTGACAACAAATGTAATCTATTCTAAAATTAAATACTAAAGTAAAATATGTTGTCCATAAATAGCCCTTATGTAAAATTTCAATCTGTCACACGTATTACATATTTTTATTACATGACAATTCAATGTTCAAGCACTTTTTTAGTAAAGCTCTATCTAGAAGTGGATGCCAATTCATTTCAGATTCTAAATATTTGGACTGCCACATATGAGCTGATCTATAAATCCTCATAGTTCCGACAAGTGTCTGTCCGTAAATACCAATAAAATGACAAAGAATTGTTGAAGATTTCGGCAAAATTTTCAGTCTCGAAGTCAGTAGACTTTGAAATGTATTGAAACAAATAGAAAAGACAAAAGTTCAAAACGCAAGCAAGTATCCATTGAAACCGAAGCAAACAAGTCAAGCACGGGACGGGATCACTTAACGGGCCAAGTCCAGTGAGCAGCCCAGCCGAGATCATGCTACAACCCCGCATTCTCTAAATAACAGTCAAAAGTGAAAAGGTGTGTGAAGCTTTCCGAATAACTGTAACAGTAACTGACCCTTTGACCGGCTGACTTTAAGTTCTGGGTCAATGATATCATCATCATCACCCATTGACGTAGTGGCACATAAACCACCGAATGAGATAATTCTTGCCTCTCCCGTTAGCGTCCACCTCGAAATTTGATGGGGTCGCAATGATATCATCATCCTTTATATTTTCTTTGTATGAATTATTAAGGAAAGAAAAAGAAAGAATTTGGTTACCATTCATTCATCCTCAGTCAGGATACATAATATAGTTTCAATACCTCATTTTTCTATAATCTGGGAATTCTCTCTAAAGCTTGCTCAAGGTTAGAAACTTTTTCCATTGTTCATTATATATATGTTACTGGCTGGTCTGTTTATATATATTCGTCAATTTTATAGGCAATTAACTAACTTGCTAATGATTTCAATTTAATTACTAGTTATTGAAAGTATGGGCTAATTAAATTCTTGATCGCTTAGTTACGTGATCCTAACATGCAACACGAAAAGGTTGTTTACTTAAAAGAAGATGATTCTTTGAGTAATGGGATTTTAGTAATTGAGTCAACTTTGTCGAGGCTAAATTTAGATTGAGGTTAAAGTCTCGATACGGGCTTGTCTGATAATTGCAGACGTTTCTCAGTTAAATGTTGATCAGTTGTGAAATAACGCTTGATTGCTTATGTATATTGAGTAATGGAATTTCAACTATTTCTCATACAAGTTGAATTATATATGTAGCTCACTATGAAAACTCAATTTATTTTTATGCTCAACCTTATCATACTCAAAACTGCTTGTGCACTAGATGCTAATGAATCAACCCTTCTCGGCCATTGTGATGTTTCTTACTTCTAAGGCATGTCTGCTGGAGACTGCAATCTCTAAGATATGCAAATATGAGCTGCCTCCTGAGGTAGACAGTGGGGCTGCATATTGATAAATCAGTGGAAAAAGCGCCTTTTTTTATAGCAATTAGTTGAGTGTCGGCTATTAGGTCTAGTTTTGCTTGCCATGTGTCTTGTGCAGGCTTCACTCCTGCGTGTCCATAACAACAGATAGCTACATTGTTTCCCCGTTTGTAGTGATTATAGATAGTTCATTATCTTTGTGAAATTTGTATACTTTATTGCAGGACACCATATGGCTGTGGCGGTAGCAACTGCTGAAGCTTGCGACTCAAATGCGGCTCTTCTGGCAAGTGGTGACTTGCGAGTTCTGCAACCAGTCTTCCAGATCTATGGCCAATGCCGATCATTCTCAGGTCCAGTTGTCACCCTGAAGGTGTTTGAGGACAATGTCTTGGTTAGAGAGCTGCTTGAAACCAGAAGTGAAGGAAAAGTCCTAGTTATAGACGGTGGGGGAAGCGTGAGGTGTGCTTTGGTAGGAGGCAATTTGGGACAGCTGGCACATAATAATGGATGGTCTGGCATTGTGGTGAATGGATGCATTAGGGATGTGGATGAGATCAATGGATGTGGTATTGGTGTGAGAGCCTTGGGATCTCATCCTTTGAAATCGAACAAAAAGGGCCATGGGGACAAGCATGTCCCTGTATACATTGCCGGATCATTCATCCGTGATGGGGAGTGGTTGTATGCTGATAGCGATGGCATTCTTGTCTCAAAATCGGAGCTGAGCATCTGAATCAGCTGTTGAATCTTGCTGTCTTCTTTGCATGTGCAACATGAATTTCAAGAGAATCACATTAATCAATGGAACTTTTTCCACCTGGACTACGGTTGTGCTTAATGAGTGGTAAATGAAGAACAAACAGTTCACTTCACGCTTTAATGAAGTTGTTATTGTTTTTGCTTATTTTATCTGCTTGACAATGGGTATACCCTGTCACCCAGTTTGCAAATGTATAGAGTTTGTTATTATTATTATTATTTTTTAAAAAAAGTTAATGAGGTCGGGGTGAACTTCCTAAATTAATTGTTTAGATTTTCACTTTCATAGGATATAAACTACTTACCTTACCAAAGAAAGCTGATTGAAGGTGAGAAATTTACATAAATAACCGTAAAAAATTTTGAATTTTTAAAATTAACCATTCTAACTATTTTCTATAATATTAGCTAAATAAAAATATTTTGCCCCAAATTACCCTTCTTATTTTATCTTTATTTCAATTTTTATTCATCTTCTCAAACTAAGCCATAACCTACTTTTTTATTTTAATTTTCATTAATAGTGTCAAACGAAAGACTAAAAGAGTTGACGGTAAAAGTAACTTTCGTACAAATACACAAGAATCTATCAAAATCTAACACTTTTGTACTAATTTAAAAAATTAAATTTAACAACCGAAAACTAAGGTAAGCTAATTAGACAAATTTTTATATAACTATTGGGTATTTAATAAAATTTCTCTTGATTAGTCTGTATAATGAAGTGTTAAAAATGTGCGACGGGGTGTTTGTGGTGTTGGGTTATGTTTTTGTGCAGTCAAAAGACAACGTTGATGGATGTGCTGCATGACTATCGTGCATGTCGCACTAAGTCAGGTGTGACAGGAACTTTGTTGCACGCACATTAGGTTCGACAAGAGAGCTTGTCGCACCTAGTCAGGTGTGGCAGACACCCTGTCACACATAAATATAGTTTTGTTTATTTTTATTTTTTAAATAATTATGTTTTCTACTGTATAATTAATTTATTTTTTTTAATAATTTCAGAATTAATAGATTTAGTTGTACTTGAATTGTGTTACAATGGTTGGTGGGAGATGTCAGTAGATGACCATATGAATTATATGAATGTTATATTATATTCTTTATTCGAAAAGATTATATGTTTCCTCAAATTCTAGCAAGAGTATATGAGATTTTGCAGATAAATCCTAATGAATATCGTATTACGATGAAGATAACTTTGATGTCTAATATGACAACTTATCATATATGTTCACTACCCATGGACATATGTAATGATGAAATGGTTAAGGTTGTGTTACATTTGACCTTTGATACGACCAACTGTGGATGCATCTCTAATTTGTTACCACATCTTCTTGAGTTCTGAGCTAAGATGTTGAGACACTTGTATAATCTGTCTTTGTCCCTAATGTTGGAGAAGAGGTGTTACTAGGGACAACGTCATTGCAGCAATATTATTCTCCACTCCATGACAACAATAACATCAATGATGATAACAACATTACGTTAGGGGATGTTGGAGAAGAGATATTACCACTAGAGACTTTGTTAGAAGAACATTACTCTCATTCCATAACAATTATTTCTGCGACAATGATAATCTTATTGATGACATAGATAACACATTAACAGACAATGTTCATGTGGAGGTGTATAATAGTATGAGATCCACTCATTGTAGTAGTCCAATTGATGATAAGGGTGTCGGTCCTTCCGATATTTATTTTAACAATGAGGATGAACGTCAGGGTAATATTGCTATTAATAGCAGGGAAAAAGATATGGGCTGTTCGATGAAGACAACAATTGACCCTCTTATAAGTCTTTCTTCAACTGTGCATCAAACTTATTTGCTCTAAACTTTGTTAGAAGTTGTAATTTAGATGATATTGGTGTGGGCAAGTTGTTCGCTGAGAAGAATAAGTTAATATTGAAACTGTGCAAAGTTACCTTTGAGATAAGTTTGATTTCAAGATTGCACAGTTTACAACTACATGTTTCAAGGCTTACTGTTCTTCAAAATCATGTAAATGACTTGTTTGAGTAACAAGATCTTCGAATGAGCAAAATGTTTATTGGGTAGTAAAGAAAATTGACAACATACACATATGTCATAATAAATATTGTCAGACGACTGTCACCAAGTAAAGAGCCGGGTTATTGGTCATATTATATTTGACAAATAATATACACTCATATCAGAGTTGACATGCAGTAGGAATATGGTGTACAGTTAATATACTAGCGAACATATCAGGTTAGAGAAGTTAGTCTTGAAATTGTTCGAGGGAATTCTACAGAGTTATATAACTTACTGCCTAAATACTTTCATGTTTTGAATATTGCAAATGAGGGTACAATAACTCACTTTGAACGAGATAGAGATGATAATTTTTTATACTATTTTATAGCTTTTAGATCTTTTGTCAATGATTTTAAACAGTATATTAGGTCAGTGATTGTTGTAGATGGTACTAATCTAAATGTGCTATATCGGGGAAACATGTTTATTGCAACATGCTTGATAGAAATAATCAATTGTATCCATTAACCATTGGCGTTTTAGATTAAAAAACTAATGATGCTTAGGAATGGTTTATATCTGACTGATTCACTTACATCAAGAGAGCGGTTCTTAAAGTATTCCATAATGCTACTTATAGCACTTGTTTTTACCATGTCAAAGGTAATATAAAGACAAAATTCAAGATGTTCAAAGCTGTTTGGGATGATTTCGAGCTTATCTTTATAAAAGTCGCAAAAACATATGAACACGAAGAATTTAAAAAATAACTTGAGACTTTATGGATGCTCCACTCCAGTACAACTGATTACTTGGAGAATAATGTGGGTACATATAATTGGACAATGTCTGAATTCGAAGGCAGAAGATACGATATTCTTACTACCAATATCACGGAAAGCGTAAATTCTTTTATGAAGAGACTGCAAAAATTTTTTGAGCTCGATCTCAAAAGCTGACTTCTATTAATAAATAGAACGATCAATCTTATCTATTTGTTGAATGATGTAATCATTATTATATTTTGTTTTTCAACTATTATTAATAAAAAAAATAAGTATAAATATATATATGAGAGAATGTTAAAATGACTTATATATAAAGAAAATAAACGATTTATAATCTTTGAATCATGTCTGTCATTGGATTTGTATGTCTGCTTATGATGGTCAAGTGCAGGAAGCTCATCTCCAACAACATTTTGCTGCTTTAGTGTTAGGCTAGTGGCACTGGCGGTATTTGATTCTCTGCTATTTGCCTTGCAATGGAAGACACGTTGATGGATGGTTGATACTACACAAAGTAACATTTAAAATAAATAAATAATAATCGAAAGAAATTCTAGTTTTTAATATTGGTATGATGGACTAAAGGATCCCCATATTATGGACCTAACTTGGGATATATGGAAAGTAATCTTTTACAGTCAACCAATATTTTTGGGCTTTCTCTTTTGAGTTTCGTTCGATGGTTTGTAAAACATTTTACTGCAATAAATTCAACCTAAATTTTACGTCAGTATAATTATCTAGTATTATTTAGTAATATAAAAAGTAGTAATATACAATTATCAATATATATTACGTACAAGACGAGAGTTATTATTGAATAATTAATAAACTTTAGTGAAGTTTATTTTGGAAGAAGCGATGGGTTTCCATTGCACGATACGTGGAATCTTCTTTTTTGTTTTCACGACTCACTCTGATGGTAGCTCTCTGATCACTTCGAAAAGCTTCGATACTTCAAAAATGTCCAAATATATCTTTTTTGAATAATTACAACTGTCGTTTTGTTAACTTTCCCTCAATAGATTTTATAATTACATCTAGTTTATACATACTCATAATACGCTCAAGAAAGTGATAAGTATAAGGTATCTGCATCATGCTTGGTACATACTTAGATTCCACTATGTATCTGTTACATTTATAAAATTAAAAAAATAAAAAAAATTTGATGATAAACTCAATTGTTTGGTTACATTAGAATTTGGTGCGACGACATCTTGTCGCACTAAGTATAGTGCGACAGGTACAATGAGCAGTGTCCATAGAAAACTAGTGCGTGATGGATAACCAAACACCCATACCCACAATATCAAACACCCATCAAGTTCCACAATCACTCTAAAACAACTACCACTACCATTATTACGTACAAGAATATCACCATTATTATTAATTTTTATTCTCAAACTAATTAAATATAATTAAAATAACTCACTTAGTTTTTTTTGGAGTTGATCTTAGTAATTTTTTTTATCGTTGATAGGTGGATTACGCGACTAAAGAGAACCAATGACTGCACACAACTGGGGAGAAGAATTAAATGAGAGATAATGAGAGAGGTACTCCGGTCCTAAATATTTATTTTTAGCTGATTAAAATAGTTAAAAATTTTGGGACTATTTGCAAAAAAAAAATTTAGATTATTTGTGTAAATTTCTCTTTAAAAGTGCGCTTATCGAGCCTATGGTTATGGTTGTCATTTTGTCAAGAGTATTGATTTGAACATTATAGTTAATACTTGTATTTATTGTCACATAATTAGTTGGAATGCACGCACGACAGAAATCTAACCGAACATATGTGCCTTTTGGTGCCAGTGGCAGACCCACGATTGTTTGATCCTTCGGGCAAAAGCAGAACACAACATCAGAAAAACAAAACCGACCCTGAAATATATCTGATACACTACGAATGCGAGTTGAAGGGCAGTTTGAACTTTGAAGCGAATAGCAAGAAGAAAAAATGGAGACAGTGCCAAGCGCAGTGTTAAACAAAGAGATGCTGGGAAGATTGGATATTGAGGCGCTATGCTCGCTTGCATGTGTCAACAGAGCTTTACGCTTCTCAGTGGAGTCTCAAGCGCTTCCTTCTTTGTCTTCTCTTCATCTCTGCGTAAGTTCATTCCCTCTTTCGACTTAAGTGTATGTATTATAACTTTTCTGTACAGACGATATGTGATCGCATGGAAATGATTGGCAGACTATATCTCCAGATGGGCAGACTCTGATTCACATCCTGGGTCGGTGCAAAGGCCTCTGCGGTCTCACACTCAACTGCCTCCGTCTCCAAGATCACTCACTGTGCGCTTTCCTTACTCCAAGTATCCGAGAGCTGAATTTGTGGTGCTGCTCCTCGCTGTCTTATCAAATTCTTGCTTCCATCGGACGGAACTGTCCCAATCTTAGGCGAGGGCCACTATCATCTACCTATTTGCTCACAGTTTCGAACTTATCATATAGGTTGCTAGAATGGACACATGGGTACCGCAAGACTTCAATTTTTCACTCAAAATAGAAGATTATGCACTTCATTCATGAAATTTCTAGGGAGTTATAATTATTGTTTCCTTGCACTTGCACTGTACCTGTGTTAGGCTATTGTCATGTCATCTATTTTAGCAAAAGAAGAGAGAACAAGGCTAGACTAGACTAGTATAATCTGTTTGATGGACGGATCTCATTTGTTTCAGTTTCTCTAAAGGTATATTTACCTGAAGCATTTTGCTGCTATGAACAAGTTTTTGTGTAATTTTGTTCTCAGGGTGCTTATGCTGGAATTGGCAGACAAGGACTCACCTGACATATTTGAAAATAATCTTGCCATAATGCTTATTAGGTGCTGTCAATTGGAAGTAAGCTATTGTATCTAAACCATTTTTCTTCAGATGTGTTAATATATTATTTGGATAAATTGAAAGTTAAAATGAAAATTCATGTTTGTCTACTGAAGCATGTTTCTTTTCTATCATTAGTATCTTTCTCTGAAAATTCGAGGAATTGGGGTTGAGGTTGATGCGACTGCATTCCAGTCCATTGTATGTTTCCTTCCTAGAACTATCCAATCACTGAAGTTGCAGCCAGTACTTGAGCGTGATGCACTTGTTCTCATAAGGAGAGTCAGTAGAAACCTTATGGGGACAGTGCAGCCCACCATTCCTACTTCCTCAAACTACTCCAGCTTCAACTTGAGGAGCTTGTCACTTGTTTTAGATGCAATAACTGATGAGCTGCTTATAACTATCACCACATCTCTTCCTTTTCTGGTAGAGTTGGATCTTGAGGACCGACCAAACATGGAACCATTGCCACACCATGACTTAACCAACAGTGGTTTACAGTCCCTTGGTTCCTGTCATCATTTGACTGGCCTTTCTCTTATTCGATGTAGACACAATCACCAAGGAACATTTAAAAGAATAAATGATATGGGCATGTTTCTACTTTCTGAAGGTTGCAAAAGCCTGGAGTCTGTGAGACTTTGTGGATTCTCTAAAGTAAGTGATGCTGGTTTTGCTGCAATTTTACATTCCTGCCAGAGCTTAAAAAAATTTGAAGTCCGCAGTGCTTTATTTCTGTCAGACTTGGCATTTCATGATCTCACTGGGATTCCATGTGCCCTTGTTGAGGTGAGATTATTATGGTGCAGGCTAATAACTAGTGAAACTGTGAAGAAATTAGCCTCTTCTAGGAACTTGGAGGTTCTTGACCTAGGTGGTTGCAAGAGCATTGCAGATACATGCCTTAGATCTATTTCATGTCTCCGAAAGTTAACTGCGTTGAATCTCACAGGAGCTGATATTACTGATTCTGGTTTATTCATTCTTGCTCAGGGGAATCTGCCCATCACGAATTTGTGTCTTAGAGGCTGTAAGAGGGTGACTGACAAGGGAATTTATCATTTGCTGTGTGTTGGAGGGTCAATTATCCAATCTTTGACAGCCCTGGATTTAGGTTACATGCCGGGTATATCAGATAGCGGGATTCTGACAATTGCCACGGCTGGTATAGGGATTGTTGATTTGTGTATTAGATCTTGCTTTTATTTGACTGATGCTTCAGTGGAAGCATTGGCTAGAAAGCAACCATGCCAAGACAAGAGTAAACAACTAAGGAGGCTTGATCTTTGCAACTGCATTGGTTTGTCGGTTGATTCACTAAGGTGGTTGAAAAGGCCTTCATTTCGAGGATTACATTGGCTAGGTATTGGGCAAACTCATTTGGCTAGCAAAGGAAATCCTGTTATCACTGAAATTCACAATGAACGACAGTGGCTGACACTTTGCTTGGATGGCTGTGAAATAGGATGCCATGATGGATGGCAGTTCCATAAACCAGGATTTATTTGATCCTATGCACTTGTGCTGCATATAGGACATTTTGAGATTATATCTGCGGTATGCCAGGCCTGTATTACTGCTGTTTAATGCTTTTTGAATAGGAGCTCAAATCATGATGTTCTATAGGCTGGCAACCAGAAATAGCTTGTGAATTTGGCCCACTTGCCAGAACAGTGTTTTTTTCAGTAACAACTAAATCTGCTTGGCTTGGATTTTTCTGTTTAGTTAAAGGCTCAATATTGAAATTGAATACATGTTAAAGGTGCAAGCAGTGATTTTTGGCTTCCAATCATCATGACCTTAAGTCAAATGATGTCCATTCATATATTTTTCTGACTCAAATACAGCACATGACCGATATCTCTATTCTCTTGTGCATTTTTCTAAGTCGGCACCATGATGCAAACAAATACTAGTAGCAAATTAGTAATCGTAGTATTTCCCATGAAAATCCGATTAACGGTAAATTAATTTATGAAGTGAGTTTGGAGGAAGCAACTTCAACAAGAAATTAAGGTATAAGAAAACAATTTCTTCTTACCTTATTTTATTATTAGGATTATAAAACTCTGAATCATCAATGAACAAAATTAAGGTTGACAATAGAAAAACAAATTCCCTAAGTTAATAGTGGTATTGGGCCAAATTCTTGGCAGTAATGTTTTTGCTAGCATGCTAGTCAATCGTGCAAGGTATATATGCCAGGAATACTGAACTGTCTGAGAAGCTCCAAACTCTTGGGAGTGATAGACATTTTAATATTACCCAAAATGGATATTGAATACGGTTGCAGAGCTATTTTCTTCCACATCCAGTGAACTCAAACAAACAGTAGAAAAAACAAATCCGTAAAAAGGGAAACATAGTGAAAATCTTGTAGATTTTTCTATTTCTTTTTTGACTTGTCTATGGTGCTGCCAGTATAATTCCTAAGCTCCTATGTGCTATGCACACCAAAATAAACAGCTGCAGCAAGTTAACAAGTCAGCAAACTGCCAAACAAGAGCAAGCAGCTTCAGATAAAAGCAGTCCTCCCTCCCCTACGGCTATGCCTGTCATATGCAGTGTTAAACTTGTCAACCAGCTCATTCATCGTACTGCCCAAAAAATAAAATGAAAAAAGAAATCAAGTTAGTGAGCCTGTGCAAGGGACACCTATCACATCAAATAAATACAATTACTCAAATGTTTATAAAAAATTCATAACTTGCAATACTTTCTACCATTGTAACGTGATTATTAGGCAAACATTCCTATCTCATGTTCAATAAGACGCCTTCTAATTTCTCATAATTATTACTATTCCAGCTTGCCCCCCAAATAACTACTACCATCTGTGAGATGAGTTTCCTCTAGTGCAGGTGCCCGCTTTTTTTTTTTTTTTTTTTTTTAATGCGGATTCGAAATTTTACAACGTTGTAAACTGATTTTTCAGCAATTTACAACATTGTAAAAGCCTTTTACAATGTTGTCAAATTCCAAATCCGCATTTTAAAAACTGCAGGCTTCCGCGCCTAACAATGATTATAGTGAGATATTTAAAGGGGTCTGACAACAACTACGCAAATAATAAAGTATGCCTGTTATTGCTACTGAATATGCTTCACTCAAATATAAGCAAAACTAACTAGCATGACATTTACAGTTGTTCCTTTCAACTTATCAAGCATATAAAAATCTCAGATCTTTCAGAAAGAAACAAAATCTGGCAAGAAAGACTGTATATCATACCTCGCACAATTGGTGAACATGGCCAGGTAAGCAATCAACAGTGTATCATTGTATTCCTACAAGACGAAGAAGAATGAGCATCATAAAGCAGTTGTACAATAACATATTAGTAATTTTTGTATCTCATAATTATATAGTACTAAGTATATATCCTCATTATAGATATATTAAAACAAAAAAGTGAACAGAAGTCGGCCAAAGATTATTTCAACTTTTATCTAGTTTGTGAAAATTAAAGATCCACAGAATTTAGGGTAAAACAGTCCCAATCAACAAGGATATTCTGACTATTGCATAAAGAAGCCAATAGTGCAACCGAAATCTCTTCACTATCAGCACTTTAAATTTACTGATAACTGAGTTTTATAGAACATCAAGGGAAGGAAAAGGAAAAGGAAAAGGCTTTTTACCATCCCAAATACCAGAAATCATATCTGAATAAAACTAATACAAGCTGCTGTGTCCTCTCAGGACTACCACTAATCTGAGGGCAATCAGCTCATGATAGCTATCATTTTCACTGAATCAATCCCCAAATCAGTCTACCATCAAGCTTCTCCAACAAATCCATCTACAGTCTTCCAGTGCTGTATGCTGTAAGTAGTTACCAAAATGCCTGAACTAGCTGATGACAATATGGATCATAAATTCAACTAGCATCTATTTCACCAAAGCTGAGGGTCTGAACATTTGCTATTTCTTAATGTTTATATTATTGTCATCGTTTTCCATACTACTTCAAACTTATCAAAGGTTCCATCAAGTTAAACCCAAACCCTAAACTGAAATTGTCACAAAGCATATTGCAGTGAGCCGAAATTTTCCTTCATCGAACTGCTGGCCATGATCTTGGGTGTTGTTCAGGGGCTTGATGAGAAGAGGATTTTGACCAATGACATTGGGGTGCATGTATGTTGCCTAGGACTGATGGGATTCCATAAGAGCAAGAAAGAGAGGGAGGGAGAGATTAGAACCTTGCAGGAGGTGAGCTAAGTCAAGAGCTTGATGTTATGGTAAAATCATATTTGAAGAAAAAATTATGTCTGCTTTTCTCCATTTATCAAAGAACACAGTTTAATGATTGCTTTTCTTCCATCATATGACGATTAGCTTTTCTTCCCCTTCTTTTTCAGAAAAAGAAAGAATATCTAAGGAGGCAGAAAATTATCCCTTTACAATGAGACAGTTTGCAGTTATACCTAGGTGTTAGTGGTAGAAAATTATGAAGACATCCAAAAAGGAACAAATCAAACTCACCATCAAGAAATCATCTTGAAATTTCTCAGATTCAATGGCTGGCAATCTTCTCAGGAGGCTTGATACCTGTCTTAGCAAAGAATTCTCACAAGGAATTTCACCTGCATCCAGGAGTAGAAAAGGCAACGAGCGGTGATATTTTGTTCATCAATATAAGAGACCTTTGAAGACATGAAGCTTTGGGAAGAAAACACACACACCAATTTGGAAATTTCAATAATAAAAACACTATACCTTCCTGCATTGCCACAAGATAGTGATGAAGGATCCTAATTCTGCTATTAAGCATCTTGATGGCACTATGTATGCCAGTGAGGTGAGCAGCCACTGCAGACAAAAAATATAATATCGTTAATAAAAATGCAAAAAGAACCACACTGTCACAAAGCAAATTTCATATCAGAAAAAATTAGAAAAAAAAAAAAAAGACAACAACAGAAGGAAGGGGATACTTACATTGAGTTGCGGCCGAACCTCCATCAGAAGGTTTGAGATGCGCAACATGATCAACAGAGATCCGTTCTGCTTCTACCGTCTTCAAATTGACAATAGAAAGAAAATGCTTCAGTCGGGCAATTCAATAATCTATTTGCAACAATTATATGCTATAAGGTATAAACAGATTGTACCTCGATAGTGTAGCTCGAACGAACAAAGATTAGCTGCGGAATCCAGTCAATGACATGCAGCTCTGGGTTCACAACAATCAACACTCACGATATATAAAAATTAAAAGGCGAAAAATAAAAACTAAAAGAAGCATTCGGCAATGCCATTCGACAATTTCAAGTTTCATAACTATAACTCATTATATGAACCATCTTACCACTTTCAAAAATAGTAACAGGGAGATCCTTTTGGGCAGGATTGATCGAAGGATTGAGGAGAACATACACAGGACTCTCATTGATATCCATCAACTGTTCACCACAAAAAATTCTATAAGCAAAACGAAGAAACAATAAACTAAACTAAAATAAAAGAGAATAAAAACTAACATACAGCTTTATGGATATGCATATCGGATTCTTGAGCATCACTCCCTGTAGAGTACCATCCAAGTATATAGAAGTGTGGGAACACCTTCTTATCTAAAACACAAAAAGCAATATATAAGAATAATTTTTTTTTAGAAAAAGGAATATTTATTATTTTATTTTATTTTATTGTAAATTAAAGAGAATAAATAGCGAAAAGAGAACAAATTGAATTGAATTACAGAGTTCTTGCTTCTTCTCGAGGAAAGAGCGGTCGAGGGAGTAAGTGGAGGGATCATAAAGGAGTTCGAAGCTGTTGAAGATCTCAACGGTGCGTCCTCTTTGAACACCGATGACGCAACCGTACACACGTGGCTGAGCGCCGTTGTTGTTTTCGTCGTTAGTGGTAGTGGCGGAGGAGGGGTGGTTCATCTGAGATTTTACACGAGTGTAGTGATCCGATATGTTTACTATCACCAGTGGATGAAGCTTGAACGTCAATCCACTGCTCGACGACGACGCCATTGCTCTCCCTTCTTCTTCTTCCTCTTTACTGTTTGTTGTTTCTATTGTGTGAAATTGCGAGCGACGGAGAGGAGAACGAGAACTGGAATTGGTGGAACAGTGAGCTTGCTTCTAAATGCCCTTTCAGCTCTAAAGAAATCTTTTCATTTTTTTTTTTTTACCTCTTTCTTTTATGAAATTACAAACTCACAAATAATTTTACCATAAAAATTTTTCTTATTAAATTTCATTTTCATAAAATTTTAATAATAAAATTAATCTTATTAGATAATTTATTTTTTTATTATTTTATAATTATTTTGATTTGATCAATAAAATTAATTATATCATATATTAGGACTAGAAAATAATTAAGATTTTATTTGTATGGATATTGTAACGTAACTAATAAATTCATATTTGTCTTTTTATGTAATTGCCAGTAATAATAGGACCATGATTACAAAAGTTATTGTAACTAATAAATTCGTAGAGGTGTAAAAACACATGACTCTCGGTGGAATTTGGGGAGTTCGTTCGTACAAAGCCTTAATTGTTTGTTGGGTTGGGCTTAGTTGAGTGGGCCATTCTCCGTACGCAGCCAGAGTTTCGGGTTTACAATCAACGTAACTGACAATTTTTTTAAAATAATGTAAAAATTAAATAAATTCTATTATTATATTATTATTTTTTTATATATATTTTAAGTTGAATGTAAGTAATATAACTTAGTAAAACTCTTGAATAAGTTGGGGGAATGGATACATTTCGGTTACGAAAGATATAATATTATTTAAAAAAATAAAAAAAATTAATAACTAGATCGTTCATTTTCTAAAATCATAAATAAAAATATAATTTTTACAAAGATCTTTATCGTCATATTTTAAAATTACCTAAAATAAATATATCTCTACTAAATTACGGAGGAATTGTGTAAAAATATTGACAAACTCAACTTAAGCACTCAACAATCAATGTGAAAAGAAAAACATATATTTAAAGATATTGTATTTCCATATTTTATGACAAAAACTGAGAATAACCCCAAATTTTGTAACAATTACCTTATCTATAAAGTAATAAAATTATTAATGACATCACCTTGTGGCACAGAAATAGAGAAGCCAGACAACTATTTATAAAAGTAAATAAATAAATAAATAAAAATAAATTCAGTCGAGCTTTTAATCCTTTTATCATCAAATCAATTCATTATCATAATTCTTATTGGTTGAGAAAGAAAAAAAGAAGAAAAAAAAATATATGTATAGTTTTGGTCTAAAAGAGAAGAAGAAATCGGAGTGATGGCGATGCGTGAGCTAGTTTCCGGCGGAGCTGCTTGCGCGGTTCCGGGCTCTTCTTCTTCTTCAAATCCCCTCGGTGCTCTGGCCAACGCTCTTATCGGCTCTTCTTCTAAGACTCAGGTCTTCTTTTCTTTCAACTCTCTTTCACTTAATTGACTTAATTTAAAATATTATTTTACTTGTAAAAATCATAAAAATCGATGCTTTTTTTTAAAGGGAAAAAAAATCGTAGGGGTCTTCTGTATCATAATTGTCCTCAAATTGTTAGTCTGAAGCTGAATTTTTATTGATTGATTCGTTTGTTATCTTTTAGAAATTAACGAGCTTTCATCATGTATTTAGTAGTTCTTGAATTGGGTTTAAGCATTAATTTTATATAAATTTGAAAAATAAACAGGAAAGGCTACAGGAGATTCCCACATCCACACCCATAACTTCTGAGGCTAATTTTTATGCGGAGACCAGTAATCATTTGGGAGCTCTTCCCGGTTCTGAGTTTGACCAGTCCCTTCTGCCACCTAATGCTCAGGTTTTTGTTCTATTTTTTATTTTTTAAAAAACTTTTTCGGACTTGTGAATTTTTTTACTTCCATTTTACTGCCTTTTATCACACTTGTTGTTTTGTTTGTTGAAGAGCTCGGAATTTCTCCGTCGCTTCCGTTCTGCTGATCAGAATGGATTTGCTGATGCGTGGGATGAGATTCAGCACCAAAGCCATGGTCCTCCTTTTGATCACTTTCATGACAGGGCAGCTACTCCTCAGCTTCAACCAACTTTGGATGGTATTTCTTTCTTTAATGTTATAAGTTTACTCAGTTTCAGTATGATGAGGTTAAACTTAAAATAGTCTTCAAAACGTAAAGCAGCTTCACAGCATTGTTGGAATGAGGAAAATACAAGTTATAATGAGTTTTTTGTATTCTTTCCTCACTTACCTTATTTTAGGTCCTCCACAAAGGGTGTTATCAAGCTTTTTGCATTCATTTGTTGAGAGTAGCCGTGGTGGTATTCCTTTCCGTCCTGCTGCACTTCCACTATTAGGTTTGTCTGAAGGTGACAAACAATGCATACGTGATCGTAGCAGCATAATGGCCAGGCATTTTTTTGCGGATAAGAGTGAGGATTTCATTAATGCTCAGGTTGACTTCTGATTTAATTTGTAAATTTTGCTTCCTTTTTTCCGGACAATTTCTTCTCTGTGACCTTCAATTATATCACAAACGCTTGAAAATTTCTTCAGTTGATTCTCTTCACACTAGTCACACTTGTTTGACTATATGTGAATTGGCAACCTGTTTTTCCAATCCAGGTAAATACATTATTGTCTTCTTTGGAGATAGACAGTGATGCCCGTGGAAAGGGACCTCTGCCTGGCAGATTTCAGGAGCTGGAGGATTATTGGAATGAATCCCAAGGTATGCGTAATGCTGGTCCTCATCCTGCAGATGGATGGGTTGCTGAATATGGCCGGCACAGTGCAGCACATGGTGATCCTGATGCTTGGGCTCATTCATTTGAACGACAACATGGTGCCAATGGTTGGGCCTCTGAATTTGAGCGAGTAAGAATATCTTATATAGCTTGTGTCTACCTTCTGTGGCTGATAGGTCTTATCAATTTGGTTAGACTGGCCACTGGTTGATCTTGGAACCGTATGACGATTAGCATCACTAATCCTGGCATTGCTAGCTATTAGGTTCATTGAATTCATGGTATTATAGCTTCTATTGTTTTCTAAACTCTGCACATTAAACCTTGCCAAACTCCTTCATTTTGGCTCCAGCTTCTCAATTATTGACCATTTCGTTGACACTATGAATTTTTCTCCTGTTGCTAATTGTTTTATTTGGTAATTGATGGCCTTACTGCCACTTTTTAACTTTTGTTTTCATGGTAAAAACCATATGGTATTATTACCTTTGGTCATTTTAAGTTCTAGTATTTACTAATTATTCCTAATTGGTTGCAGGAACAAGTTCTGTTGACATCAGGAGATCAAATGAGAGGTGGAAACATCTCAAACTTAGCTGCAATGGAGCAAACTCGTATGCTTGCACATACATTAGCACAAAATAATGACCCTAAATTTCAGGTTTTTATGCTCTATCATGACTTAAGATTTCCATAGTATGTGCATTTACTTCCACAAGAGATCTTATTTTAAAGAAAGACAGATACAAGAGGGTGGATTGGTATCCTTCTCCCCAGGTTTGTCATTGCCAAACATCACAATTCCGCAATACAGCTGCCTTTGTACCAAAAATGCACAAAAAATCTCTAAAATTAGACACTGTTGTTGATTTGAGTAATTTGTGAATGGGTATCTTATTTATCCTCTAGACGACATGAAAAGCTGTAGCTTGTAATTTGTTTGTTGTTTTATGAAATAATAAACTATTTTGTGTTTATTCATTGGAAGGAGTTGGGTTGGATGTTGATAATAAAAATAATAAAAGCATCAGGTAGTTTGGCAGCAGATGACTGATATAATGTATGTGGGTATGTTGTTTGTATATATTTTTGTTAACATCAGTGTACACTGGATGCAAGAACTCTTAAATTGCCCACCTCTTTGTTTAATGGCAATTGACCATGGGACATAGGTCAAGCTGTTATAAATGTAGATGCTGGCCCCAAACATTCAATGTTTCAAGATGTCGCCGTTTCCTTAAATTTCATGTTAGATATTTATAAGAGATTTTGGGTTTGCAGAATTCAAGGTTTCTTCAGTTTGTGTCAAAAATGAGTCGCGGGGAACTTATTATTGATGATAATCAAGTGAAACCAGCCACCATATCTGCACCTGGAGATTGGGCATCTGAATATCAACAACAATATACTAATGGTCCCACTTGGGCTGATGAATTTGCACGTAATGAGGTAAGTAGAGAATCTATTGAAGCAAAAGTCCATTTATATTTATGTGTTTTTTCATGAATAATCTAGATCAACTCACAAGCTATTTACCTAAGATGATTGTATTGAAGGAAAAGATACATTTGTATTAATTATGTATCGAATGGTTACTTTATCTTGATTATATAGAGATTAACATAGGCACACGCGCGTACGCGTGTATTTCTGTACATATCTCCCTTTCTTGATTTGCTAAAATTTTTTTTTACTGAAAATATATATTGGGAAACTCTAAGTTGGAGCAAGTTTTATCAAGTCAGATGCAATACGATATTATATCATGGATTTATTTATATTGATATTCTAGTTTTTGGTGAACCGAGCTGTGAAAGTTCTTGATATACTTTGATGTGTTTTTAATGCGTCCCATCAAATGACTGTAGAAAAGATCTGTATATCTCAGGGTACAAAAATTTGATATCTAATTTTGTTGGTTCTTAGCTTTCTCGTGGACCTGAAGGATGGGCAAATGAATTTGCTGCTGCACAAGTGCAACATGGTTCAGTTGATGATCAGTGGGTCAATGAATTCTCTAAATTGCATGTTGGTGACTGGGCAGAAGAATTTGGGCAGCAGGTTAGTGAAGGGGCTTTTGGGGAGACCTCTGGTGATAGTTGGGCAAATGCATACGATGAGTAAGTCCTGCATATCCTGTTTTTCAATTAGTTAAGAAAATAGCTCAATATCCAATTTTTTGTTTCTGCAATCAATGTTCTGATAGTGCTGTGAATTATGGTTCCTGTACTCACTACCACCTGCACCACTCCATAATTTTTTTCTTGTATCCTTTCCTTCTCTCATTTTCCATGCGTTTTTCAAGGTTATCGTAACTTATGCAGTACAAATGGATAATTCACCATACTTATTGTCCTGCTAGCTGGGGTGCTCATTGTATTTTTCTTCCTTTTTTTTCTGTAACAATGTTTTGTTTAAAAATTAATCAGTTGGTTTCCAAACCCATTATGTTTGGGATTGAGACTTATTTTTTAGTAATATTGATCTATGCTTATGCCATCTAATAAAACTGTTCAAAGTTTTGAGCTTTTGTCTCTCCTGCCCACCCTTTTTTTCTTTATAAATGTGCTGTTACTTGAAGCTGTTTTTGGGATTATATTGTAGGTTCCTGAATGAGCAAGTAGCTGCCAAGCGTTCAGATGCTTCAAGGGGAGTTTATGTCTTTTCTGATATGAATCCTTATGTTGGTCATCCCAATCCCTTAAAAGAAGGTCAGGAGCTGTTCCGTAAAGGACTTCTAAGTGAAGCAGTGCTTGCTCTGGAGGCTGAAGTTTTGAAAACCCCTGAAAATTCTGAAGGTTGGAGATTACTTGGAATAGCACATGCTGAAAATGATGATGATCAACAGGTTGTTCTATTGTTCTTGCCTTGGGATGGTTTCTGAATTATTTCGTTTGAAATATTGTATGCAAGAAAATCAAGCTTCAGATTCTTGAAACTTAAATGTTCCTATTTCCATGACACCTTATTCAAAGCTTTTTAATGCTCTTATTGCCAAAAAAAATTAAAAATGCTTTTTAATGCTCTCCAGGGAATTCTACTACAGGTAGCTTTTTAATGCTCTTATTCCCAAAAAAAAAATGCTTTTTAATGCTCTCCGGGGAATTCTACTACAGGTATAATGGTGACTTGCATAGTATTTTTCAGGGAAGAGAGCAATCATTATTCCAAAATAAAGTGGGTAATTAAGATTTAATATAGAAGAGTCTGTCTTTCCTTATTCCCAATGGCCTACGCCTCCAGTCCATCTCTTAATACAGATTATTTATAGCCATATATCCTTTTTCACAGCACATCCCCATGGGTTCGCCTTCCATTGTTCAATATTTTCACGGTCATAGATTGATTATTAACCTTTCTTAGTCGGTAGCAGCTTTCTGAAGCTATATCTAGCAATTCTGTTAGAAATTTATAATCAGTATATATTTATATGTACGAGAGCTAGTGTTGATTAGTTGACCACTCATGACTACGCATTATAAGTGTATTCTGAATTCCAACTTATTCTTCAGCCCTAGGTAGAGGCAGCTGATTAGCCCTAGGCAGCGGCAGGTGATTATGTCTCAAATTAAATGTTTGTTCATGAGGATTTAGCTCAGTTGATCTTTGCTCTTATAATTTGTGCATTAAAGGTTTTTAAGCGTCTGGTTGTTTAGAGAGAAATTTGGTTACTAGAAAGTACTTCGTGCTGAGCATATAATGAACCAACTCGTCTTATATGCAGGCTATAGCGGCCATGATGCGTGCACATGAGGCGGATCCTACAAACCTCGAAGTGCTTCTTTCTCTTGGCGTGAGTCATACAAATGGTTGGTGTTGTTCCTTTCCTCTATGTATGTACGTCATGTAAAGCAGATTAAAGATGTTTACTTATAATATTGAGTTATATCACTTCTAGGGAATGCAATATTCAATTATTAATTACCCGATGTGATCCTATAATCGTAATGTTATTACCCTAATGGAATCATGTGGGCTATGTTTGGGATTGAGGTGAGGAGGAGTGGCTTTTAATCCATAGTTGTTGTGGGATGAAATTGCTAGCTGTGAAAATAAGACTGTGTCGGTGGGTGGTAACTGTCTAGCTACCAAGCAAAAGTGGGTGTTTGCTAAAGACTTTAGCTGTTGTCTTTCAAAGATAAGCTGAAGGACAACAGTACATACCCGTAGTTAAATTTAACTGTGTGCAGTTTTTCATAACATAGATGCATCATTAACTAACAATAAGTTTCCTTCAATTATGGGTAAAATAGCATGTTCAATTATCAAATCTATATATTTGATCAATCAGTAATCAGAAACTTGTGTATCAAAATTGCAGAGTTGGAACAAGCAGCTGCATTGAAATATTTGTATGGATGGCTACGTCATCACCCAAAGTACGGGACAATTGCCCCCCCAGAGCTTTCTGATTCTTTGTATTATGCTGACGTAAGTATTGTTTTCTCGCGAAAGGAATGATTTTTATCTTACTCCAAGTTGTCTGTGCCATCTGTAGTTGCTGTTACTTTCAAGATAATGTTCTCAACTTTCCCTGAGACTTTCTATAAGATTAAGTTTGTTGGGTGATATCGTAATTTAGTATATTACTTTAAAAGACACTTTTCAGAACAAATGAAGTTAAAACTGGAAAAGTTATGGTGAAACTCCTCTGAAATATGAGAAGAAAGATTAGTTTTACTGCAGGATTGATTAGTAAACGTTAACTAACTAGTCAAGTTGCTGATACCTCAGTACACATTCCTGCACTAAAGTATTAGCTCCTAAAATATATCTAAATTGCTAAACATATCTAAGTTTAGAATCAAAGAGATCTCCTCTGTGTATATTGCACTAGTGACCACAAAACACCATATAGATGACACAGCTCCGATTTTCTTGCATTACATCTGTTTATTTTTTTGTGGTATGCAGATTGCTAGATTGTTCGTTGAAGCTGCTCGTATGTCTCCCGAAGATGCTGATGTGCACATAGTACTAGGTGTCTTGTACAACTTGTCTAGAGAGTATGATAAAGCCATTGAGTCCTTCCAGACTGCTTTGAAACTCAAGCCACAGGATTACTCTCTTTGGAACAAACTTGGTGCAACACAAGCCAATAGTGTTCAAAGTGCTGATGCAATACTTGCTTATCAACGGGTAAGCCCTGCAATTAGCCCATCAAACTAGATGTTGTGAGAAATTTTGAGTATACTACTGTACTTTACATTGCATTTCAATTAAAAGTTCTGAAGTTTGGATGCAAAATTGTTATTAAAATACAAAATTTTTGGCATGATCTCTGAGCTGAGTAGAATAGAAAATTAGAAATGAATTCTGGTATGTTAACAAGTGGTAAAGAAAACTATTCATTCTGACAATTCTTTGATAAACATTTTGGCCCTGACATAATTTCTTCCATTTAACTTGAATCTGATTTTTCTTTCTTCCCCATTTTTTGGTTTATCTCTATGTTTCCAGGCTTTAGATTTGAAGCCTAATTATGTTCGTGCATGGGCAAACATGGGTATCAGCTATGCCAACCAGGTCTATTCCTGTTCTTGATTGTTCATACAAATTGTGACTGTACCATGTATTTGATAGGAACTGCATAGATTGCACTCTTCTGATTCATTTGTTCTTCTTCTATGCGAAAGTCTCTGTAGAAACCGAATTAGCTTTTATTTGCTGTTGATTAAAGATACAATTTTTGCAGCTCTTTTGATGCAGCAGAATCTCATGTTATTGTTACTTGGAAATTACATATTGGCAAATCTGTATAGAATTTCTGCATTATCAATTAAAGACACATAAATCACATGGAAATCTGTTTCTGGAATTACAGAATGACCTAATTGAAAAATAATTATTCATTTTACTGCTATTGGAAACCTATGAACTTGATTGGAATGATGAGGAACCAAAATGTCTCAAATATGTTTGGGAATCCACATGCTTTCCCTATTAGGGAACATGAGTGACTGGGTTGCTTGTCGCATTTATTGGGTGCGATGATTAAATGTATAATATAGCTTATGAAACACTTGCAAACTATTACTTCTGCATAAGTGCTTTCCTCTTCATACATGAGCTAGCAAAAGACAATGACATTTTGTATGATAAAAGTTTATTCATGATTGTTTAGTTACATTTAACTTCATACTTTCAGTTTTCTATGTCAAATTGATATTTAAGATCATGCTACTGAATGTTCCTTTTGTTCAATATAACTTACCTTGAGATTTATATGTCACTCTTCTTGATTATTCAAAATCTTTGGATTACTGCATTCATTTAAGTATTATGATGTATTGTTCAAGGGAATAAAAAACTTGTACCAATCAAACAAGTAAACCTATTTTCTGTATATAGGGTATGTACGAGGAATCTGTTCGTTACTATGTACGTGCACTCGCTATGAATCCCAAGGCAGATAATGCCTGGCAGTATTTGAGAATTTCTTTGAGGTATGCTGGTTCTGATCGTAATAGAGGGGATGTATTCTGAGTTTGTCATTTAAACCTGAGGTTATTCGAATTTCATCTTTTTTTTTTTTTTTTCCCAAATCTGCAGTTCTGCTTCTAGAAATGACATGCTCGAAGCTTGTGATTCACGGAATCTTGATGTTCTCCAAAAGGAGTTCCCGTTGTAATCCGTATCTATTTTGAAGCAGCGGATTAGTTGGTGATGGTCAAAATGCTTAGGTGCAATTGGGTGGCAGATCAAATGCCATCCATTTTGATAAAACAGAGCCTCAAGAGAGCTAGAAGCTGGAAGATGATACGTGATTATCAATAATTATACACATTAATTTTATACGCATTTGGATGAGGTATTGTAATGTAGTCCTTGAGCCTCGTCAAGCATAAGCAAAATAATAGTGAGGGGGTTAGTCGCTTGCGCGTGAGAAAAAGTGGTAAAAGAGATGTATGTAGCCACGGGGCCGCGTAATGTATAAAATAAATACTATTGAGATATTACCATAATCTGATTGATGTACTTGTGTTGGCATGTAAGGTCACTGAGTGAGTGGATAGATGCTAGAGAGATTCCTCTACAATAATTTGCCTTCCCTTGACGGAAGCGCATGTGCCCTCTTCTACATTGAAGATGAGGAGGGAACAACTGTGTACCCATTGCAACACTGATTCCGTCGATGCTTGTTACATTTCTTGCAATAATTGCACTGCAATGCCCTTATCCATAATGAAAGAAGCTTTTTCAATAAATAAATATAGTCTTTAAATGTTCGGAGAATGCATTTTCGAGCTGGTTAGACTAGTAATGAAAGAGATTTGGGTGTTTATTTCTTAAATGATGAGGATTTGACCGGATTGCATGCATAAATGACTACTATGTTGCACACGAAGCTGAGCAATTCTCTTCTCCTCCCACAACTTTAGGAAATATCTATAATAGGAGAGTAGAACCACCATATGTGCTGGGATAGCTGTGAGATGAAGCGCTAAGTGTTCGGGCAACCCTTGGTAGGTCAGTAGGTCATATTTTAGTATTCTCTCTCAAAAATCATTTGGGTTGGATTTGGGGTAATATTTTGTTGCCCAGATGGGGAGAAAGCGAGTGGAGGAAACTCTGATTGCCTCTTTACTTCTTGCACACGGTCCCCATCTAGGCTCTAGCTGCACAACCCTTGGCATGTCCCTATAATCTCCCTAGCTATAAATCTCCTCCCGGGTATATCATCATATGGAGCACGACGTATATTGTTTACACTTCAACCTAATTTTTCAAAGTTCTCTCTTTAGTTTTCGATCCGTCAATAAAATTAAAGATATCCAACCGATGTTGTATCATAGATATACCCATGATATGTCTCTCTTAATATTTTAATATATTCTCGAACAAAATTATGATAACAATCACATTTCACAGACAATAAAATAGGTAGAGTTGATATATATATATATCATTGTCCCTTCGGCACCAAATCTTGCATGCATCCATTTTCTCCTGGCTTTCTTTCTTTCTTTCTTCTTTAAACGTTTTATAGCCTAAAGCCATAAACTAAAAGGAAAGTCTCTCATTACAGAGCCATGTCCATGTATAAATATGTGCTCTTTTTCTTGCAGTAGTTGTAATACTGTGGGAGGGAATGACTGAAAGATATATAAGATCAGTATGGAGGTTGATTCTTGCTGTTTCCTGATATCAAAAAGTGCTTTTGACGATTGTTCACATCACTTGTTTCACCTAATACTTTGTACTATATATATATCTCTCTTAATAATGCATTACATCAATCGGACTAGTTACTGTAGATAACTTTTTGGAAATTTTTATATTCGGGGATGGTGGTTCTACTATTATCTTCAAACACTAGTGACGAATGAGCAGACAACAGCACCATTCTGTGGTTCCTCATATTAATTGTATCTCTCGAAACTGCATAGCATGCATATATGTTAATTAATTTCTTATGCCAGATGGAACATTAATTAGTAGTTCTTGTTTGATAAATTTTATAGATTTTATTAATTAATTAAGGTTCCTATCATCTTCTTTTCAATTAATTACTGTCACTCTCCCCTTCCCCTGTGGCCGCCTGTCCACTGATGAAACACAAAAACAAGGGAAGAGCCACCACTCACAAAGCATTAGGACATATATGCTTATTAATTATATAATTATGGTTGAAAGAACATAAATTAACGATAGAATTAACGATAGTATTTGTGCTTCGTAAGTTACGACTGATTCTTCAATTGAGATTCACGAGTTGTAAAATAATTCTTGATCTCTCTCAAACGGCAACAGATCATACAATAATAAAGAGTGGACTTGGTAATGAGAATCATTAAAGATTTGAGAAGATACCCACTAAGCATAAACAACTATAAGTCTACAGGGAATATCCTTGTCATAGCAAATGAGCATCCTGCTAATATATAATTATATAAGAAAGCCAAAAAGAATAGTTTGTGGTAGCAAGTGAACCAAACTTATAAATGCATCACAACAAATCTACATATCATTGCAATAATTGCAAAAAGGGAGTGTGGCATGGGGAGTAGAGTATGAGTATCATCAATTAAAGTAGCTATAGTATCTAGTAGTGTCTCATCATGTAAACAAAGACAAAACCAAGAGGCAAGTTACGTCTGAATCGAATAGAAACATCAATAGACATAGAAAGATAGATATAAGTAGATAGATGGATGGATTGATGATTCTGTCAAAACAAAACAAAACAAGCCATGCGTGCACCAACCAAACCCTGGGTAGCCTTCTGATCACACGCAAGCTAGCTCTATAATTTTCAGCATTGTCAGATTTTATACACATCAAAGTTGTGAAACCTAAAGGCATCTATGTATTCATTATCAATCATCATCATATATATTACTGAGCAAGCAAGGAGATAGCAAGGAGGAAGAGAGAATATTAATTAGTGGTCCATGCAATAAGCAAGATGATGAATTAAAATTTACAGAACACGAGAGATCCCTAGCAAGGGAATAGGGTTGCAAATGCATGGTGATATAGGAGGCAAGGTGGACACGAAAAGGGCTTAATTTGAGAACTTTGATGGTTTTGTTGAGGGGACAAAAGGCAGAAATTAGGGCAACACATATATAAATTAAAGAGACATCAACAGGTATATATATGTAGATACTTAATTTGTGCATGTCTCAGAAAACAAGAACCCTCATGCATTTTGATTATCCCTTCATTGAAAGCACACACAGGAATTTTGGGGAACAAAGAAGGCAACAAAACACTATTTCATTTCATCATTAAGTTATTTTATTAATAATATGAGAGAGAATAAAGAGGATAAGACAGCGGATATAATTAATTAAATTTACTTATAATTAAATCAACCCAACTGAAGCATCATTAACATAAAATATTTATATATATTGTATAAAGTAAAACCAAACCAACAACCGTCCGGCTAGAGGAAGATGGTGCTTCAAACTTTAAATGGAATATTAATTAATTAAGTTGATCATGAAACATCTTGGAATATTAGATTAATTAATTAAGTTGATTATGAAACATCTCACATCGCACTTGTTACCTATCGCAGGCTAAGAGGATTTGGTTACAGAATTAATTAATTAAACCAAAAAAAAGGTTTATACTATAAAAAAGGGATAATTAAGAAGACAAATAAAGAGAAAGAAAATGTCAACGAAACCCACAACTAAAAAAATGATGAAGAGGTAGCCAGTCACATAAACCTGTAGTTTCAGCTCCCCAAAAAAGAACCAACCGAGGGCGCGCAGTGAATGAAGCCACAACCCGCAGCACCAGCAGCAGCGAAGTTGGTACAAACTTGGGCTGCTTTTAATTTCTTCAAAAAATAATTTCATGCAACGTCAACAACATGCTATAGCCAGCTAACCGAGGATCTTGAAATCACGTTTGATCATTTGTTGTGCTCAAATTGAATTGAAGCAAGTAGCTACAGAAGCAAAAAGGGCTCTATATATCCCCTCGTACTGTATTTTAATCTCATTTATTTTTATTTTTTTTGGCTGGGGTAAGTGGGTGGGTGAGGATTTGGTCATAATTTAGGGCATAATAATTGACACAAATAATATATATATATATGTGTGTGTGTGTGTGTATATATATATATAAGGATTTAGTGCCAGGAAGAGACAGAGAAAAGGGCACGATTCTGCCAGCCTAGGAACAAAGAATTGTTAAGAATCTGAAGCTGGTAACCTTCTGAAGGATAATGAAGTCTTAACAGCAGTTTAGCTTGAGACAAAGCGTAACCACTCAAAGGAACGTTGCTATAACCGCAGCTCCGAAGCATCATCTCCCACGAATCAAACCTCTCATGTCTTTCTCTTCTATTCTCTCCCTCAGCCGCCACTATCTCCACTATCTCCCTGCCAAACCATACCTGCTCAACCGCCAGCCTCTCCCTGCTGTTTGGTGGCAACGTGGCCTCCAGCGAGTCAAATATGGCACCGTAATGATCCACTGCCTCCACGAATCTTTGTAAAAACACCGGGTGATTATGACTGGCTTCTCTTTCAGCTATGGTCACCACTCTGGGGTTTAAGGCCTTGATTTTGTGGAGAAACAAACGCAGGTCTCGAGTGTCGTGATCTTTAAGAAGCTTGTGGAGATACAACATGCAGTTGACTGCCAAGGTCTCATCTGGGAGAATCGTCAAAGCTGAGGGAAGATAAAGAGCTAGGGAAGTTGGATCATCGTTGATGAGGAGGAGAGGGTGGAATTGGAATCTGAGGCCTAGTGATTGTGCAAACTTGAGAAGCCGTTCGCCGGTTCTTCGAAGGATTTCCATATCGTGGCCAGTGCCGGTGATTCGAAGCATGGGAGGACGTTGGAGAGTATTGGGATTGTTGAAACGCTCGACTAAGGCTTGCATAAGAGGAGGCCATTGGACTCCATGCATGATGTCAAGGTCAAGGATGTGTATGGACTGTTGCCCTACTTGTACAGATTCTAATATGGCTTGGTTGGCTGTGAGGTGGCTGAATCTTATGAATGGTGTTATTTGATTAAGCGACAAGTAGCAAGATTGAAGAGCGTTTCTGTCATTGTAAGTAGTAGTATTGTAAGGTAGTGTTGTTGTAGTGGTGGTGGTAGTGATGTTCATCATTAAGAGGGTGGCGTTGGCATGGTGCAGATTGAGGCGAAGGGAGAGGGCTCTGATGAATTGATGGACTAATCTTTCGATGGAGTCACCGTAAGGGGAAGAGTTGGCGGATAAAATGGAGATGAGGCGGTGAGCGGCGGAGAAGTCTGACTGCGAAACAAGCTCTGCACATCTTATCAGTAACTGCGGCATGTGGATTGCTGGAGGAGAGTTCATTAACCCTCCTCCTACTCTAGATGATGATGATGATGAACATTGATGATGAGACTGATGAAGTGGCTGATGATGCTGCCGCATCAGATCTGACGACGAAGCCGCAGCAGCCAAGGGATCTTCTTCTTGTTGCTGATCGTGATGGGAAGAGGTGGTATTGTTCAAAGACCCAAGCATATTTGATTTGTGTGTCTCCTTACTTTTGATCGGCAAGGCTAGCTAGCTAGAGGTGTTTGTGTCTTCTCAAAACAAATGTGAAAAGCTAAAAGAATGTACAGGATTTGGATTCATTTTTGGTTTAGGGGAATACAATGGTATTATATATTGAGATGTGATTGTGATGATGAAGAAGAAACTGTTTGTATGACCCAACATAATCTGGCCAACAAGTTTTAAGTCAGGGACGCAAGAGAAGTGACACTAGTAGTAGTTAGTAATAGCTATAGCTCTTACTCTATACTCTATAGCAGCAGACTCTTTGCTCATTTCTTGGCCTCCTCGCTCCCCCACAACAGAAATCAATTCTTTTCTTCTTTTTTTTTTTTTAAATTTATTTTTATTTACAAACAATTAATATAGGAAACCTATGTTATGGATGTGGGTGCTAGTAAACAAGTCGGCAAAGTCAAACAGAATCTCTCAACCCGGTCCAATCCTCACTCATTTTCTCATTCTTAGTTATTGCTGAGTCTACGACTACATTTGCAAACTTACGAAATGAGGATATAAAGTTTTCATTTTAATTTATGTGATAAACATGTGTTCTTTATATAAATTACTATATGACGGTGAAATGATAAGGTAGAAAAAAAAAATGTATCTTAGAGATAAAACAACTATATTAATGATGTATGATGTGATTCTTTTAATGTATACTTTCTCATTAGATAAGTAATTAATTAATTAATTTATGACACTTTATTAATAATTATGTCATTTGCCACAATTGGATATAAATCTTTTTTATATATCTCAACTTTGTATTTATTCGTATGATAGGTCATGTGTCACCTATATATATATTATCAAATTCTGATGCATAGTTTTTATTAGGAAAATTATATTACTTATTAGCACAATTTGAATCTTGATTTAATTATATAAGGCTTGGACAATTTTAGATCTATAAATTTATATTTAAAATTAAAATCAAACTGACCTACATGTAGGTTCACATAACTATGTAAAATTTAGACAATTTTTTAATTCTTTATTTAACTTTTAAGTATAAATTAGTGTGTGAACTTCTATTATTTTTTCTTACCTTTATATGACAGTACTAACTTTATGTATCCATTGAACATTGTAACGACACTTTAGATCCAATTTGGTGATGATACTCATTATGAAACAACTTGGCTTCTTTAGTATGAAATAAATGTTACATATTCACCTTATAATTGATTTTGATTTTGATGGGTACTTTCTTTTAATTTTTCTGTTAGGTTTATGAAGGCGTGTGTTCCAATTGTTTTGAAGCTGTAAAAGAAGTGGGAATAAATCGATTAATTGTCTTGGGCCTACATAATACCGTTTCTTTAATTACTTGACAAGTCATCTTGGTCTCACATGGAGATGCGAAATCTCTGTGAAATAATGCGGGATTGGAACCCTTGGTATGTCAAATACCGTTTCTCTTGAGAAACCCCTTTCGGGATTTGGAGCCGATCGAGAAGCAAGTTGCTTCGTCCCTTTTTCAACATGAAACATACACTACATATCAAAATGGAAAACTAAAAGTAGGGTTCCTTACCAAACCAATAATAATCAAGAATGAGAATCTTTAATACTAGCATTCTTAAGTTGGGTATATTCACAAGCAATGCTCTCTTTTATAATTTTGCTATTCTCTGCTATTCGTTTTAAATTTGACTACAACTCAAAAATTTTTATTATTAAGAATGGAGAGTACAGAGTAATTTATTAAATAATATTGTATAATAGTCATTCTCTTTATTTTTTATAAATTTAAGAGTTTGATAATAACTCTTATGAATGTGGTGATCTCGGATAGATACTTATGATCCCATTATAAAATTATTAATTATTGGGTAAGGTGATACTTATCAAAATTTGCTTTAAAAAGTGCATATAAAAGGAAATGATATACGACATATTAGAATGAAATAAGTATGTATTGAATGTTACTGAATTTAGAATGCACTTTAGATATTAATATTAAGGGAGTTGGAGTTACTTAAAGAGAGAGAGAAAGAAAGGAGAAAGCTTATGATATATGAAAAATAATACAATCAATTATTATATCATAACATGTATAGTCGAATTTAATTTAATTGTCACTTATATATTAGTTTTTAAAATAAATAAATATATATCATAACATTATATATTTTAGAATTTATCGAGAGAGAAATAAGCATAAGTATTCTTAATTATTGTACACTCGAAAATAATTCCAACGCTAGCTTCATTAATCTTAAGTTCCAAATTACCATTTTCACTTAACTAATTGTCCAACATTGTAATTTTTTTTAAATTCATGATATCTTATATAAATCACATAATAAACCAAAAGTTAATTAACAAACTAAAGATATGATATGTAACGTAGTACTAAAATGTGTCAAAATACTCGGGGACGTATAGCTATCTTGTTTCTCAAGTAATAAATATGATTGCGGTGGTAGGTAGTAATAAGTTGATCGACATTTATGGGTAAGGAGGAGGAGAATGTTTCTCATATTTCCAAATGAATCTGTTAGAAATGACATTTAATTTGCGCATTTAATAGTTACCATGTAAGTGTTATTCATGAGACACGATATCTGTTTTAGCATTTATTACGCTGGCATGGTAGGGTACAGGTTTTTTTTTCTGGATGATGGAGAGAAGTTGAAAGGTAAAATCAGAAGCTGCAAAAATGAAAATAAATATATAAAAGAGGGACAAAATGGAGCAGGTTGATCCCAGCCACAAAAACACGCAAAGCTTTAAATGTGGAAATACAAAGCTTTTAGCTTCCATGAGTATACGAGTATGAGGGTATTGTGTGATATGTATGTTGTCTCTACGCTGACACCTGTTTAATTTGCCTTTCTTGTCTCTTTCTTGGATTTGCTCTGTATATGCAGCTGGCTCACCCTCATCACTTACCTGCCTTTTCATTTCACAAGATTTGATAATGATAGACACACAGCTTGAATCATCACTTCCTCTTCCTCACCACGTGCACCAGAGGGCTCCTTTTTTTTGTTCCTCAGCCTAGCTGTGGTTCATTCAATCTACTTCTTACCCATACGAGTTTTTTTAACTAATAGTAGTTCAGTCCACCTCTTACTCATGCGATCAAGGTTGGAATTCACCCCTTCAATTTTCAACATAATAAATTTTATTAACTTAATTAGTTGGCATGCATCCACACCAAAGTATACATTTATTTCAATTGAATGATGTTTTTAATGCTAAGATGTTATAAAATTATGTTCATGAATTTTACATAATCTTTAATTTTGTATATAATATCATAATCAAACTCACATATTAGTCACTTCTTTTTCGTATAAATATAATTATATAAGAGCTCGATAACACATGACAACTTAAGAAACTAATTTCACGTTGGTCGATAATGAATCTTTACCTTGTACATAAAATTGATGTAATAATTCTCAACTAGAGTTTGCTTTTGAATTTCCATGGTTGCTCACTTAATTATTTTTGAATGCGCAGTTTTTCTTTGATAAATACTATAAGTTTATTTATACATACATTGAGTAATGGTACCAACTTGATTTTGTGATGCAATCACTGCCTGGCCCGAAGTTACTTGCAGGAAACCACCTCCTTTGAGTGTCAGCATGAGTTCTAAGGACAGAAGAAGAGAATAGAAATGTTGATTACTCCCAAGTGAAGTGAGTGAAAGTGAGTAATCCTTACCTATGTAAATCCCATTCTCGTGCACGTGCGTGTGCAAAATGGCTGCTTTCTTTAATTTCTAAGAACAAGTACACACTAACCCACTGGCTACTAGAATTTATACAAGAGGATATACGTTGGCATCGTGCAATAATTTAAAGCAATTCGATATTTAGTGCCAGATGAAGTATGAAGACAAAAAGAATTTGCTGCAAAAGCAAAACAAAACCATCCATTATGGGGAAAACTAAAATACCCTTGATGCTTCATCAACCTTCATATTTCATTTATAGTTAGCAATCTAAATCAAAGCAATAAATTGGAAAGCATCTTGGTTAAATACAAATCACTAGCAAACAGCAAGAATATTGCTAGGACAGGGCCAAAAACAGAAACACCTCCACCCCCCCCAATTTATTATCCTGGGTAGTGTGCTTCGTGATGATGATCATAGGAATATATATGTATATCTCTGAGGTGCTAGGTTAAAAGAAGATCCCTTATCTGCTCCAACAGGACAAGAGATGGCACTCCACATTAATTAATCAATATTTACACATATTAAAACAACCGCATCAAAAACTTGCAACCCAAATCATAATATTTTGCTAGCTTTCAAATATCAATATGAGACCAGGAAAAGGGTTAAAAAAAAAAATACTGAACTGGAGGGAATCTCACTCTTTAACCGGTTCCTGCAATTATTGAGAGAAGAATGAGAAAAGGAGAGATTGAAAATAAAAAAAAGATACAGTATATTACCAAATATAAATAATGCAAAGAAAGGGCAGTTTTTCATTTTTGGGTCCACCTTTTGATGCTTTGCTTGCTGCTTGAGTGGTGTAGATTGCAGCAGTACTCCCATGTATGTATGGATGAGCTTAATTTTCCCGGCCCCTTACAGTAACAGTGGTGTGAATGTGGAGTGCAAGCATTAAAAAGCTGCTCTCTTTTGAAATTTACCTCCGCCATTAATTATGTTTGATTTGACATCTCCAAAAAGTCCACCAAGTTCCTTTCATTTTGTTGGATTCTTTTTAATTTCTTGAGGCACTACACCCTTGCGCTCACTCGAGTTATTCCACATTTTTCTTTTTGCTCAGAAAGATCGATTAGTTTTACAGCTTTAAAACAACTGTGCAAAAATTTACTTCTTTGGATCCGTTGTATCTATTATGTCAACTCAATAATTTTGAAAGCACAAAAAGTATTCAACTAACACTTGTTCATGTTTATTCCAAATATATATATATAACCATCCATAATATCCAAAATACTTTACGATCTTGAGTTAAGTGACTTGTTTTGGATTGTCGCAAGTTATTGATAATGTAACTTAACAATTGTCAGAATTCTAACTTGAATCTTTTTAAAGGATGGTGGAAGTAAGAACGCTGTGTCTCAAGAACCTTTTCAATACGGTCCGGATTGCTAGCTTCCGTTCATAGTTTTGCTACAGATGATACACGAGGAATCTTTTTACGGCGATTCTTCCTTCTAATGACCATCTTTAAATACTGATATACTGTAATACAATCATGTAAGTGAAAGGAGAAATTTGAATCTCATCATTAGTGTCCTGAACTATATGTTGTTATTATTTATATGTAGTATATTTCATTTGCTGTGATGATCTTTGCCATGACTCTTCATTTGTCAATATGAAGTGAGGGTGGGCTCAAGATAGAGGGCTCTGTTTGCTTGGTTCTTGCTGTACAAAGCCCTTTAGATTCACAATTGGACTCGTTGGAACTCACCCTCTCCCAGTTGCTTCACAAGAATGCTCATTCTATTTCAAGTTGAAAATTCATGTGTTAATGTCACTTACTTTCGACAATTGTTTCTTTTCAAGCAACATGCATGGGTGCAAGATGGTTGGTGCTTTTATGATTTAACAGAACATTAGTCAAAGAAATGTCTAATGTCTCTCCCGGGGGGATAAGCCAAAAACACAAAGACCAAACGATGTCATTTCAAAGGCAAAGGATACTAGCGTACAACCTTTGCCATGCCATATGCAATTGTTTTTTATCCAATCTAGCAACAATAAAATAGATATACAATTAAACAAAAGGAAAGAAAGAAGTGTCTTCTATGAATTTTGATGCTTACATGTTTATGAGACTGTTGAAAACGCCAAGTCTAGCAAAGATAAATCTAACAGACAACATAGATCTTCGACCTCCAAATAGATGGTAACACCAACAAAACATGCCTGGTCTCCCTTCCAAGTTCAAGGAATCCCTTCAAGTTTAAAAAAGCTCGAACAATGGAGGGGTCATTATATGCTTCTGCAGTCATAGTTATGCATTTGGCGACTGCAAACCTAAAAAATTTCTTACTCTTAGTATATGCCATCATGTTCTTCAATTCTCTCATGACGTGGAATTTCTGTAGCTCCAGTTCGTTGTGAGTAAAACAAGGGAATAACAGCTTTTAGATGTGTCATGACCAATGTCTCCAACTTGCTGATCTTTTATCACCAGATAAGAACCTGGGAAGGCTTAGCAAACTATTAACCCTGGTAACACCTTCTAAAGCTGACCACTCCTCATCCTCAGCAGTAGAAATACACTCGGCTAGGCTCCTCTTTGAATGGCCCTGGCTCTTCACAGAAAACTTTTCTGTTGACTCTGAGACGGGAACAATCTCAGAAGAACCCTGTAAATTTCTCAAATTATCAACAGCCAATGCATGAGAATCGTCATGGATATCTAAGGCCGTATTTTTCCCATCAGTCACCGCCACCCTCTCTGCTGCCTCATGAGGAGGCTTCATTGCACTGTCTTCTACCACAGATCCATTGACTGCAGATGAATGATCCAGAAAGAGGCATACAACAGCACAATCATCATTCTTGGAGGTTGGGTACTTAAGCTTCCAGGACCGAACGGCACAGTCTACAAGAGCTCTGGCTGCTGTAGCTTGACTGGGGGCTGAGGCCACAATATCCACAGCTTCCTTGTTGGAAATGACATCCCAAACCTGAGTATGCAAACAAAACAGCTTCCACTGCATCAATGATTGTTTTGAAGAACAAAGGTTTGCTACTACATAATAAACTTAGTAGGACATGATTCTACCAATTAAATTCAAATACTTTATTGCAATATGGATCAGTTATAGCATCTTACGGATTGGCAACACAAGATGAATGAGAAAACATGCAAAAATACAGCGAAAACAATGCACGACATTGAACTTGTGACAACCCAAGAAAGGATCACAGGTACAAGGCAGTGAAGTTTCAGAAACTAAAAGAAGATGCTTCAAGTAAATAGTATATTGGGAATGAGAAAGATACCCCATCAGTGGCAAGAATAATAAATTCATCTTTCTCGCTAAGGCAACGGTAGTAAATATCTGGGACAGAAATTAAACCAAAATCCTTCAAACAGAAGTCTCCAAATGCTCGAGCCATTGCCAAGCCAGGAGAATCATTGTTTGGCAACCATACACGTGCAACCTCTGGCTCATCCTGCAATGCAAAGACCCTTCCTTTGCATTGTTGGATCCTTGCAGCCTCCCCTGAAAACATAAAGACAAGAATTTAAGAGTATAGAAATACAAAGTTTACTGTTCCAACATAATGGATTGAAGAAAGCCAATTTTTCTTCCTTAATTTTTAATCTTTACAACTTAAAAATTAAATTAAGTCACACAAATTAGATGTAAGCGAGTGAGAGAGAGAGAGAGAGAGAGAGACTTGGGAGATCAGGCTTCAAGTCCACAGTCAATTGTACAGCAACCAAAGAATTGTCTTTTTCTCTGGTAGCCAGCACTGCCCTTGAGTCACCAACATTTCCAATTACAATATCAGAACCCTGCAAAGTCAAAATTTTCATAAGGTGGATAAATGATGTTATCTCCAGATTTAACATAATCACAAATAAAAATTGTCAGTTTAAGACATCTATACAACTATCAAGAGACTTTTTATCAAAGTTATGTACACTAATCAGAACTGCAGTAAATGTGACTGCTATAAGTGAAGAAATACTTCCCAGCCCTGATCTAGCAAATTTTCATCAAGCCAATAAACTACCTAAAATATGAGGGTTTGTGGAAGAAAATTTGTTTAAAATATTGATTAAAATCACCTAAATCCAGCTACAGCACAGAATTTCAATTATATACCTAAGCCCAAAACCCAAAAGAAAATTTTTAGCAGCTTTCTATTTTGCTGTTGCCATTTCTCTGGTTTCAATAGTATGTTAAACATTATTTATTTGTCATTCAACAGACTTAAAGTTTGGAGGGAGAAAAATAAGTCGATGAATGCTATTGCACGCCAAAGACATGTTTAACCATATTTAAAATGAGATGCATAGAATTCACTTGTTCATGTATCAGATGTCTATATACCATGTTACATTAAGGGTGAAGAGAAAATAGAAGAAAAGGAAACCATGATGACCATTTGCAGAAAGCTTTACGGACAGTACCCATTTGGAAGATGCACAGGAATGACAATTTTAGATAAAAGATGTGCAGAACTAAGTTGTTCACCCAAAAGACATAAATCACTAACATGTTCACAAGCTATTGAAAATATTACAATAAATAGAACCTGAATATGTTAATTTCTTCCACAAAATATGTACATATCACCAATTTCCCACAGTAAATTATAAGAAAATATTGAAATCTAAAAACTGAAAGTATGAGAAATCAGTTACGATGCAGTAAGAAAAATTACCCGCTTAACCAGCGTAACAGCAGTCGTCCCACTGCAGAAACAATCAATTGCTGGATGTAACTTTAATTCCTTATCCATTAACTTAAAAGATTTTAACATGGATTTCTTAAGTGGCAGATAAATCTCAGGGAGTTTATCATCCTCAGTATCCAGTGACTCAAACCCTTCTTCATCCATGCTTAGTGCTGCAGTTTCCTCAGAATGTGTACTTCCATCAGCATTCTCAAAGCTGGTCTGGTCATTGCTAGCTTTCCACTGGGAGCACAGTAAAACTGGAAGAGAATCCCGTACTTTCTTGGCAACCATATGACCATAAGGACCATGACCATCAAATATCCCACAAAATACCGTATCACTTGAACTGAAATTCTATTGTACAAACATTCCAATCAAATAATCAAATAAAATTGTCATACAAGGGAAGAACCAAAAGACAAATATTTGCCTCCAAAAATAATGACATGATTACGCACTAAAGCAGCTCATTAACAGTGCAAGGAAAATTGAAACCGTACTGTTTTTGCAACCATATAACTGTAGTAGAGAGGGTGGGTCTACAAGGATACGCTTCCGTGCCTTCATTCCTGACAATGTTACTTTAGAATCACACAGCCTAAATCAAACTTTTTATGTGCTCAGAACTGAATTTGTGATCAAGTGCATAGTAGCAATACACCACTCACTCTAAATTTTCTTCCCGAACACCCCACCGGGAGGGATTATCAAAATTTTAAATTTTATACCATACCAATCATAATGTCTATTGAACTAGCAATACCATGTCTATAAAACACTTGCAAGGCCTAGTTAAGTCTAGGTTAAATGTAGAAATTTATGAATTTATTTTGGATTTACAGGCCAATAAAATAAGAAACCGAGTGGTCCTCTACCCTATGTTGTGTTTTATTCCCACTAGCATGAAACCAAACCATAAACCAACCAAATAATAAACATCACTTTCAAATTACTTGGTAACAGAAAGCTACCAGCATTGAAAATAATTAATTAAAAATAGAAAATGAAGCTTACCTCCCAAACAATCATGGCGTCTTGATTGGTTCCTTTCTTGCCCTGCTGGGTATAGACGCAGGCGGTTTTACTAGCAGCGTTGGTGACCATCCTCCCAGATATGTGATGAAGAAGCTGATCAGCATCATGGTCAATGGATGATTTTTTCTTGAGAAAAATAGCATCTCTGCCCTTCCTCCACCTTCCCGAAGAGCCCACAGCTGCTGCTACCGCATCATCAGTAGCGTCAGAGCTTCCCTTTTGTTTTGAGTAGCAAGATCCCATTTTCTAATCCTAACTGCCCACTCAAATGATCAAATCAAAATCCAATTTTATTGCGCATAAAATGATTGAATGGGTTGGAATTATTATTATTAGTATGATTATTATTACTGGATTTTGGTGGTTAGGTTAGATACAAAAAAAAAAAAGCAGACACGGCAACAAAAGTACCGTTAAGTACACAAAATAACATGAAGCTTTTTCTAAGTTTACATAATTACTGCTTCTTGGTATTGGGGGGATTCAATTTCAAAAATAGAGATCAAGTCAAGATACACACTACTTTGGGATTGATAGAAAACAACCAGACAATAGCTTGTAAGAAAATTGAAAAAAGAACTGCGACAAAACTAGTTAGGTGATGTAAGTGGTGTATTATGGACAATTGGACATTACATTACAAATCAAATAATAGTATTTTATTATAATTATTATTATTATTTAAATTTGGTCAGTGCTGTACAATTTTGATTTTGTCAAAGAAAATAAAACAAACTCCGCACTCAAGGCCCACAACTTTTGTCAATTTGGCCCAATTGCTTGGTCCAACTACGCCACCAAATGCAATTGGGGTGGTCAAAAAAGTCCTGTCCAGGTCTACAGATTTTACCTCGACCCTCACTTGAAGACTGAGACAAGAGTTTAAGAAAAAAATTTTGGCTGAAAATGGTCTTTTATTTAAAAATAATTTAATTTTTAATTTATAAATCAATAATAATTTAAAAAATTTAAAATAATAATATTAAATTATTTTTTAAGCACTGATAAATTAAGAGAATGCAGAATTAAATAATTTAATATTAAAAAATTAAATACTTATGTTTTATTTATGTTTTTAATTTATGATTGATTATAACAACTTATAAATTATTAACGCATTTTAAATTTACAATAATAAAAAAATTAAAAATAAATAAAAAAACCTAGACTCGACCCTTATACATCTACTAAAATAGACTTTAGAGCCTGCGCTTAAAAAAAAATTTAGTACATGCTCTCATTTTGCTACCCCTAAATATAATCAAATGCTTTAGTTCAGCTCAGTTAAGTGGCTTCGTTATGAGTTGCGCTCCCGAGGAGATTTTTGAAAGTACCATAAAAAGGAATTTTACGAGGCACCCAAACGGAGAGGTGCTAATAGCACTACTTCTGCACAAAACAGAAGATCATGTAACAAAAAACCTTCTGTGAGTTCCATCAAAGGGTTTTGATCTGGTGCATAAGGAGAGAATCATGCCCACTGGATTAGCTTTCTCCATCAAAACGTTGAGCTATAGAAATACATTCTTGTAAGGTACACTTATTCATTTTGCAATCAAATTTCATAAGATTCCAATTTTTTCTATTTAACATAAAAGTTTTTTAATATTTTTATCAAGTTATTAAAATGCCCTTTAATTTGTTAAATAGCACAAATGGTACCAACTCGTCCAGGCAGGCTCTGTAAAATTTGCCTATTTACACATACTTGCTATTGAGGTAAAGTTATGACAAACCTCAGGGTAGTGGATGATAATTCCCAGCGAATGTGTTGATGGAAGAAGTACCCTGATTGGTAGAGACAATTCTAGTATTATCCTCTAAAATATAAAAATGGATGAAATGACTGATATAACATTATCAGTCAAATAAATCTGTGTTTACAAATTACTTTTGATGTTGTGCTTTATAAACTAAATAGAAGCATACACGCGAATGTAAAACTTTTCTGAGTTTTGTTAGATCAATTTCTGTTCTTTTTTTTTTTTCCTTTTTATCCCCTCTTTGTTCCATCAATCGAAAACACTTTCAGGAAATTGTTTTCCAAATTCATGGATATTAAAATACAAAACCACATATACAAATGGAGTATCGACGAGTTCATACATGATAAAGAACAGTAATAACTAATGATTCCATTTTTTTTTTTCTTTTTTGGGAATTCCACTCTCCTAATCTGGGTTTCTCTGTAAACAATGGATTAATCTACAACTTCATGTACAATGGTTTTCTATCTTTATAAGTCGAAAAGAAGATAACACATTTCAACAATTAATTGACCTTTTACGCCTTAATGCACAGCAAGTCAGTCTCCTCTAAAAGTTGAGAGCTGTCCATTTCAACAATCTGATAAGAACATGAAAGATTGATCAGCCTTTCATCAGATATTATACAACGACCACAAAATGAAAATAGAAGCAGCAGTTTTAAGTGATGATGATAGTATTACCTTGAAACCAATCTTTTCGTACAACTGCTGTCCAGCTATGTTGTTTCTATGCACATGCACATATACCTGCTCCACATCTGTAACCCAAGAGTCTGATCAGGAGGAAGCTCTAGTGTTTCTAAATTCTCAGATGCTTTGGTTGATCTTACCATGGGATTTAGCTGATTCAATAGCAAAATGCAACATGTTGCTCGCAATACCCTGCCGACGTGCTGATTTGACAACACATAAATTTGCAATATAACCATATCTATTTGGGCCTTTTCTGTTGATGCAGCCGAAGAGAGGAGGCTTTATCTGCTCCTGTGAGAAGAATTTAACTTAATTAGCAGTGTAAGTAATTAACAGGTCGTGTGGATGACAGACAAGATCAGCACTTTCGCATTTAACAGAAGGCATGTACCCCAGGAAAATTCTCCCCTTGCAACAAATACCGAATGCTCAAATCAAGGGTTCCAACCACACTTCTCAGTACAGTGCGTTTTACATTCTTCTCATCCTTCTTTACCTGAGCATTTGATATTATAGCACAGTATGAGGAGCTCTATCTTAACAAGCATACAAAACCAATAGTGATTCAATTCTCCTTTTAGCCATCATAATGGAGGAGAAATTGAGAGGTGAAACAAGTTTTAATTAAATGGAATATTATCAAATTTCCACCTAATGTTTCCTGACATATCAATTCACCACCAACATTTCTGATAACTACTTTTTTCCACCTAATCGTTCACTTCTTACCATTTTGCAACCAAAACTTAAAACCATGTTTAAAAAATGCTTATGTCACAAGGGTATTTGAGTAATTTCCATAACCCAGTATCTTAAAGTCAAAACAAGACCATTTTAATCATAAAACTACCTAAAATATGATAATAAAATTGATTCCCAAAAAAAAAAGAAAAAAAAAATGCAAATACTATAACCCAATCAAATCCAAACATAATATGCTTTAACTAATTAACATCAAACCGTGATCCAATCAAACACAAAACCTTATCACTTATCATTGTTACTGACAAAATCGATTCTTTAAAAAAACAAAAGGCAAAATCCATAATTTTTTCAGTCAAAACATTAATAATAATTAGAAATACAAAAGGCAAAAATGAATAAAAGAAACTAGAAATTGATACTGTCCCAAGCCCTGGCTGCAACAGTGACCGCAACACCATCCCCGATCCCGCAAAGTTTACTGTCAACTATCATCACCATCAAACTACCCACCACTGATAGTCAAACCTTTACCTTTGAAACCGTCATTCCACAATTAAACCATCAGTGCCACTGTCACTATGCTACTCATTGTTGATTTATCTAGATCTAACCCCGGTACCCACCACTTCTATTGATAAGGGATATTTGTAGGAAACCTAAAAATGCAGATTTTGAAAAGTGATGGGTTTTTCTTTTCTTAAATACTTATATTTTTGTTTTGTGTTTTATTTAGAATTGAAGGATTGATGTTGGCAGTAGCTGTGTGGTCTCTTCCGCGTTTGCTAAGGAAGGTGTTGAGATTTGTAAAAAAAAAAAAAAAAAATGAAGTAGGTTTTCCCTTAAATTGTTCTTGGTTTCCAGATTTTATTTGTTTGTTTATTTGAATTAATTGATTTTGTAATTTCTTTCATTTTAGAGGTTAAAATTATATTTTTAACACTTACACATGAACAAAATAGACTTTTCATATGAATTACACTAAATATTCCATTAGTTTTAACAATTTGGTGGTCAAATGATAAGAAGTGAAAAATTAAATGGGAAAAAGTAGTTATCAGAAACGTTGGTGGTAACTTGATATGCCAGAAAACATCAAGTGGGAATGAAAAAATGAAGCCGAAATCTTATGAACATCATACCGTGACAATGCAATAGTGTTTCTGTCCATTTAGCCCTCTGCACCGCCTTTTAATGGCATTGAACTCCTACACAATAAGAAGATCTATATCAACCATTCAATTCGTGACAAGTAGCTTGCACATAACATAGATCGATAAATAGAATGACATTCAATCCTACCTGCTCCGCAAATTTCCTTTTGAAGTTATCAACATATCTGTATTAACCAGGTATGCCCAAAATCAGTAATTCCCCAACTCTTCAACTTATAGTGTCGTACCTATTTTAACTACATTATCGTAGTGGTGCTCACACTCACCATTGGAACAATCTCAGGGAAGGATTCTTCCATTAAAACTTATTAATTAGCAGATTAGAAATTCAAAATCATTCCTTAAGCAAAGCTCATTATATCATATTTGCACGTAATTGAAAGAAATTATTAAATAGATGCATTATACTGCTTTAAACCAACTATATAAAGACCAATGGGTTGTTCTCATCATGTTAAAATCAATTATTAAGTGCAACAAATTATCAAAATGCAATTATTAAACATAATACTTTCAGATGATAAACCATAGTTATTTTATCTAGCTAAACTAGTGTAATTATTGAACAAAGCGTCACAACAACATCCAAAGGTTGACAAAGTCAACGCTACTAAGGACCAGGGCGAGCGGAATTCAGTAGAGGCTCGAGGAGGGGCTTACAAAGCGAAGGGCCGAAGGCGGCTTTGGTCATGAGTTAGTGATCAAGCGGAAAAAGATCTGCCAGCTTCTTTTTTTTTTTTTTTTCATTTATCTTTTCCCTCCCTCTTGAAACATTTCCAGAAACTCAAGTCTTATTTCTTCTTCTTTCGGTGGAGCTATAGTTATTTTATTTAGCTAAACTAGTGTAATTATTGAACAAATGACAATTAAAAACGCACCGTTCATTTGTTCGACCCTCCCAGTGACTTTCGGCTCGTAGCCATGCTGCTGTCTACCAAAAAATCGAAAAAACAAAGCCCCCAAAATGTATTAGCAATAAACACAAATTATACAAATTTTAAAAAAAAAAAGAAAAAGAAAGAGAGAACTCTAAATCTAAGATTACAAAGTGATCACGGAACTACCCAATATTCTTCATCAAGAATGGCTTCACGCGCGACGAATTTCCCAAATTCAAATCGGTCGTGTTGAAGCAACTCTTGATCCGACGGCTGAAGGCGGTCAAACCTCATATCATTCGACCTTTGAGGAATCGATTCTATTGAGAGATCTTTCTTTCTGGTCGAACGGAAAGATTTAGAATCCATCGTCCTGTCCATTTAAAACAAAAAAAAAGGTCAATAATTAATTAATTATATATTTATAAGTAATCCGAAGAAAACCTAATTATAAAAAAAAAATTACATAGCCCAGGTGGCGGAAACTCGGCTGAACTTGCGATGATTTCTAAAGCCGCCATCGCGGTGGAATTTCAAGAATGGAGGTCTTTGAACCAAAATTGTTGACATTGGAGTTACAGCCTCAGAGGATCAGCTTCAGCTTGTGCTTGATTTTAATTTAATTTTTTAAAAATTTGAAATATATATATATATTTTTTGTTTCATCCAGCATGGATAGAGAAGAGAAGAATTGAAACCTGCTGTCATCTCATCTGGAAACAATCACCATATCTGCTAACAATTTTAGCTTTGTGATTATTTCCAGAATATATTATTTTTTAGTTACCTTCTTTTATCTTTTATTTTTCGTATAAAGATGGTTTTTATTGTTTGCTGTTTTAAGGGGACTGGTCCATGTAAATTTGCATGCCTGTCACGTCGTGAGCCGTTTGTTCAGGATAAGACAAATTCTGTAGCAATAGTTTTTTATTTTTTATTTTTCAATTTTACTGCCCCGATAATGGAAATGTAAATCCGCCAAAGATTTTGCCTCTATCAATTAGGACCCACGATGAAATAAAAGACTCGTTGAGTTGATGATGTGGCAACTGGCAAGAGGAACTGGATATGATTGTCCGGAGAAACATGGGGATGCGACACGATGTTTGGCAATTGCCAGTCATATCTCTTTGCAAAATTTCGTACAAGATAAGGGGGCTCAATTGACATTTACCCTTCTTTATAAGAATTTTACGGACTTTTGGTTATGCCTATTGAAAAGTTCGTACTTTTTCATTCTGACTCAGTTAGTAGAAAAAAAATTGATTCTTATTTATCTTAATTAATTAATCTAATAATTGAACTGATTAACGTTCAATGATGGTGTCCTTGAGTTTGATATGAATGATTGAAGGAATATGATCCATGTGGCCATGTATTGAATGAATATGATCCATGCAGCGTGTGCATGATATATGTACCAAAATGAACTATTGAGGCTTTTTTTAAAAAAAATAATGATTACACATTGATCATATATAAAATATTTATAACTGTTATTTCAAAAGATAATTATATTAAAATTATAATATTACATTAAATTTTATAAAATACTTACTCAGGTACATAATATTCACAAATATTGAAGGGAAGTATTTGACTTAAATAAATAACCTTCATAAATATTAAAAAAAATATTTGTTCTACTACTATTTCTCAAAAAAGAAGAACTTGTAAATTATTTATAAATTTCAAGAAATTATCATTTCAGCCACAATTGGAACTCAAACTAATATGTTTAAGAGAATCATGAGTTCCTTAGTTACTAATAGATTACAAATCTATTGACAAATTATTTAAACTTAAACAACCATTTAAAAGATATTATTAAATCAATAATTTTTTTTATTATTAAAAGAAAGTATATCTTTGGTCTATTTTAGTTAAGATTTAGCTTAACTAAAAGATACTCTTTTTTTTTTTAAAGAAATTCATCCAACCATACAACATATTCTCTTTTCTTCCAAACGAGTTTGGCTAAGCAAAGAACTTCAGCATTACAAAGTCTAAGGATGTGTTGAGCTTTGAAATTCTGAAAATTCTTCTTCATGTGTTGTTAACCAAGACCACAACTCCCTGAGAAATTGACTCGGCAATCACATAGGTTCTATATGAACTTAAAGCAATCTGTATTTCTCATTATACTGCTGTAGTTTCAGCCATGGTTACATTGTCATAAAATTTAATCGTTTTGACAACAGCCATTATAAAAATCCCACAGTAGTCTCTAATGACAGCTTCCAATCCTACTACTCATGTGTCTTCATCAATAGTGGCATCCACATTAACTTTTAACCAACCAAATGGAGGAGGACACCACCGCTTTTGCTTGTTACTTTCCTTTCTTGTAGCGAAAGTTTTCTCTGGTTGTTTGACTCTTCTAAAAAATCCAACCACTGATTCTGCTCTAGCCACCATTCTGATAGGATCTTACTTTTTGCCTTCAAACAACAACTTGTTCCTTGCATTCCAAATAACACCAAAGCATAGTTGCTATGTACTAACCTTCTACATTACACTGTTGCTGAGGTAAAATGTATAATAAGTTAACAATGTCATGTCTCTTTTCCTTATCAAAATCTGCTGTCATCTGCAAACGCACAAATTATTTACTTTGGAGCTATTGTATATTCAATGCAAATTGAATCATTATACTTTCCTAAGCTCAACAATAAATGAACAAAATCGACACCAACTTTCACTAAATAATGTCATTTTTCATGTGGAACCCAAAATTAAGTAAGTTTTTAGGAGAACTGGTAATCATAATCACTTCTTCCAATTATAGCAAAAATATAAATTACAAGTCATGATCCCCATCTCAGCATCTCATAATATCCCACTCATAAATGCCGCTATTGCTTTCTTTTTACACTAGTAAATGTTGCTTCCTAATCTCTTATGTAATCGTCTGCAGAACTGAATTATGTCTACAATTTTATGAAGAAGCCCTTCACTGCAATAAAAAGAGAGAAATACGAAAGGGTAGATCAAAAGTGAAAGTAAAGAGGCAGAAGAGCTATATCATGCACCTTCTATAAAATAACAATGTCAATTTCATGGTGAAAATGCAAATCAAAACTCTTGATAGCTTCATTAAAACACAAATAACTTAAATATTTTACATAAACATCAACCAAAATTCCTTTATTGTGTTTTTCTACAATTAGTCACATACATTTTTAACACCAGTGGAAGCTTACATTGTTGGTTTTAAAATTGTTTTACAGTCGAAATAATAGGATCAATTTCTCATACAATATATAGAATTACCATAATATTGAAATCATATATTTGCTTTGTCATTGTAGTAATTAAGGCTCTCAAGTCACGATTTATTACCACATCTTCTACTAAATCACGATCTGTCACCAATAATCTTCTAAGTTATAACTCAAGTTTAATCTGCACTTGATGTGTGGGTACGTTTTTCAATAGTGAAAAAAACTAGCAAGAAAATATTTTTTTCTCAAAGTCAAAGAGAAAAATTCTCTTTTCTTAATTTGTATTATGCCTTTTTTCTTTTGTAGAGAAAATAGTCTTTTTATATTGTAGTGGTAAAAAACCCTAAACTTCTTATTTATCTCCTTTTTTAATTCTATTAAATCAAAATAATTGATTAAAATTAAAATAAGATAAAAACCCAAAAAATTTTGGCATTACACTTGTTATAATTATAAGGGGCTACCTTATAAAATAACACAAGACCCTTTATACATAAGTATATTAATTGAACCTTCCACCAAATAATATATTTAGGCTTTTGACCCAAATAACTATTTATCTTACTTATTAATTCAGTAGTAATGCAGTCAGTTAAATGAGCTAACCTAAGAATCATATGGGTACATACAATAGTGGCTATAATAATTAGGTATGTAATTAAACTAGCCTAATTATTTAATTCTAAATCTACTCCACCATAAGATTGGAACTAACCTCCATAATTGTATACTATCTAGGATAGTGTTCTCAAATAATAATTCGACCCATGCCATATTGATTTCTTTACTGAACAATCATTTGTACCACATCACTAATTAAATTGATATCTGAACTGTCTAATCAATTTAATTCAATTTTGTTCCTTGACACTTATTGGCTTTCTCTAATGATTAATTTCAACATACTAATTATGTTGACATACTCTGGCCAGATAATTCTATAATGAAGTACCAAAAACCCATCAAGAGATGTGTTGTACAAATTCTATATTATTAATATATAATCTCACTGTTCATAATTGCTTCCACCAAGATACTGGATAATTTTGACTACAAATGTATGTCGCGACCATTGATAACTCAAATGGAACAACAATCATAAACATGAAACTATAATTAACTCAAGATTGAGATTTCAATAAAATCAATGCCTATGAGATTTAATGAATCTGACAATTACTCCAAGGTTAATTAAATCTCATATGTGATCCAGTTCAATATAGTCAAACTACATCAGTAAATTCATACACGATTAAGATAAATTATTCAATGAATTTACTACAGTCTAAATATAAATAGAGCGTCCAACTCTATTTATCAACTGTGAACTCAATTTATTTAATCATAAGATAACTTATATTTATGTATTCTGTGAATTCATATGATGATCACATAAATATATATAATATGATTAAATAGAACTTATTAAAAATATTTATGCAATTAAGATGTCTGAAAAATGGCTTCGTTGTAGCTAGTAGGATCTTATACTTGTCTATCTGAGATAGTTGTATAAGTTTCTCCCAGTAACATGTACCTTGCTAATAATCTAGTTACCCTCCCACTAAAACGAGGTTCTATAGGTATTTGCCGTTCAGGAATAGTGTTATAATCTTCATGTTATTGCTCTTCTCCCTGTTGAATAACATATATTGAAATCTGAGCATTAACATGATCTCCTGATAATTCTTCTAGTATTGACTTACTCTTAGGTTTGAAGTTATTCATATAGTCTTCTTCAAGAGAAGTGAAGTGTGTATTCACAATCACTTTTCTGTCTTGAGGACTATAAAATAAACCTCCCTTTGTATCTTTAGGATACCCAACAAATATACAAACCTCAGAACGAGAATCCATTTTGTCAACTTTTGGTTTTAGCAATATATATTGGTGAACCCCAAATATGGATAAGTTTCAAACTTGGTTTGCGATCTAACCATAATTTTATTAGGGTTTAGGCACTGATTTAGATGGAACTAAGTTCAATAGGTATGCTGCAATTTTTAAAGTTTGTCCCCAAAATGAGATAGACAATGTAGAATAACTAAGCATATATCTCACCATATCCAAAAGAGTTCTATTTCTTCTTTCAGCCACACTATTTTGCTGTGGTGTTCCTAGAGCTATTAATTGAGATATAATCTCATTTTCAACCAGATACTGTTTGAACTCTCCTTAGAGATATTAACCACCTCGATCGGATCGAAGTTTTTTTATGTTCTTACCTAATTACTTTTCTATCTTAACCCTATATTCTTTGAATTTTTCAAGAACTTCCAACTTATGACACATTAGATAAACATAACCGTATCTTAAATAATCATCAGTAAAAGTGATGAAATACTCATAACCACCTCGAGTTTGCACATTGATTGGTCCATATACATCTGTATGTACCATTCAAGTGGTACGGTTGCATGTATTCCTTTGGCCGAAAAAGGCCTTTTGATCATTTTTTCTTCTAAATAAGATTCACAGAATGGCAATGATTCATTTTCCAATGGACTTAGAAGCCCATATTTAATCATTCTTTATATCCTATTTAGGTTTATATGACTCAAGCGCAAATGCCAGAGGTGACATTGGTTTGAAAAAATTTTTCTTTCTTAGATAAATGTATATTCTCATTATTTTCAATCATTGTATCATGCATATAATGGATCAAATGACTTAGATAATACAAATTATTTTTAATGTAGCAGAACATATTAGTATATTATTTTAAAAATAAAAACAGAGGAACTAAAGTTTACAGTATACCCTTGTTTTGATAAACAAGCAACTGAAATTAAATTCTTCTTAATATCTAGAACATAAAGACAATTATTCAAAACTAAAGTCTCATTATTAAAAAATAATAAAATAGATCCAGTCTTCTCTGCTGACACGAACTGGCCCATCCCTAACCGCAGCTTGACACTTCCTTCACTTAGTTTCCTAGTTTCCTAAAACCAAAAAAGTGAATTGTAAATATGATTAGTTGCTTCAGAATCCAATACCCAGGTGTCAATAAGATTCTCATACCTGATTTCACAATCTTACGACAATCCTTTTTCCAATGACTTTTTTGTCCACACTTGAAAAACTTGCCTTTTAGCTTGCCATCTTTCTTATTAGACAGTTTCTTATTCCCAGCTTTCTGTTTACCTTTGCCTTTTAGCTTAGGCTTAGAAGAAATACTTTTTTCAGTAAGATTAATGCTTTCTTGAGATTTTTCAGCAATATAAATCTCTTCAGCTGAATGAAGTCCATTCATTAATTTTGTTAAGGTCATGTTTCTTTTATTCATGTTATAATTGATCTTAAACTCCTTGAATGTTTCAGGTAAAAATTCTAGCACCATGTCAATTTTTGAGTTATCATCAATTTGTGTACCCTGAATCTCAGTCTCATTCAAATAGTCTATCATTTTCAAGACATGATCACAAAATCTTGTGCCCTTCCCCAATTTGGATTTCATAACACCTTTCAGTGCTGCTTATCTCGCAGAACGAGTACTTTGCCCAAACATCTATTGAAAACTTTCCATAATTTCAGTGGTTGTCTCCATATTCTGATGTTTAGTCTGCAGAATACTAGAAATCAAGGTTAATATGTAGCAGTTTGTCATTCCATTAGCTTTTTGCCATTTCTTATAAAGCTTCCTCTGATTTCTACTAGCGTCCTCTACTGGTTCAGGAGAGCATGGCTGGGTTAAGACATATTTGTAATTTTCAGCAGTCAGGGTTATAAATAGATTTCTTTTCCAATCTATATAGTTCTCGCCAGTGAGTTTGTTTTGACTCAGAATAATAGTGAGTGGGCTTAAAGAATATATTTTTTGAAAAATAAAACATATATGCATAAAAAACTTAAAATGTAAAAAACCATAAATGCATTTTATTTTATTATAACGATAATCTAGTACTGTTTTGACAAGCTATCCGTTAAGGAAGTCATGCATCTACTTACTATAACCAATTAACTATTAGATTATTTACTTTCATGTCGAAACATGATAAATAATTATTATTAACTTTTAAGGCCAAAATTTGTTAACAGAGCTTCATTATAAAGGTTAATAACAAATTTTGTTGAATGTATAACCATTGTTTCAATCTGCGTATCATTCAAATCATGTAGCCACTGTTAGGGTGATCAACAGCTTGAACAATATTTCAATCTTATCTTTAAAAAGGTTCATCAAATAAAATATTTAATATATATACTCTCCGTAGGGAGTATCATCATATCATGAAGTCGAGGTATATATATAATTTTATTATTGAACTAACAATAGAGCCCGTAGAAAACTTGTTTTGAATTTTCCCCTCCCACTCAATATTTTAAAGTTGGTTTTTATTTTTTGAATAATACACAGATTATGTCTTATATTGTTAATTACATGCTTCCTAAAATAATATCATCTAGATGAAATCTAATATTATTAAAAACATGTAAGTATTAAATAATATATATATCTCTGGATTTATAATTTATAAATGTCATGTATTATTATACATACAGTAGCACTAGCTATTGTATATGACATGTTATCATGGCATATTATCATCTAAACATTGCATAAAGATTAAAAGTAATTAAACAATTTCAATTCATGGTTTTTCTAAGAAAAATTGACTTAATCTACAAACCTAATATCTATTGGATTTCAAACCAATGCCTATCTTCTTTCATTTCCTTCCTTGTACTTACTCATGTTTATAACTATTGACTTGGAGACTTTTGAGCTTTTATATTTATAATTGGTTTAATTTTTGAAAATAAATTTGACATTTATTTTTAAAAATTCTTGAGCCAAATACATTTAATTATTGATCTACCAAAATTTTTATTTATATGACCCAATTTTAAAATCCCAAAATGGGCTTGAGATCAATATAAATAAATTTCGACAAATAGCTATTATTGAGCTTATCAAATTTCTATTTATATTATCTAATCGACAACCAAAATTAGGCTTGGATCTAATATAAATAAATTTAAATTTTTTTGTTAAAATCTAAAAATTTTGACTGAATTATAAATTAGTTAAACTTTAAGGTGCTATGAGATATAAACCCAAAACCTTAATTCCCATATTTTCCTTTGCAGCCGCCACGCCACGTCCAATGCATTACATTCTGTTAGACCTAAATTCAAAAGTTTCAAATATTATATCAAAAAACATAAATTACTAAAGTATATGGTGTCTAATGAAAAAAAAAAAAAGACACCCATCCTTTTTGCTGCTAATTGCAGGAGCATGATTTCATGGCCGATAGTTTTTGTTGCTTCCTGCAGCAAAATATTTTTTTTCTTTTCTTGATTTTTATATTATTTTATAACAAAATAATATTTACAAGAATTCTTATATCATTAATGACTTATAAAAAAAATCTAAAAACAATGAAATAAAATAATCAAGAGAAAAATATAGTGAAAATTGATCATCTCTCTTATTATAAATACAAAAAATTAATACAAGGAAAAAACTAACCATGAATTGAGACAATCATTAACATGCTGATTAAATATATTTATTACGTGGTAAAATATATAAAATTAGTGCCACTTATCTAATACATATAATACAATAAATTGATTTCATATGGTAATTATATATATTAATATGTGATCTCTCTTATATCAATTGTTAGTTTTAAAATTATTTTACAACGAAAATAATATGATCGATTTCTCTACAATATATAAAATTATCATAATCTTGAAATTATATAGTTGCTTTGTCGTTGCAGTAATTAAGGCTCCCAAGTCACGATCTATCACCACCTCTCCTAGTAGATTACAATCTGTCACTAATAATCTTTTAAATTATAGCTCAAATTTAATCTGCACTTGACGTGTGGGTACCTTTTTCACCACTGAAAGTAACTAGTAAGAAAATATTTTTCTTTTTTCTTAATTTGTATTATGCCTTCTCTTTTTTCTTTTGTAGAGAAAAAAATCTTTTTATATTGTAATGTAGAAAACCTTAGGGTCCTTATTTATCTCTTTTTTTTAATTATATTGAATCAAAATAATTGATTTAAATTAAAATAAGATAAAAACCCAAAAGTTTTTGGCGTTACACTTGTTATAATTATAGAAGACCACATTGTAAAATAATATAAAGCCCCTTAAACACAAGTATATTAATTGGAGCCTCCCACCAAATAATATATTCATGTTTTTAACCCAAATAACTAGTTATCTTGCTTATTAATCTAATAGTGGTACAGTCAATTAAATGAGCTAACCCGGGGATTATATGGGTATATACAATAGTGGTTATAATAATTAGGCATGTAATTAAACTAACCCAATTATTTAATTTCAAATCTGCTCCACTATAAGATTGGAACTGGTTTCTATAATAGTATGTTATCTAGGATAGTATTCTCAAATAAAAATTCGACCCATGCCACATTGATTTCTTTACTGAACAATTCTTTGTACCACATCACTAATTAAATTGATATTCCAACTGTCCAATCAATTTAATTATATCTTATTCCTTGACACTTCTTAACTTTTTATAATAATCAATTTCAATATACTAATTGTGTTGACACATTCTGACAAGATAATTCTATGATGAAGTACCGAAAACCTATCAAGAGATATGTTGTACAAATTCAATATTGCTAATCTATAATCTCACTGTTCATAATTGCTCCTACCAAGATGCCGGGTAATCTTGACTACAAATGTATGTCGCGCCCATTGGTAACTTAAATTGAATAATAATCATAAACATGAAAGTATAATTAAGTCAAGACTGAAATTGCAATAAAATCAATGCTTATGAGATTTAATAAGTCTGACAATTACTCCAAGGTTAATTAAATCTCATATGTGATCCAGTTCAATATAATAAAACTACATCAGTAAATTCATACACGATTAAGATAATTTATTCAATGAATTTATTATAGTCTAAACATAAATAGAGCGTTCAACTCTATTTATCAACTATGAACTCAATTTATTTCATCATAAGATAATTTGTATTTATATCTTCTATAAATCTATATTATGATCATATAAATATATATAATATAATGAAATAGACCTTATTTAAAATATTTATGCAATTAAAATATCTAAAAAAATATCTTAAAATTTTATTAATAAAAAAATATATTTATCATAAATAAATAAATTAACATAACACATAATCTCGACACACATCTCCGCACAATCTAACAGCAATTTGTAGGATTCCATGTATAACAATAATAGACCTCCAAGTTGTTGTCAATCGTGAGGTCAATATAATTTCTTTATCACAAATCTATCTCCTTTTTCACATTCTGGAACTATTACTTCATCATTTTCTGCATACCCCAATAAAACCATCTGATGCATCATCAGTGTTGAAACTTTTTTTTCCCCTCGAATTAAAACAAAACACTTGTGTGCACCGTATAGCCTAAACTCACTCATCCAACATAGTAAATGCAACAAATTTTTATTTTTCTCAACCCAACATATATAAATACCACAATATAACTAAAAAAAAAAAAAAAAAAAATCAAAAACCCCTTTAACCAAATACTGCCAATATACACTTCAAGCTATCTCTAACATGCCTTTTATCATGAATTCATGGAAAATATGAGAAGCAATATCTAACAATCTCAAACAATTTTCAAGACTTTTTTTCAATCAATCACAGGGCCATAGAGATATTCGACTTAGCTTTGTCTTTAACATGCATGTTTATTAATCATTTAACTGAAACTAACATGAATCGATGGAAAAATCAAGAGAAACGGCTACAATCGATGGGATGATTGGGCAGTCGCCGGCGAACTTCACTGGTCTGTACTCTCTCACCTCGCGGTCGTGAATTGTTGTTGCCGATATAGGAGATTTCAGCTTCGTAGTCATGGTATTTAGCTTGTGCCAATGTACTTGATGAATTCGTTACAGAGAAAATGAAATGGTTTTGATTTGTTCGCTTTACTTTTGGGGAGGAAAGAGGTGAACAAAGTTTAGACCATTTCCAGAATCCAATATGAAAATCTTAAGTTTATTGGAATTTTTTATCATTAACGTGCTCAATCACGATCTTACCCCGTCTACATAATATAATACCAAATGGAGTACTAACAACAGGAAAGTCTCTGAGAATATACGCGGACACATTCTATGATATCAAAGTGAGAATGAGGGGATGTTTTTGAAAATTACCCTAATAATCTTCTTCGATGGCTTCGGGACGTCCACCGAGATCCGGACTCGCACATGCTATCCAAGGCATTCTCCTGTTGAATCAATGCCAACGTCCTCCACCTTTCCAATCTTTGATCTCAACACACGAGTAGTGCTTACATCCATACACATGATGGAATTGTACCTAAAATGAGACGTGTAAAGACTGTTTCAAGAGGCTACCAATACCACTTGCCAGTTGGTTCTTGAAGCACAATAAGAGCTCTGTCAGAATGCCACCGTCCTCCCGCTAACACCCTCCGTTTATCAGATTCTACGAGAATTATAACACAAAAATGTTGTTTCCCAAGCTCTCCGAGCAGTACGCCAAGCTTTTTGCCGTGCTGTTTGAAGACCATCTCGAGGTATCCCTGTTGTGAGAAGGATTTTTCCAACTAAACAGCCTGCAACAATTTGAACTCCTTTTTCTTTCATACTGCCTATACTGACCATCTCGAGGTATCTTCTTCTCCTTCTTCTATAGTTATTGCCTGATACTTTCTTATTAAGTCTTCTGTTCCCACTTGTCCTGGCTGTGTGATACAACCTGCAATCAATGCTTTTTACTATGCCCTTAACAGCTGTTGAAAACACCCACCAATCTCACTCACTTCCCTGTGTTATTATGAAAACCCGCTTGTGTTAACTCTCGCACTACTCTCTACACTATCAGTGCCCTCTCCCATCCTCTAGGACTTCCGAAAGGCTGAAAACTTAAAGCAAAACAAAAGAAAAGCTAAACGAACTAACACTCAATGGGTCCTGAAGACCCATCTATGCTTCCATTCAGTATTCTCTCCATCAGAGAGAACACTAGTGAAGGATGACGCCAAGGAAAGGGCTTAAGTAAAATGTTTTACATCGATGTCCTTTTTCTAGCTTCAGCCAAAAGCTAGTTACTTCAATTCAAGAAAAATCCAATAGACAAGTTTAATCAATATAAAACGTGAAATATTCCATTCATAGCTCTACATTAAACTTCTACACACCATGAATTGGCCACCACCGCAGTGACCAAACACAACAAAATTACATATGCAATGCAAATGCAAGTAATCAAATTGCTGATAAGATAACTGAGGTAACGATATACAGCAACCCCAAGTAGTGGGCTTCAGTTGAGTTCAGCCTTCAAAATCAGTTTTGACCCACTGCCCATACTTGCTCTTCATCTTCTCATCGAATTCTTTGGCTTTAACCTCAGCAATCTTGGCTGCATTTGCCATGGATTCCTCTTGCACTTGAGCAATTTTCCTGCTCCTCTTCTTTTCCATTGCGTCTCTCTCAGCTTCGATCTCCTCATAATCTCTTACCCAACAACTATGTACAACACAGCTCAATACCAACACCAGCAACTGCATTAGAAACATTGCCATCAAAATCCCGCACTCTAATCTCACCAATACTTTAGCCTCTTTCGGGTCACGTTCTGACTTGAGCATCGAAAGGCTCGTTTTTTCTCTGGTGAACAACGCCAGTGTGCTAAGTAATTGCCCGATCAACGAGGCTAGGAGAAGCGAGACGTGGGTTATGAAGCAGAAGTGAGTGAGCTGAGAGTAGAAACCCACAAAGGAGGAAAGTAGAGAGATGCAAGACACCATGAGGAATGCCAAGCCAAAAGAAGTAGGTGGCATTTTAAGGAGAATTGTTGGGGCTAGAGAAGCTGCAGATAGGATAAAGAGTGTGAAATTGAGACAAGAAAGTAGAAGATTTGGGAAGGAACATGACCTTCTAAGCTTAGAGGAAGCCATTTGTGAATTAATTGATGTAAGGAGCTAGGAGCTAGAATTTGAAATTATATAGCAAGACGAACTTGGCCGTTAGGCAGGCTATAACGGCTATGTTATAGAGGGCCCACTGTTTTGCATCGTTTGGTGTATCATGTCACTCATTCCCTCCACTTGGATTTGAAGTAGTTTAAACGTTTTGAGGTATCTGGCTTTTAAAAGTGGCTACCCGCACAGAACGGGTTGCATAGCAAACTCTAGGGACAATATGCACTTAAGTTAATCTCGAATCTTGACTATTATAAAGCCATTTTGCAATTTGTAGTTGAATAATTTACTTCCACATCAAGACTCACTCGGTTTTAACTATCAGGAACAAGGATTAGCCTGCTCATAAGATTTTATTGCCATTGACCTTCATGAATATAACTAATGGAAGGTGGCCGAAAACCTGCAAGTTCATTCGTCTTTGCTGGTAATGCGCATTGGAGGTTGAGTTCTCTCAATGGTTGTTTCGATGTGTGCAATACTGCAAGTGTTGATTAGTGCAGAATCTTCTTCGAAGGGTAAGAGGATTGCAACAGCAATAATCAAGTCATTTACATCAACAGAGGGTAAGTAATGGAATGACAAATGCCATGAAAACTGAAGCAATCACGATTCACCAACAAAAGCCATACAAACAATCACTATCCAAAAGCCAATTGCATACATGAAGCCACTTTCATTTTGAAGACAAACAGACAACAAAGACTTGTTTGATTTGGTGAATCTTGTTTACACATGTGCAGATTAATGAAGGACCATCATCTGATTTGCTGAATGCTAATCCGCCAATGATCAGTGCACTACCTTCCAGGCATGTGATGCATTCTAATGTGCATTGCATCTTTCAGCTTTTGCCAATCCGCTAAATAATAACGTCCTGGAATGAAAAATTACTATTTAAATATAAAAAACTTCAACAGCTAAGATTAAGAGAAAACAATGCAATTCATTGCCTTCTGGAAAATATGCTGTGTGATTTTCAAAACTGACAGTATAAATACCTCAACAACCAGAATAAGTCCAAAGATAGGCTTACCTGGTTTTTTCACGACTATCAAGAAGAATGGGTTAGAATGGTCTCAACTCTATCCAGTGATGCTTGCAATCGTCCCGAATTCATGTTGAATAACGGTTCATCAGTACCCAGAGCCCTGTTAAATTCAAGATTTCAGCAAAAAGCTATAAAATTATATATACAGAAATATCTTGCATCAAAAAGAGGAATACATCGATAACCGAAAAAATAGAAAAAGAATCACCATTGATTGCTAAACAAAAGTAAGCAGTGTTACAATCATCCATTTTTCTAAGGAGTGATTTGGAATCTTATTAAAAGTAAACATAAACTCTCATGATTACTTCATTGGTAACTGCATAGAAGATCAAGGAACTTGCCCAGTAATCTCTGGAAGAACATAATCTGCCCTCCAACCAAACCGAATATCCACCCCAGGACACAAGCCCAGAGATGTCTTATTCCGGATCCGCGATACTCCATCTCCGCCTAAACATGTAGTGAGTTTCCATTTCCAACCAGTTGCATGCAATTGAAAATTATGGCCTACGCCAACCTGCAATTTTATAAGAGATTGAGCATCATCGCTACAAAATTTGGAATAAACAAGAGCCAGTAAAATCACGCAGATACATATAGCATATTTATCAACTCATGTGGTACATCCTATCAAATATAAAACTCTATCTAATACAGGGTGGTCATGCATGCCTGAGGAAAAAGGGATTAAGTTAAAGGATTAACCTGGAGATTCAGAAATTTGGTTACAGGGATCTTTTTTGAAAGAATGCGTACATCCTGGTGGATAGGCTCATATATGAACTTCCACGGCCTATTAGGAGACAAAGGCTTCAGTATGATCTTTGCTTGGTATTCATTGACTGGAGCATTATAGAACTGGACCATAACATGAGAAAAATAAATAAAACAAAAGAACACCTAACATTGGCTCATAGATTGTAAGGCAAAAAAAAAAGTACATTAAGTTGAACACAGCAACTAGCCAACTTCAAAATTTCAAACACGTGCAATGAACAAAGATGAGTGCTTGTCAACTATTGAAATCTATCCAATGCAGCAATACCCAGACATAAAGAGAAAAGGCATACTTGATTATTACACATACTATTTTCATTTCTATCAAGTGGAACACTTTGTGCCATCCAACATACTGTTCAATCGGATTAAGTTATAAAGGAAACTTTGAATGAACCAGGTACAAGTCCCCTCTATATTTTCAGAAACAGCTTAAGACATGATGGCAGCTTTCGTCCAACCTATAACCTTCATCAATAACTACTAAAGCAATGTATTAACTTCACGAACTGCCTTTTCAAGTATCTTAACTGAAGATAAACTCACACAAAATCTCCAGATTTTGAGATGCCGTGCTGTTCATTATTGGTTCCGGGCAAATACAACACAGACTTTATACATAAATTAATCGAAGGTAAAATTGTGCAAAAAATCAATAATTTAGCTAATTGTAAGAGAAGCTCATGATTGTTTGCAAAAGTAACCATCATCCACAGTAATTAAAAGTTACAAGTTGTTAAAGCATGAGATAAGAAATAGAATAGAACAAATGAAATAAGTAAAAGGCATGGGAATAGCATGAACCTCTAAATTGACACCAACTCGTAACCCTTCGATTTCTTTTCGAAACTTGAGAAACAACTCTGATGGCATCAAATTTATGTTGTAAAGTTCATCCCACGAAGTGGGTTCCTCCCCATTCGAACCCGCTTCCATTTCTCAAGCAAGATTAAGCTGCACAAAATTTGTTTTATTAAAAAAAAAATGTAAAAAATTTAAACCCAATAACCCGTGTGTTTCATGCACTACAGAAGGCAAATAGCAACAGAAAAATTATAAATCATACATAGAGTAGAATTGTGTGGGCTCTGAGTTGAAGAACTAAAAGCTTTCATAGAACTCGATAAATAGACAGTGGTGCTGCTGCTGCAACTTATTTCTACGGGAAATATTGTATGAGGGGGCGTGCTATCCCTGTAGTCATCGCTCGTAATTTTCTAAATTTTAAATGAATCAATTATTTATTATAATCGATTAAGTTCTTAGTGGAGAATTGACTATAGGTTGTCTTTTTCTTTTAAAATAATAAAAATAAAAAAGTTTAATAAATCTGAATTTATTATTATTATTATTTTTCATTGTTGTTATTATTATTATTGTTGTTGTTACTACTCTTGTAATTTTTATATTATCATTGTTATTAAAAATAATTATTTTATGAATAATATAAATAATGACAATAATTAATTAATATTATTTTAATATTTTGTAATAATTTATTTTAATTTTAAGATAAAATAAATAAATTAATGATAATACAACTTATTTTAATTTTAAGTTTTACGATTAAAATAAATAATTTAATATGATTTTTATTCTTGTTCTGATTTCAATTCATTCTAATAACAATCTATTTTAATTCTAACTCATTCTAATTATTAATTAATTAATGCATCATTAAACTATTTATGGTTATTTTTAAAATTAAAGTCTATTTAATTAATTGTTAATACGTTGATGTTAATTTTTTGAATAAGTATATTAATTTTACTGAGAAAAATAGACAATTTATAATTATTGAACAGATTCACTATATCTTATTTACTCCCAAGTCCATTACATCTTGCCATATTCTATAAATAGTACACACCCAATCGCATACCTTAACTGTTCTTTTAGAATTTAGCACTTGACATTCCTGATAAGTGACTAAGCAAATCTTAAAAAGAATTTTAGGTGAAACTTTGATTGTTAATTGTGTATCAGTATCTCCCAGATTGGATTTTGAATAAAAGCATTACAGTTCTGAGATGCATTCTATTAAATTCTTTCCAGTTACGAGGAAACCAACCAAAGTAACTTAGCACAGTTCATGCTACCAAAGTTTCCACAAGATACAAATTAAACGCAACAGCAGAAATCACAAACAGAGCACCATTCAACTATGATATTGATTTCTTAACAAACTGCAAATCAAGCACATAGTGATCCTCTAAGCAACAACACTGGAGAATTTTACTATGCATAACAAGACACTGAAATAACTGAAGGACATGAAACTAAAACATTAATCTCCCCTAGAATTGTTGCAACCCTTGTTAGACTAATGGCAGAGATGGGATCAACTGGGATTTTGGGCGCTTCGGGACATATTTTCGAGCCCACACATGCTTCCCATTGATGGTAAATTTCACTTTGCCGATGCCATTCAGAATCACATCAATGGTTGCTGCTGAGCGAAAAACAATTTTTGCAAAGAGTGACTGCTCACTGGACTGCACATCCTGCATTACCAAGGACTCAATACAATCCCCATAGGCTCTTGTGAAGAATTCTCCGACCTCCCTTTCCTGGACAGGATAACCCTTAGAAAATGTAACGAACATGGTCCTATCATCTGGTGGTACCTCATTTTCTGGAGTCCCCGACTCTAACACATCACTGGGACCAAACCTCATCTGAGAAAATCCAGAGTGAACCGGAGATTGCTGAAAAGGTTGGGCCGTCATCATCTTCTGACTATCTGCTATGCTTTGAGCAGCATTCCTTGCAATGGCTCGTTGCATGATGTCATTCAATGCTCTGATGCATACCTCATTGGCAACTTTGGCCACCCCTTCAGTTGCCTTGAGCCGATTTTCATGGAAAAATCTGAGAGAAATTTCTTTGTCCATCACGCTTTGGGTCAACGGAATAACATTACTCTCGGACGAGCAAGCAAAATGATCGTTGTTAATGCAGTTCAGACATGTGACTGCCTCATCTGCTAGTTCATTGATCAATACGTCAGGTAAGGTTAATATTTTACTTACAATGTCGATGAGGCTTGTTCTCTCCAACCAGAGCCATAAGGCCATAATCTGCATAGATTCCACTGGATCTCGCCATAGGTTGATGGTAAGGAGGGTGTATAAATCCCTGTCAATTGAATGAAACATCTTGAATTCCTGTTCTGAAACAAAAGAAGATGGAGGAGGCATCGTATGTCGGATATTATAGACAGCAGTGCTGAGTTGGTGTAGAGAGACCACCAAAATCACCCAGAAACCTGCTAAAATATCAAAATAGTCATTAACATCTTATGAATTTCAGACATGAGGAAAGGAAGAAACGGATTTGCTGGCTTGGCCATTTACAAAACTACAATTATACGGTTTGGCCATTTACAATATTACAGTTGTACGGCTTTTCAGAGAAAGAAACGTACTTTTTGATAGACAAAATAGTTCAAATCATCAGCATGCAAGTGTCAACCATAACAAAAGTCATAAAATACAATGCAAAAATAAACTTGCAGTCTTCTGATGTAGGACTTGTTTTGTTATGAACTCCTCTCTTTGTGACCAACTAGCATTGCCAAAATGCTCCAGTAGTGATACCATTCTAAGTCCAAGCAAATTTATAGCACTGTGAGCCAACATGCAAACTAGAAATGAGTCAGACTCGTAATTTTGTTGTTTAACACATACTATTAGAATTGTGTTGTCTTCAACATCATATTATGGAAAAAAATACGTCTATGGCAAGGGATAATTAATGATCCTCAAGGAAAACATAGTTGGGGCCATTCATAGTTTTTCCTTTTTCAAGGCATCTAAAATTGGCAGTGAGGAAATTATACAAATGCCTAACATGACAGGCCATATTAATTATTACTCAACAAATGGTTCTGATATCTATCACTGATTCATTTCTAGGCCAATCAGCTGACACTACCAATTATGCAACTAATTTTGACAGCATAGAAAGCATCTATTTTTCATATATCAGTGTGAACTCCTGCTTTTCTACGCATGAAATTTAACAGAGATTCCAAATGAATTAGCTAGTTTATAAGAAGAAGTAATATATGCATACATATTGTTTGGGTAAAATATCGGACAGGCCCCTCGAAGCCCTTCCAGCTCGAGCCAGACACCCCGAGGACAGCTTAGCCCGAGCATCCCTTCTGGTCAAAGCTAGTCAAGGTCGAGGAAATTCAGATATGCTCGAGCCCGAGCACTCCATCACCAGCTCGAGGTCGTCCTGGGTCAAAGCTGGTCAAGGTCGAGAGCTGAGCACTCCTTGCCTGCTCAAGCTCGTCCCGGGTCAAAGATGGTCAAGGTCGAGAGCAGAGCACATCTCTCCTGCTCGCAGGGATCCACGAGCATAGCTGGCAAGACCCGACCCAGGGCAACCCGACCCGTTTTCTCAGAATCCTGGCATGCCTTTTAATGTCTGACCAGGGTCCCACATGGTGTAGTGGTGATCTCATTGCTGGTGGCGGCACATGCCTCAGGTGTAATAACTCCTAGCGCACTTGCCGGCATGGTGATCCGCCACGTGAATCGGGTTAAGGGGACAGTAGCTCATCCACTAGGGAATATTCCGCTAAACCCGTTGTCGAAGGGACCCGGATACCACTAGCGTGGGAGTGGACGACTGGAAAGGAAAAGAGCGGGAAAAATGGAGTATAAAAAGAAACGAAGGGGAACGTTACAAGGGTTGGAACTTCTGATTCAGAAAGGATCTGTAAGCTCAAACAAGTTCTTCCTTTTCTAATTTCTCTCATCTGATTTTCTCTGAAAACACCATACTTATCCAAAAAAGGGGGGCGAAATAATACCCCTTTCATCTTTCCGGTCTCCCTCACTAAGGGAGATACCAAAAAGATAAACCCGATTACTAACTTGAGCGTCGGAGGGTTTCGTGGGACACGCCTGCGATCCTCGACTCTGTTCTACGTGAGTACAGTCCGGAGATCTCCGATTCGAAGAAGATAGCGGAACAGGACGAAGGGGGTAATCCTGCTCGAACTTGTCGCGAGCAGAAGGATCGAGGCACTGTTTGAAGCCGCGAGCAGAAGGCTTGAACAGTCCTGCTCGAGCTGTTTGGAGGCACTGTTTGAATCCGCGAGCAGAAGGCTTGAACAGTCCTGCTCGAGCTGTTTGGAGGCACTGTTGGAAGATTCGAAGCACTGTTGAGGCACGCGGGAAAAACTGCATCAACACATATAGATAAAAACAGTATTATAATGATAAGTTTAGTAGTATTTTTCAGTCCTGGTGCAATGTTTTGCAGATTCTAATTTCACAGAAGTATTCGCTTAATTCATTTATTATACAGGTTTGAACTTGAGGAGGAAACTACATCGATTGTAATCCCTTCACTTATCTTTAAGCGTAAACTTATCTGCATCAAGTTAACTCACAGGCTTGTTATCATATCAAAAATTAAAAACTAATCTATGACATTCAAAAACGACAAATTTCAGGTTTAAAATAAAATTATTGACATTAATCAAAGTTTATCCCCTCAAACCACATACAATATTTATTTTACTAACTACGAAGATCGATTAGTAAGATTTATCATTAATCCACTTGATTTCAATTTAATATACATCGTAATATCATCCCTTGATTTGGTATACCAGTTCATGACAAAGAAATAATTATTTGGAATTTTTTCCACTTAAGATTGATCATAAGTGTCTTTCTAATTGGGTTATTATTAATATATCTATCAAGCAAGAAATGTTTTTCAAATCATCTGTAGCTTTAACTAGGGGTGGGCATTTAATCCGACCCGACCCGATCCGATCCTAAAAATTCGGGTTCGGATCGGATTCGAATGAAGCTTGTAACCCGATCGAGTTAAATTTTGCCAACCCGATCGGATCGGATTAAATTTTGCCAACCCGATCGGATCTGATTGGATCAAACTTGATCCGATCCGAAAATTCAAAGGAAAAAATACTCACAAATAACCGATCCGATCCGATCCGATTACATGTTCGGGTTGAATTTCTCTCAACCCGATTAATCCGAAATCCGATCGGGTCGACCGGAACTCGAATTTGCCCACCCCTAGCTTTAACTGCTAATAATTCACAAATATTTTTATTTTTTTAACATAAATGAAGTAAAACAGAGAGAAGGAAAAGCTCTCCTTTTTTTTTATATTTCTTATTAATAATATAAATTACATAAATTTTTATAAAAAAGAGTACAAGGCTTGATTCCTAGAATTCATAAGCAGAAACAGTAACAAAAACTAAATAGAAAATATCCTAAACTAAAGAGGAAGTATCCTAAAATTCTAATTCTAATTTCCTAATTCTATGGAATCAGATTTCTTTAATTCAAATTATAATTTTCTGATTCTATGGGATCAGATTTCCTAACTCCTACACTCCCCCTCAAGTTGGTGTATAGATATCAATCATGCCCAAGGTGTATAGATATCAATCATGCCCAACTTACATATTAAGTGTTCAAAGTTATGTCTAGCAAGCCTTTAGTTAAGATATCAGCTGTTTGTTGACTAGAATGCACAAACGGCAAGCAAATAGTCTGAAACTTCAAGTTTCTCTTTAATGAAATGTCGATCAATCTCAATATGCTTCGTTCTATTATGCTGGACAAGATTGTGAGCAATACTTATTACAGCCTTATTGTCGCAGTACAACTTCAAAGGAAGTTCCACAGTCTTCTTGAGTTCTTCAAGGATTCTGTATATCCACAATATCTCACAGATCCCTTGAGCCATTGCCCTAAACCCAGCCTCTGCGCTACCTCTGGCAACAACACTTTGCTTTTTACTTCGCTAAGTAACCGAGTTTCCTTACACAAAGGTGTAATACCCAGAAGTAGATCTCCTGTCAGTTACAAAATCTGCCCAATCTGCATCAATAAATACTTCAACACTCCTTTGATTGGTTTTTTTGAAAAACAGACATTTTCCAAGAGTAGACTTCAAATATCTCAAAATTCGATAGACCGCCTCAAGGTGTTCTTTATAAGGTGCGTGCATGAATTGACTAACAACACTTACTGAGAAAGCAATATTCGGCCGAGTAAGGGATAAATAAATTAGTTTCCCAAAGCTTCACATTGGAATCTATGGGAGTTTCAGCCGATCTGCAACCATTCATCCTTGTTTCCTTCAAAAGATCAAGAATATATTTTCTTTGACAGATTACAATTCCTTTTCTTGAACGAGTAATTTCCATGCCAAGGAAATATCTTAGCGCTTCCAAATCCTTAATCTCAAATTCTAATGCAAGACTCTTCTTTAGTCTATTTATCTCAATCATATCATCACCTGTGAGAATAATATTGTCAACATAAACTATTAGTACAACAACCTTTCCTTCAAAAGAAAACTTGAAAAATAAGGTATGGTCAGCTTGTCCTTAAGAATATCCTTGTTTTCTAACAGATTGTGTGAACTTCTCAAACCAAGCTCTTGGAGACTATTTGAGACTGTACAAGGATTTTTTTAGTTTGCACACTTTTGAGCCAAATTTCTCCTCAAAACCTGGTGGACTATCCATGTACACCTCTTCCTCCAAGTCACCATTGAGAAATGCATTCTTCACATCTAGTTGCTGCAAAGGCTAATCTAAATTAGTAGCAATAGATAAAAGTACTCTCACAGTGTTCAACTTTGCAACACGAGCAAATGTCTCCGAGTAATCAATGCCATATGTTTGGGTGAATCCCTTAGCCACCAACCTAATTTTGTATCTTTCTATTGAACCATCAGAGTTATACTTAATAATGAAAACTCATTTACAGCTCACAATAGTTTTCCCAACTGGCAATGCCTCACACTCTAAGTATTGTTCTTTTCAAGAGCTTTCATCTCTTTAAGCACTGCTTCCTTCCACTTTGAAACTTTTAGAGCCTCCTGTACACTGTTAGGAATTTCTATACTAGACAATTGAGAGATGAAAGCAATAAGAGATTAAGATAATTTTGAGTATGACACAAATTTAGATAATGGATGACTAGTACAGGATCTAACCCCTTTACGAATAGCTATAGGAATGTTAAAATCAAAAGATTTAGACTGACTATTAGGAAAAGTCGTACAACCAAAGCCGTACAACCAAATATTTTTAAAGTTAAATCAGCAGAAAGTCTAGCAGTTGAAAAGCAATTTTTAAAAACTTGGAAAAAAGTTTGAAATTTTAAAACTTAGGAGGGCATTCTATTTATTAAATATGCAGCAGTTAAGACAGTCTTTCCCTGTAAATACTTAAGAACTTTAGTTGCAAAAAGTAATGCACGAGCCACCTCTAACAAATGTTTATTTTTTCTTTCAGCAATATCATTCTGTTGAGGTGTATCGATGCAAGAACTATGATGAATTATTCTTTTTTCAATGAAAAAATTTGCCAAGATCATGTTAAAATATTTTTTCCCATTATCACTTCTAAAAACTTGTATGTTAGTCTGAAACTGAGTCTGAACCATATTGTAAAAATTTTTAAAAACTTGTTCATTCTTTTATTTATCTTTCAATAAATACACCCAACAAAGTCGAGTATGATCATTTGTAAATGTAATGAACCATCTCTTGCTAAAAGGTGTACTAATCTTATTTGGACCTCAAACATCATTGTGAATAATAGTAAAAAGTTTTGATTGTTTATATGGTTGTGAAGAAAAAGATGTATGGTGGTGTTTTGCAAATTCACAAATTTCACAATGAAATAAAGATGGGTCTTTATTGCCAAACAACCTAGGAAACATAAGTTTTAAATATCTGAAACTTGGGTGGCCTAATCTTAAATGTCATAACATAATATTATTATTATGAGAAATAGAAATAGATTCAAAGCAGGAACTTATTTGTTGAGATTGTTGCGCCTCAATTCAAATCCATCATCAAAGAAATAGAGTCATTCATGCTGTTTAGCACTGCAAATCATCCTCCCCGAGGTCAAATCCTGGAACACACAATGAATTGGAAAAAAATTAATTTGACAATTTTAATCACGGGCTAGCTTACTGACAGACAAAAGATTACAAGAAAATCTGGGAACATGAAGAACATCGTGAAGAGTGAGTGATGGAGACACTACAACAGAACCTTTTTCCTGCAATGGCTGAAAGAGAGCTATCTGCAATCTTAATTTTCAGGTTACCTGCACAAGGACTATATGAAGAAAAAAAAATTGACAACCTTGTCATATGATCGATTGCCCCTAAATCGATGATCCATGTATGATTAGAGTTGACACCAATGAGAGCAGCTTTTAGGTAATTACCTTTTTGAGCTAATAAATAAGAGTAAATTTTCTTAGACTCAAGAAGCTTGTATAGTTGGTCTATCTGCTCCTTGGTAAAAGGAAACAAACTTGAAGAAGACTGCTACTCTTGATCTAAGACACCAGCCTGAAGTGCACGCCCCACACCACTAGACGTCATCTTCCAGTTTTGAGGCTTGCCATGAATTTTCCAGCATGTTTCCTGAGTATGCCACGGACGTTTGCAGTGGTCGCACTATGGCCTTTCAGACTTCTTACCATCCTTCTTTATTTCCTCTTGAAAACCCCGAGTTATAAGAGCAGAACTTTCTACTTCTGAGTTAGTAATAATAGGAACAGATTTGTTATTAAGCATAACTTTTTACAGTGCTTCTTCTCTCCTAACATCTAAGAAGGCCTCACGAATTGTTGGTAAAAGAGTTTTCCCTAAAACTCGGCCCCTCACCTCATCTAACTCCTTGTTAAGTCCTGCCAAGAACACGAATACACGATCATTCTCCTGTCGTTTCATAAACTGGACACCATCATTCATGCACTCCCAAATATCATTATAACAAAGATCTAACTCTTGCCACAAGGTCACCAATTCATTGTAGTATGATGTTACATCCCGATCACCCTGTTTCGCGTGTCAAAGTTTAGATTTTAGCTCAAAAATCTGCGAAGAATTCTCTAGCTCAGAATATGTATCCCTAACTGCTTCCCAAACATCTTTAGTCGTCGTCAGGTACATAAAAGGATTACCAATTATGGGTTCCATTGAATTCACCAGCCATGCAATAATCAAAGAATTTTCTGATTTCCAAGTCTTGAGAGCAAGATCTTCATCCGCATGTTTTATCATTTCACCTGTCAGATATCCAAGCTTTCATTTGCCTTCCAAGATCAACCGAACGATTTATGACTATTCTGTGTAATTTTTTCCATTTAGACGGTAGACATTCAATAAAAGAGAATTAGTGGATCCCTCCAAACTATTGAATGAGATGGAAGAGTTCAGATTCAAACTCACTGAATTTTCCCCTAACGATGCTAAGTTTTTACTGGTCTCACCAGTTAAAACCATCTTCCATGAATTTTGGTTCGCCATAGATAATCCTTATATTAAAACTTAGGGCGCAGCAAAAGCGTGGTGGGCCCATAACCCACAAGTCCCAGGATCGAAACCTAGCTCTGATACCATAAAGCAAAACAAAGAAAAAGAAAAACTCTCCTTTTTTTTTTATATTCTTATTGATAATATGAATTATATAAGCTTTTATAGAAAAAAACACAAGGCTTGATTCCTATAATTCAAGAGCAGAAACAGTAACAAAAACTAAAGAGAAAATATCCTAAACTAAGGAAGAAATATCCTAAAATTATAATTCTAATTTCCTGATTATATGGGATCAGATTTCTTTAATGTAAATTCTAATTTCTTGATTCTATGAGATCAGATTTCCTGACTTCTACAATAAACTATGACTACCAATTAACAGAACTTAATAGCAGAATAGCACCAACACCTATCTATTTTTTAGGAACTTACCAATCTAATTTATAGGAACTTACATAAAAGCATCCAAATTCAATCTTCAATATTGCTAAATCCACAGAATGTTCATTAATTGCAATCAAAAGCAACAAATCCTCATGGTTAGAGCAATGGAAGCAAATTGCAGAAAGAGGAATGCTGTGGAGGTATTAGATTGATGGTTGCTGAGAAGTCAGTACCACAAACCTGGATATCTGTAATCAAACATGTATAAAAATACGAAATTGCCAGGTCCGAGTAGAATAAAATAGAAAACCTCAACTCAACATTAAGTGGGGTAAAAGAGGAAGGAATAGGTCAAATGTGTGGGAACCTTATCAAATTTGAACAATTATAGTCTAACCGCCAAAAGAAAAGAAGAACAAAACAATAAAACACCAGAAATGCCACTGATTACAGGGGGTACATGCAAGAGGCAGGCAAAAAGGAAAAAAAATAGTAAAAGGTAAATATCTATTCATTCTAGTGTAATTTTGTACTTCAAATACTATGAGAAAAAAAAAATCAGCCAATATTAGAAAGATGAAAAGATATATTTAGATACTTGTATGATACAATGGAGCAATCTAGTCACCATCTAAAAGCCAAAGGAAACAAGGAAAAAGGAAGAGTACAGCCGCAGATAAAATCTCCAAAATACACAAGTGGTATACCTAAAGCTACAAGTACAATCGACAAAGAATACAAGATAAACGAAGCAAACTGACTGCCAGAGACAACAACATGAAATTTCTTCCAACTTCTAGGCTCATAACATGAAAATAAAAAGAAGTTAAATTTCAATACTATTTGTTGTCCACATCTTTGCCATGAAATGCTAAAACAGTTATATGTTGGGACTTGCGGCAGCAACACATTGCAGATCAGACAATGAGAAAGAACGCCAGGGAGAGTTTCGTCGAGGAGGTGGTGGCAGTGATCCATCGCTGGGATATTTTTTACCTTGGGGATGTAACGGTGGAAGATGATACCAATGTGATGAAGCAGTCAAGTCGGAATCCCCATTGTGATTCATATCAGAGCTTTTCACGGTCATTCCCAAAACCACGGTGCTTTGACCACAGCTGGCCGGTTTCTTTGACGTCCCTCTCCCGTTACTTTGAAATTGGTGGTTGTGATTCTTATCAAATAAGTTATTATGAGCCAATAGATTCTTGCGTTTCCTGGTGTATGGATCTTCTGGCTTCGCAAGTTCTTTGACAGACGAAGCAGAGGAGACATCAGCTAGGCTTGTGAAAGACTTTGATTTCCCATTATAAAAACTGGATATACCTCTCCTAATATGTGGAACGAAAAATTAAAACAAGTTTAGAACCATAGAAAACAACACCATCGTAAGTATAACAAGAACTAGTAAATTGGGCTTGTACAGTAATATAAACTTTGATAATTTAGAATAAACACCACCAAGCAACAACAGTCAAAATATTCTAGTTATAACAACTAAATATCTATTAAAAAAATGCATCAATCTCTCACAATCTAATACATGGAAAGCTGCACTTAAGATGAAAAATCAATATTCTAAACTGCAGTATTTCAGCATCTGCAATTAAAGACGGCTTTAATGTATGTTTTTTGACCCCCTTTTATGTTGGCATTTGAAGTTGAGATATTCACTGAAACTAAATGCCTAATTACTTCCATAAATCAGAATGAGTGTAAATACTTCAATAAATAACATCACAATACAAAGCTTCAAAGAAAGCATCTTAATTTGCTTACCGTTTCTAAATCAAAATACACCAACAAACAAACATTCCCAATTTTCTAAAAGCCATCTTTAGAGTTCATAAAACTTTAACCATTCAATATAATTACACTAAAAAAAAAAAAAATACACAACCAAAAAATAAATAAATATATAAACAACACAAAATAAAAACTAAAAAATAGAAAAAGAAAAAGACCTACTTGATAGGCAAAACTTGCTCCAAAGAATTCAAAGTATCCAAGGGTCCTTTATACGAGCTCTGCACCTCGTTTGAATCTTCACCGTCCGATGAAACCTCAGAGACGTCACTGCTCCTCCCAATCGACGACGAACTACTAGAGTCCTCCCTCTCTTCCCCCACCGGAAACCTCCTATCACCGGTAAAAGCTTTAGTCTCCGGTGACTCGTAGACCGACGACACACACTGCATGAACTTGGACCGTTGGACTGGATTACTGGTGTTTCTCTCCAAAGCAATGGACATCGTTCAAAACCACAAATGAAGATCGATCAAATAGACCAAAAAATTATTAAAATAAAAACAGTGAAGGCCTGCTAAGTTTTATAATAGCAACTGCTGCTGCTTCTGCTCTGGCACATGGGCTGGCGATATTTTCACCATTGCTTATGAGAGAGAGAAAAGAAAAAAGCTTTAGATTTTTGTTTAATTAATTGATTAATTAGGATTTTAAAATTAATAAATTAATAACTAATAATAGAATAATAAATAAGGAAGGTGCAGCCTTATCCTGTCCGTCGAAAAATGTCGTCTTTTAATGTTGGGAAACCAAAAGAAGATTATCTGTTTCAGATATTTTTTTATAAATCTATAAAGTTAAAATGAAAAAGAGATAATAAGAACCGTAGGCAAGGTAAAAACAGAATCAGATGCTTCGAGTCTGGGCAACTAGTCAACTACAAGGCTAGGGTTGACTCTTGTATGCCACGTGGACGGCTTGATTTTGGTATTGGTTTCACCGATCGTTTTATCAAGTTTTTTTTCATACATATATATATATATATATATATATATATATATATATATATATGTAATTGAATTGAAACAGGTTGTTTTATCGAATTAATTCATATAAATTTCTTTTTTAAAAAAATCATATAAAATTACTGAAAATCATAATTTGTGAGGGAAAAAAATAATAATGATGAAGCTAACAAGTGCTTACAAATGCATGGAGGGGCTGGATAAGTGGCTAAGAGTTTTAATTATTTAATATAATTCGTAGATTCTAATTGTAATTAGTTTAAGCAATAAAAAAAATTAGAAAATGTACACACAAGATATTATTTTAAAACTTCAATGGAGAGAGTGACAAGAAATTCATGTTAAATTGTGCGTAACATTTACCCATATGTTCGATTTAGCTACAATCCTCATGGCTTGTAAAGGATTTTTTGTGGGTCTATTTCAACTTTAGTTTTTTACTTAAAAATTTTAAATTTAACATATATTTTGAATCAATAATTTAATGCAATTTGATTTTCACTGTCCAATTAAAACGCCCGTGCGACACATTGAACTGCCAGCAAATGCAATGACGTGTTGTAATCTAGCTTTCAAAAGTCAAAAACTTTCATTACTGCTCTGACTTTTGTAGGCAATAATTATTCTCGAGGGTCTCGAGGTTAACAAGCTGTTTATATATATACAATTTAATGATTTAATAATTTAATTAATTAAATTTTAATTAGTTAAATCATTAAATCAGTTTATTTTTTTAACTTAATAAAAATTTTCAGTTGATAAATTATTAAATTATTAAAATACACTAAAAAATATTATTATCTAATTAATTAATTTTTATTTTTACCTAAATAAAATTTAATAATTAATATTATTACACATTTATATAATTTTTAATAATATAGTGCTAGACTATTAATCTATTATGATTTTTTTTTTATTTTCTTCAAATTAGTGTTATTTTCATAATTTTTATGAATATTTTTATATAAAAACATCATAAAATACAATAAAATTTATTAACATATACTAGTTTAGAATATTAAATAATTATATTGAATTGAAGATTATTTATATTATGATAATATATCTTATTTATATTTTTTGAGATGTTTATTATTTGTTTTACATTTACAATTCGTAAGAGCCATAAAAATATTAATTTTTAGATTTTTAAAGTTAAAAAAAAAACTTAATATTTATTTTTAGTAATTTAGATTAAAAATATATATATTATGAAGATTCAGATATTTAATTTTATTTAAAATTAAACATTCAAATTTATCTAAATTTCAGATAAAAAATAATAAACACCACCTAAATTTCAATTGTATTTGTTGTAATGTATCGATCTAACGGTTTAAAAATTGTCCAATTTATTTAAAATGTATGGGGAAACGTTATTATTAATGGCATTAAAATTTTACTTTGGGGCGGCTTAAAATAAATGGCCAAATGTGATTTTGACAAGTCATAATTATGTATTGAAAAATATTCTTAGAATTACTCTTACTAATTATCACCCCTACTATAGAATACACTTTGAGCGACATGAGAGAGGAAATAGTTTTGCTTAATTATAAGTTTACAAACTAGGGTACAAACACTGTATTAAAAATTTATGACGATTAACTTTTGAAATTTACATATTTATTTTTTCCACAGATACTCTTAAAAAATATATTTTGTATGAGTAAATTTATATTATTGACACAAATTTTAGAAGTAATAATTACTTATAAGAGAGTGACAATGGGAGTTGGGACTCAGGCCACCCACACTTAGAGTATGTTTGAGATTGAAGTGTTGTAAGAGTATGCTTGAGATTGAAGTGTTGTAAGAGTATGTTTGAAATTGAAGTGTTGTAATTTTTAAACTATAGTTACTGTAAAAAAATTTGTAATTATAAAATAAAAGTTAATAATATATAATAAATATATTTTTTAAATAATAATTTTGATAAAATTATTAAAGAGATATAATAGATTTTTCATCATACAAGTAAAAAAATTATATTAACATACCTTCTAAGTTTTAGCAGCTAGTGTTTACTAAATACTTTAGTGCTATAACTCAAAAATTACAAATGTCCAACCTCAATTCCAAATTTATCGTTAATGGTTCACAACTCTCTAGTCTCTACTCTAAATTTAAAGTTTAACAGTTCAATTCTCTTCGTTTATATTATCTCGCTTAAGTGATCTTCTATTAAGCAGAGGATGGTCTGATAAATATTGTACTAATACCAAAGTAAGCACTCAATTAAAAATATAAAATTTTATAAAATTATATTTAGATATAATTAATTACGCAATCTTTGTTTTTTTTAATTTTAAAAATCTGCTATTGAATTAGATATTTAAATTTGTTAAGATCCAAAAATTATTTTTATTTTTCATTTTTCAAATGTATAAAATTTTGTAGGAAATTACATGTAATATGCTCCAAAAAGAAAAGAAAAAATTACAAATATATACTTTATGAGTAATTTTAAAATGAGAGAATCTATTAATAAGTTAAAAGATAAAAAAAATCATACGCATTAATAGAATATAATTTATCTTATAATATATTAAAAGATTTTCATCTCAAAAATTTTGAGAGCATGAATTCTTATTCCAAATTTAACGAAAACTCGAATTTCTCTCATAATAAAGATAATTTTCCTCTAGTATTGCATAAGGGTCTATTTTTAAACCGTGCCATACTAGAGTTTATAGCAATGTCCTTCTCCTTGTTTTTTTTTATTGTAATATATCAGTAATATATATATATTATATAACGCTATCCCTTCGTTAGTTCTTTTATTGAAATAAAATATCTTTTTTTGTAAAATTACTCATCCCTTTATCACTTATGAGTTGCAATCGATTTTCACATGGACATTCATGGATGAGATACGAAAATACAACAATACCCTTAGTTTTAATTTCCCAGACAATTAATTAAAGTATCATTACATTTGTACATACAGTTCTCACTTGTACATACTTGGATTTGGGTCTTATGATGTTCAACATTTCCTTTCTGGTTTGAATGTAGTGATAGAAACGTAACATATTGACGTTCTGCTTGGGGTCAAAACTGCATAATGATTTCTTAAAAATATAATTTTTCTTACACTCAACCAAGAGATCATTAATTTTCGGATCTTACTTAATATTATATGTAACTACTAAATTTAAGATCTATTTAAAATTAAAATTAAAATTCAATAAATTGTTTATTTTATAACTTTTTTTTTATAAAAATAGTCATAATTTTTTTTTTTATTTTGACAACAACATTTAAAAACAGATGAGGGTTACTTTTTGTAAGCATCTTATTAAATAAGACACTATATTTTTTAAAAGTTTTTATTTTATCCTTAGTATTTTAATAAAAAGATAATTATATATTATTTTTTTTATAAACTTTAATAAATAAATTATTACATATCATATTATCACTACAATTATCCATTACAATTACTGTATATTTTCATCAATAACAATTTAGTGTGAATGTAATAAATATTAAATTTTATTTTATTTAAATTATGTATAAGTTTAAATTTTTATCATTTTTTTAACAATAAAATTCATTATATTTTATTTAATTAATTTTTTTACATTGTATAATTTTATGTATTTAAAAAAAAAGATATTTTTAAATAATTTATTAGACATACTCTAAAAATAAAAGACAATTTAAACTCATTTTGATCATTACATAATAAAATAACATTTTCATAATAAAATTTATCAAACGCATGTACTTTATTTTTTAAACTCACAACAACCGCAATAATATAATTGACCAAACACTAAGGTAGTGTTTTTTTTTTTTTTAATCTAAAATCTAAATAAGTATAAATATTACTGAAATCTAAATAAGTCTTAATGTATATATTTAAAAAATATGTTTATTTTTTTATTATTTAACGTCTGAATATAAGTGGTAAGTTGTTTGATTTTATAAGCTTAAAATATCTTAATTATAATATTTTTACACTTATGATATTGAAAATATTATATATATTTTAAGTTTAAATAAGTATATATTTATAATGTTTTATAGTACAATAGTTTTTATATGTTATAAATATTCATAAGGTAAGCATTTGATATATGATTTATGAAAAATAATTTTGATAATATTATTTTTTTACAATTTAACATAATATTTATACACAAAAATTATTATTTAATAATAAAAGAATTTATTTAAAATCCAAATTCAATGTGTATTAAATATTTAATACCAAATATAACTTAAGATCAAGTGAAATTCTAATACAACATCTAATAGCTATGTAGAAAATAAATACATTTAATAAGGTTATTTGTGAGAAAAAATAATAATTTTTCACTCAGACATTTTATCATTAAGATAAAAATCATGAAATTTTATTTTTTTTATTCACATAAAAATATCTTACAATAAGATTTCAAACGTAAAAATAAATAAATTAAAATATCAAAATATCTTAAATTAAACTAAATTAATACTTTAAATAAAAAACAAACCCCCCCTAAATCTTTTTTTTAATGAACATCTTATTTTATTACATAATAAAATAGACTTATTTAATTAATTATCACAATCTAAAACTGATCGGTATTAGTATTTTTGTGTAGGGGCACTATAGTCTTTTAACATATCACCGGGGGTCGTTGCTTATAATGGATCACACAGTTTGATGGAGTGTATATAATTGTAATTTTAAGTTTTTTGAGGCATGTTGAAAACAAAAAGGGTGACTGAGGCAGTTGAGCATTTTGTAATTTGCTTGACCGTAATAGCCGACGCCATCACAAATCCAGCAGAACAGAACCTGCAAAAGGGGAAAAGGAGTGACCGTGAGAGGCCGGTGCCAAAATGTCAAGTAACAGCAGCAGAATGGAAACATTCGAGGATTTTGTGAAAGTTCACGGTGTGCTCTTGGCAGCGTCGGGGCTACCTCAGTCGCTGCACCGTCAACTCTTCCAAAAGCTCACCACCGAAACTTTCGATGCCGGCTCTCATTTTAAAATCGAGGTTTGCGAGGGCGGCCGCCGGAGAAGGCTCGTGCTGTCCTCTCAATCCATGCCTAAAGAATCAAACGTTTTCCTCGTCGACCATGCCTGGACTTTCCGTCTCTCCGATGCTTTTAATCAGGTCCTTGCCATGCTCTTTCCAGAACGCTAATTTTAGGGTATGTTTGAGATTGAGGTTAAGTAACTCCAGCTTTTAAGCTACGACATTTGGTAAACATCAGTTCTTATAGCTTAAAATCTGTATTAATATAACTTTTTCCTTATTGAATTAAAAATTTATTATATCTTTAATAATTTTTTAAAAATTATATTTATTATATATTATTAACTTTTATTTTATAATTATAATTTCTTTTACTATTACAAACATACCTTTATTCTTGTATGTGCATTTTCAAGAGTTTAAAAAAATGAATAAAAATGAGTTTGGACTGCTTTATGAAGAGAATTGATAGCTATAAATAAAAATGAATTGAGTTTGAAAATAGCATTAATTTTGAGTTGTGTTTTGCATTCTTATGATAACAGAGTGATGATGGAACATGGTTTGGAGTTTTGATACTGACAATTGGCAATTTCTGAGTGATTGCAGCTACACGGGGTGCCGGGGCTGGCTCAGAGAATGGCTTCTTTGATGTGTGTAGATACTGATATTGATGCAGATAGTGAAGAAGTGGGCGTTGCAAATGGAGTTTTGCATGAGAATGGCACCAAATCAAATCTTGAGGACATTCTGCATGGCGAGATTCGTAATGCAACTGAAAAAGGTGATGGTACTGTTAAATGGTTGGAGCTTGAGGATGCTGACATTCATGATGATATGCTTCTGTCTCTCAATTTGTCTAATAAATTTCCGGTTCGTCAAGTTAATCTTATATGCATACCTTTTGTAATATAGCATGAAGCATATTTTTCTGTTGACACCAATTATTTTGGTTGTCCATATTGATGTTTTTCATTGGTGGTTTAGACATGGACTGTCGTTTTAATCATTGTTTATCCTTTAATGCTCTCTATTCTTCATGCTCCTTGTTGCACTAGGATTTACAAGCACTTAGCCTCTGTGGAAACAAGCTCGAGACTGTGGAAATTATTGTGCAGGAAGTTACCAAATTAAAATATCTAAGGGCTTTGTGGCTGAATAACAATCCAGTTCTGAAGAAATGGTACGACAGCTGATAAATGTATAATTGTTATGATCATTTAAAGTTAGTGCTAGTAATTTTCTGTCAGGAGGTGACTGAATTACATTTTTTTTTTCAGTGACCGTCGCACAGAAGATGCAATTTTACAAGGATGTCCTAAACTGGAAATCTACAACTCAAATTTCACCATTAATTTTGGTAAATGGGCATTGGGATTTTGTGGAGAAGCTTATGACAAGGATAATCCAATCAGTCTTTGTCTGAGAGACCATCCCTTGCAAAGTGTGACCTCACTTGACCTTTCAGATAGATGTATTCACAACCTGGTCAATAAGGTGTCAACATCTTTGCTGTAATCTATTTTTTATTTTCTTTCTCTTCTTTTGTTAACTAGTTACTTTTCCCCTTTTAATTGTAATCCATGCAAATTAAGTATTTCCATATTCAGGAATCATTCTCTATTAAGAAATTAAGGTCAAGAAATCTAGCATGCCATGCACTTTGTTCAGAGTTTCTGCTTGTTCTTTCAAGCAATGTATTTGTCCTTTGAGGAGTTTATTTTTTATGATTCATTTTTTTCTCTCTTCATACAGGCATTTTCACCGGCTGAGATGCCATCTCTTTCGCATTTGAATATTCGGGGAAACCCACTAGAGCAGAATTCAGTTTGTGAACTGTTGGAAGTCTTGAAGGGATTTCCTTACCTGCAATCTTTGGGGGTATTTTTCTTTCTAGAAATAGTATTTTAGTTTTCCAGCAGAGACAGTGATGAAGGTAAAACACTTATTTGAAGGATATTTCAGATCTTCACCTTTTTTCTGTAGGTTGATATACCTGGCCCTCTTGGAGAAAGTGCCATTGAGATTCTTGAATCTCTTCCCACTCTTTGTACATTGAATGGTGTCCCTGCTTCTAAAATTTTAGAAGACGGGAAACATGTGATCGATTCAATGCTTCAAGCACGCCTTCCTGAATGGAGTGCTGATCAACCTCCTGCTGACCGTGTTCTTAGTGCAATGTGGTTGTATTTGATGACATATAGGCTTGCCAGTGAGGAAAAGATAGATGAAACATCTGTATGGTGTGTTCTTTTCTGTTGATCTTACAACTTGCCTCATATCTTTTATCCTAAATGCTCTGCTTTTTGCTACAAAAACATTTAGATCAGTGCTCTGCCTGGTGTAATTTGATCTCATAAGTCAATTGAGAGGGAAAGGGTTTTTGGAGAAAATATTTAAAACAGATTTAATTAGCTACAGAAAATTTGAGCTCTTCATCTTTTTTTTTTTTTTTTTTTCAAACTGATGCTTGTAAATACGATGTTACTTTATTGATAAAGTTGGGAGAGAAGTGTTTCCAAGTAAGTAGGTTGAAATTTTTCCTTTTGGCTAATGCCATCTGAAGGAATGCGGGCAGCTGTGGGTGAAACTTGTGGGATGAGGAGAAACACAAGTAGAAGTCCTGTAAACGAATCAAGGAATAGAACTCTTAGGTGAGGGGTGATGTTATATGATAGTAGAACATGCTTTTAGAGAGTTATAAAGTGGTTATCATATAACAGTTAGTAAGAATACATTCTTTAAAGAAGATCAAAACTCGTGGATTTTACTAAGATTGAAAAATCTGGTTTTTAAGAAGTTTCTTGACAGGAAAGGCTTTAGGACATTCATTTGAACTACAAATAGTCTTAGTGACAGTGACATGCTAAAGATATGTCTGACAGAGCTTTTATTATGTAAAAACTAATTGCTAAAAGGTGAGTTGCGAATTTGGTTCGCATACCAAAATTATTTAATCAACAAATTGGTACTCTTGACTTTAATGATCTGTTATTCTTGATAAGTTCATGAAAGCTACTTGGGAGAAGGGCATTGTTAGTGATATCCATGAACGTGATTGGATTGTAGGACTCATTTATGGCTTAAAGGTAGGTTAAGGATTCTGTCTTATGGGATTGCACAGTTATCGCTATATTTTGGGTCCTATGGATTGAAAGAAACTTACAAATTTTCCAGAACAAATTGATGGAGGATTACATGTTTCTTTGGGACAGAGTTAAATTCTGGGCTTCTCTATGTGCTTCTATCTCTCCGGACTTTAAAGATTTGTCTTTCTTTTTTCTTTTGATTAACTGGGAAGCAGCTATGGTGTAATTTCATTAGGTAGAATTTTTTATCTTTTAGCATTTACAGTTCCTGGGCTTGGGTTTTTTTTCGTCTTTGGTCTTTATGCACTACTTGTCCCTCCTCTATGTACATTTCCTAATCTAATATACTGATTTTGTTTCTGAACCCAAAAAAAAGGGGCTTATGGCTTTAGTGTAATTATGTCTCTAGCTGTTGGATTTGTGACAAATAAATAGAATAAAAATATACCATTCAGAGCTTCTGAGCTTCTTTGTGAGTCAAACTTTAGTCTTTTATTTCTCATACACATTCAACAATTACACACCTAACAACAATGAGTGTGTCAGTGTCTCCCATTTCGATTGCCATGTTGTATCATTTCATTTTGTAGCAACAACGTACATGGTACTAATATTAGGGAAGTTGAGGTTATGCTTTATCAGTATAGTAAAGAACTACTTGTCCTTTAATTTTGTTTCATTGGCCGTGCGGTAAATCTTACAATTATCACTGCCTTTGACAACTGTAAATGAAAGTCATGGTAATTTTTTTCTTTTTTTAAATGTTAGTAGTGATAATTAAAGCACTTTCTCACCCATCTGACCGGTGCTCGAACCAATAACTTCTGTTTCAACTCAAGAGATTTTACCAACTGAACTAGCTGGCACCTACAATGAATGATCATTTCTTTGGGCTTTCTGCAGGTATGTTATGGATGAATTAGGTTCAGCTGTGCAGCATAGTGATGAGCCAAATTTCAGAGTAGCTCCTTTCCTTTTCATGCCAGAAGGGAAAATATCATCAGCTGTGAGGTTTGATGCTCATCTTTTACCTGCAGCACTTTTTTGAGTCTTTCATTGTACCCTGTTTCTGTTGTTGATATTGATATCTAAAGTGTAGTTATAATAGAGTTCATATATGTTCCTTTTGATTCGAATGATTATATATTTAGTTTTTGCAAAAACATATTTTTTATATTCTTAATTGTTAATATTTACGCATTGAAAAACATATTCCCTGCACTCTTCCTATGAAACATAAAAAACAATTCTTGTGAAAGCCATAACATGAATAAATTTTCTCCTTCAGCTTTTCTATATTATGGCCAATACAGAATGTTTACAAAAGTGATGAGTGCACTCGTGATTTCTTATATGGTATTGGGGAGGACAAACAACGATCTGCCAGACTTACAGCTTGGTTTCATACGCCACAGAGTTATTTTATCAAGGTATTATCTCCTATTACTAACCCCACAAATATTTCCTTCTTGAAATATAGTTCACTTCTAATTTGGTATTAATTATTCATTGAATCATGCAGGAGTATGAGAAGCACAGCCAGAAATTGCGGTTCAAAAGTTTGAGTTACACACCTACCAAGGCTTCTACCAATAAATGTCTGCATCGTAGTGACGGATGTGCTTTACGTGTTTACACTGACATACCTCATGTGGAAGAATTTTTGACTCGTACTGAGTTTGTAATCAGTAAGTGTAGTGATTCATTGATGGAAGGGTTTCTATTTTCTGTTTGACTAGTTTAATCTATATATTGCCTGTTTACTGGCTTCGAGACAATATACATCCTACGTGGCCCCCACAGTTTTTAATTTTTCATTTGCGAGATTTGTGATTATAATTGGGTTTACTTCTAGATTGACTTGTGCTTCTTGCTTAGATTTTAATTTCTGGTTGGGGGTATGGTTCGTTGGAAAAGTTCGCCATCTTGGTGTCATTAATTTTACACTTCATACCCCCTATGCCTTTATACTTCTGATATTTCCTTTCCTCTTCCTCTTACAGCAACAGAGCCGAACGATGCAGATATTGTATGGACAAGTTTGCAGGTGGATGAGGACATGAAAAAGGCTACTGGAATAACAGATCAGCAATATATAAACCAATTTCCTTTTGAGTCTTGCCTTGTAATGAAACATCATTTGGCAGAGACCATTCAGAAGGTTGGAATAGCAAACTAATTTCTCATTGCACAAAAAGCATATTACAAGAACTGAACTGTTATCTGTTAAAAAGTTAAAATGAGCACTTCTCTTGTCAATATTTATTATATATATCAACTTAACAGAGTAACGTGCTTAATGTTCCAAGACTGGAAAAAAAAAAGGGACTAGCAATTGATTCTGCTAGACGTCATTAACTCTAAATTTCTCCTTCCAACAGGCACATGGCTCTCCTGAATGGTTGCAGCCTACTTACAATCTTGAAACGCATCTATCTCAACTTATTGGTGACTATTACATACGGAAAAGAGATGGGCTTAATAATTTATGGATCTTAAAACCTTGGAACATGGCACGGACTATTGATACCTCTGTGACTGATGATTTATCTGCTATTATCCGTCTCATGGAAACTGGTCCAAAAATATGCCAGAAATATATTGAGCTCCCTGCTTTGTTCCAAGGAAGGAAATTTGATCTTCGTTACATAGTACTGGTTCGCAGTATGGACCCTTTAGAAATATTCCTTTCAGATGTTTTCTGGGTATGCTCATTCCTCTAAGATTTTATAAAATGATAGGATGATGTGAATATTATTTCCTTACTTTTCTCATGTTGATAATTAAGGAATGCTTTCTGCTAATTTAGATGCTTATGTATTAGGTTTTTTTTTTACCCCCTTGCTATATTTTCAGGTTAGACTGGCAAACAATCCATATTCTTTGGATAAGCACAGTTTCTTTGAGTACGAGACACACTTTACAGTTATGGTATGTTTAAGCTTCATGACTGTTTTTAATCTCCGGGCAGTTAAGCATGTACAGAGGCCCTCCGTTTCAGTTGAACTCTGATTTTGATGAAAGAGAATCTGATATTTATTGGAAATTACTTGTTTTACTTGAATTATGTTTCAACACTTCAATGGAACCTTTAAATTTAGTCCTTTCAAAAACTTCCTGTTGTTTTCAGAATTATGGTCGGAGATTGAATCACATGAACACACTGGATTTTGTGAGGGAGTTTGAAGCAGAACACAAAGGTATTAGAACTTTCTTAACTGGTGAAATACTGATTGCCTATCAATTTAGAAAGTTGGTGATCACAAAGTAATAGCATATCATCAACATGCTTGAATTGACGTGCAATGTTGGTATCTATGTTCGCTTCAGTTAAATGGTTAGAAATTCATCAGAGAGTCAAAAATATGATCCGATCTGTCTTCGAGGCAGCTGCTGTTGCACATCCAGAGATGCACAGTTCACAATCTAGGGCCATGTATGGCGTGGATATAATGCTTGATAGCTCGTTTCAGCCCAAGTTACTGGAGGTTTGTAACTTTAGCTGACATTTCCCACCTTTGGGCATAAATAATTGGAATGCTGTTTGAATTGAGACCTCTATTATCTAAATTTCGTAAATCTTGATATGGTGTGTTTGTTTGCCAAATATTAAGCAAACAAAAGATTTGTCTTTGCTCAATGAAAATAATGCGTATGTTGTGTGTTATGCAGGTTACTTACTGTCCAGACTGCACAAGAGCATGCAAGTATGATACAGCAGCTTTAGTCACAGGGGAAGTAGTCAAAGGTGTTGATTTCTTCAATTATGTCTTTGGTTGTCTCTTTCTAAATGAAACTGCACATGTAACCCCATTGTAAAGCAGCTATATTCATTTGTACCAAGTGTCGCAATAGATTGTCAGCGTGCCATTCTTCTCCTTATTTCCTTATCAAAATTTTGTCGTCAAAAGATTTCCCTGATGGATTACAGAGTTTGTCCACCATGTGTGTGCAAGGTCTTACCATTTCATTTCGAAGTGATCCTATACCCTTATGCTATAGTAGCAGAGTCCATGACTGCAGAGGCTATTTCGTCTATGTTTTTTGTTTGGTTTGGTGCCTAATATTAGTTGGTACTGGGATAATGCGGACTTGGGTGTATGATTCCTAGAATTTTCACTTTTCAAGTTTACGAGTAAATCTAAGCCAACGGATTTATGAATCTTGAGATCGGTTGCCCTGGCTGTAACTGTAATGGTGGGAAAATCTTTAACCCCTGGGTGTACAGCCGTGTAATTGAATTGACTTTTGTTACGTGTATTGGGTTAATTTTTAAAGGGACCTATTTTGACAAAACATCAATTGTTCCCAACTTTTTGCTAGGCATCTTCAGTCTGTTACTGGTGTCCGTTAAATTTAACGGCGGTGGCGGTGACGGTGACTGGATTTTTGCTTTTGTAATGGTTACTATGCAGTTCAGCTTACATTAGTGATGGGGATTGAATCTTAACGATAAATGAACCTTAATTTTCATTTAATTACAGAAGCAGAATAATAATTTGGCACCTATTTACCCAAAAGTTCGCTAAAATATCAAAACAGAACTCTGGACGTTGCAACAGCCTGAAGCGGAATTAAAGAGACTATTAGTAATACAATTAAAATTGTGAAATTAAAAAGATAGCTTTAAAAGCTTTTAACATTGCACCAGTGGTCTAGTGGTAGAATAATCCTTCTATGCAAAGGCTGAATCGGCCAAGAAAAATTTTCACCAAATCAGAAATGTTGAGCTGAAATTACAATAAATTCAATACCCACCAAAGGAAGAGAAACTGTGTTTATGTACATGGAACCAGCTGAAATTACAATAATTTCAATACCCACCAAAGAAAAAGAAACTCTGTTTTATGTACATGGAACCATATACCTAGGGCTGGTGGAAAAAGTGAAAAATGTACTCCCATAATGGAGGGATGTCGAACCTACTTTTCTTCACAAGAAATCACAACACAAAAATATATCTTCACAGGAAAATTACAAAGTAAATATCAATCTACACATTTCTCTTCAAAGGGAACAATTACGCTTTCTCATGCTCATTTGATTCTTCTGGTACATATTGATTTCTTGATATCAAAATTTTCTTTTGCAATTCAAGATTTGACATCCGCTCAACCTCCAATGCTCGCTCAAGCTTTTTAACAAGTTGCGTTTGTGTTAGAACAACAGTTATAATTTTTACACCAAGTTAAATAAGCACCAGAGTGTGTGTGAATGTAGAAAACGGTGGGGGGAGGGGGTAAGGAAATCATTCATGGAGAGTAAACATAATCCATAAGATGGTTGGTACCTTTGCTGCTCGGGTACTCCATTCTCCTAAAATTGCTCTAAGCCTTTCATTCTCTTCCACATACTGTTTTAATATTTTCATTTAAAAAAAAAAAAAAGAAAGTAAATACATGGATGTGACAATCCCATAACAAAAGTTTTTCCCGAGATACATTCATGGCATAAACCACATCATGAAATTTCTAAGTCTTCTATAACCAAACAAATACAATGCTAATTTTCTGCAAGACTAGGACAACTTCAGGAAATTGACAATTTCCTAGCATACAAGGTAAAGGTGGCAGTTTATACTCAGATTTAGCAGCTGACTAGCTTAGCCAAAGAGAAATATTAAAATATCTATGAAAGACTACCCAATTATCTTTAAATGTTCACACTTAGATTCGTAAAGAAGGACATGCAATGATTTTAATCAATAAGTTGGTAGGGATTTGCTTTATCTTATCTCACAAAAACAAGATAGTCTTAATCTTATCTCACAAATATTAGATATAAAAGACTATGTAGTTACCAAACAGAAAGGATAGCACTTTAAATCTTCTATCTAGTGATCAAGTTGTTCACTTTTTTTAATACTGCCCTCATGCTCTAGTACTCTCTCTATGTGAAATATTTCCATTTTAGTACAATAACACATGACTAAGATTTCGTGAAAAGCTATATAATACCATAAATTGGCATATGTCACAGAAATATACCATAGAGAGTACCTGATTGTTGGTATTGCGAACTCGCTGGACCTCTGCTTCCCTCTCAGCTATCAAAGACCGAGCAAGCCTCAATTCAGATTGCAGTTGATTCATCTGCAACAGATATAATCTCAGCATCTATTAAAGTCTAATTCTCAAGGGACAACTGGTGAGATTCAATCATTTCCTGGGACTATACTGATGGACTGTATCACTAGTAATCACCATCAAAATAATATCACAACCTGTTCAACATCTGTACAACTTGGTCAGGAAGATATATATGTCAGAAGCCCACTGGTTGACTTCATGAAAACTAAGAGTGCATGAAAATTCTCTGAACATTTTGGCTCATCCTTATAAATTTTACTTTACCACACAAAAACTTCTGTATTTCTTCTTCCTTCCCAAAGACTTTCTCAAGTCTCTTTTATATTAGTGCAAACTGTGTGGGTATTGTGTCAAATGATTTTCCCTTGAAAATTTGAACACATCAACAGATCCCCAATGCAAGGCAACCTTATTTATATACTCAATACACCACTAAATTATAAAGCATTGGTACTCTATATACCAAGCATAACCTAGAGATAGCTGTGAACAAGGAGCCTACTTGAAACCCAGAAAGAGCAGCCAGGAATGTTAAGACATGTTTAAGAATCACCAGTATAAGACATTGCAAATTTTGATGGTCAGAAGAGTATCTCTTACATTGACAATTAACTACATAAACTTATATGTATTGCTATTCTGTTATTGTAAGGCAGTGGACAATCCTATGTAATATAGTATTAGTTAAGAATTACCTCTGCAGAAAGTGTCCGTAATTCTTGATCACGAGCTGCTAACAGATGTGCAAGATCAACCTGCAAAAAGAGCCACTTGTAACCTACTTACTCCAATCATTTCATGCCTAATTATTCCACTATTACAAAACAAAAGCTGCATCAATTGAAGAGTCAATTCAAAATGATTTAATAAACAAGAAGTTGTTGTCATCCACAGACTTCAGAACCAAAGGAACAGAGCCGCATGTTTAAAAGAATTTTAAAGAAAATATTTTGAGCTTAATATGATGGATAAAGTAGCTGGCGCTTTCATAAAATAAATCACCCTGGGGATGGCCATGGGTAAAGGCACAGCCAGCACTTGACTCACATTGCAACATAATGATGAATCTATGGGATCGTAACAGCCAATAAACTAGACAAAGCAACAGTATGCATTGGAATATTTGTGTTAATAATATTCTATCTCTCTCACACACAATCTACACCCGCCCAAACACATGATCATTGTTAGTTTGGACTGTAAAACCATAGAAAGCAGGGATAAAAAAAATTAATGAGCTTGTATGTGACTTCATACAAAATTTGGAAACATTCTCAAAACATTCAACATGTACTAGACAAATGAAGGTGTCTTTCTCCTATACATCCATGAGTGTTTGGCACATACAACAGGTCCTCAAGTATTTGAATGCCAAACTTTGTAATAGGAACCTCACCAGCAAGTTTTAGTTAGGGTAGCGTATGAGATAACCGACTACTAAAGGTACATATGTATATGATAAGGGTGATTGTCCTCAAGTATTTGAATGCCAAACTTTGTAATAGGAACTCTCACCAGCAAGTTTTCTTGCACATAAATTAGAATAAACTTCTTTTTACCTCAGGAAACTATAATTTTGGTCATTGTAGCTAGATTGGATAATAGATAGTTCCAAGTTTCTATATCTCAAACAGTTTAATATATTACAAACATATATCATTCCAGGGTGGCTTATGCATCTTTGGCAGGCCAGAGGTATGATACAGCCTTGGCAAAATGTGCCAAAACCAGTCTCACAAAATTTAACAAACAAGGTCGGTTTATGTACTTATCCTTATCATAGTCATGAAGATTGATGATACTTGTCCATACAGTCCACATATGTTAATGCAGACATGCAAATTACTTTCTGCTCTGCACTGTTTTACAAATAAAAGCATATTAATATAGTCAAGAGTGAGTATTACCTGAGGTGTACTTCCATCATCAGACTGTTCATATTTGCTCAGGCACTCTTGCAACCTAAGAATCTGCAGCAAATATATGTTGTTTGGAATTTGTTTATAACCAGAAAACAATTCGTTATGGTTTTTAATGAGAGATGAACTACTTATGCAAATTATAGCAGCTCGTAACACATTGGACTTTGATAAGAAAACAAAGTGGCTTGAATCAAGATCCAATAACATTTGGGGTTATAAAAGCAGAATCATAAGTCTTAATCACAATATACCTCCTCACTTAAAAAATGAAGGTTCTCACGTTGATACTGCAACAAAGCCATTTGCTCATCACAGAGTCGACCACCGTCATGATACCTGTTTGGACAGAAAAAATTGTCAATAGATCATTATGAATGGACTCCATAAAACTTGATTTTTGATGCGTATATTCAACTTCCAGTGTATGTATAGTTTGGTCTCACGATTATTTAAACCATACATTGCATTTGATGAAAATCTGCTATCATCAAAAAAATCTTACCAAGAGGAAAAAGGTAATCCAGTGAAGCATACTTGTTAATGCATGATAATGTTGTTAACATGAATCTCTTTCTCATGTCCCATAACGCTACAAAATTTAATATGTTGGCTTTTAAAATTTTTGATAGAATACCTTAAACCTTCCAAAGAACTTGATGGTTGAAGAGGAGAATAAAGTGACTTCATGACATCAGGTTGAGAATTCAATGAATTATACTGATGTACATAACCTGCAAGCACCGAGAAATATACAGAATACATTAATGTTCAGAGAAATAACCCCCCACCTTTAGAGGCCACTGCACATACTAGATTGTCAGTTATCAAACACGCCAGATAATTTTAAAAATTGATTCCCAAAACTGATGAATACCAAGGTTCTTGAAAGAAAATAAAGGAAACTACATAAAAAAATATATAATCATCAGGTCGTGGAATTTTGAAAATTGGTGTTAGCATGTCTATCCTAAGGAAACAAATAACAAAATTTGCCACCTTATGAAGAAATTATACTGACTTAGATTAGATATGTGCTCCTGTAAGATCGGTAAAAGTACAAATCCAAGACAAACAAAGCAACTAAATACACAATCCTATATTCTATGGGAAAACAAAAAGGGAAATCATTAATTATATGCAACCATGATATATGGCATTTGGCTTTGATATGTTTGCTCAAATACATCTCAGATTGAAAATCCACCAACCAAGATGGAGGTTACAATTAAGAAGAAGTGTCAACAAGCTTGAACTTGGTGATACCCATTTTTTTAGACATTCCTGTCTTGGCTTTGCAAATAACATTCACACAAGACTTTCTGAAAGGGATCAAAATCCTTTGAAATTTTAAAAATAACTATAAATTTTGCCTCCTGCTTTGGTCAATATTTTTTTTTTTTGAGGTACAACGTGATCAATAAAATACTTGATGGAGTGATGAAGGTGTGCAATTCAACAAAATTAGGAGGAAGGTCACTTTTCTAGTAATTTGTCTGGTAAGATATGAAAATTATAAATAGCTTTGGCACCTAGAACAAAGCATCAAACCTCATATAAAATTAACAACTCAAATCATCAGCATGTACTGCAGCAACATAACTCTTTCAAAAGCTCAAATTAATTAAAACTCACCAATATAGACACTCGTAAAGGAAGCAGCACATATTGCTTCAATTAGCATAATAATCCTGCAGATAAAATGTGTACACTAAGATCCAGTGGACCATAAATAGTTTGCAAAGCAACTATGATATTCTATCATGTACCCAGGAAAGGCAGATCTAGAGCAGCATCTTTCGGTTTGACTCCCACCCAGCACAATTAATATACACAACAACGACAGGATGTTGATACGTCTGTGGTAATACTCTATTTTGTCAAATAAATGTCTTTAAAATTGTCTAGCCAATTTGAGCAAGTTGGAGAGAGGATCTACATTTGTACAATAACTATAATCCTACTTTAAAGAAATTTGAAGGGAGTAGAAACAAATATAACCATCAAAGCATCCTTTATGATTAGATAAAAAGGTTGTTCCAATAAAACCACCAAATGCAAACCAGCACAAAATCAAGTGAAAATTGAAAAACATGCAGCCTGCAGCTTGCCTATCTCAAAAATTTTCCATTCCCCTACTTTGTTATGTCTTAATAGTCTATCATACACGAATATGTAACTCCAGAAAATTTAGATATAAATTATCTGAACAAATCATTTTACTGTATCACAATTTTGTAAAACTGAAAGTAAAGAATTACCGTGTCAATCTACTTCCGATTATATGCACTAATTTGTATTAACTTGACATTTAGAAAATAATAATAATAGTTATAAGGTCACTGTTAGATTCTATAGCATATAGAGCCAACACATTGTTGCCTGATTACACTTTGCTTTTTCCCTTGTTCATGCACTTTCTGAAGACTTTCTTCTAGAGAAACATATCATGATCGTTTACCGACATGAACTAGCACAAGGCAACCTATTTATCAGCTAATGACTCAAATTTCATTCACGGAAGCCAATGTGAGAGCACCTTAGGAGAGTAGAGATCGAAAGAATACTGATGTGGGCTTTCCAAACCATGACAAGTAGCATTGCCGCAGTTCCTAACATGAAAGCAAACTTTTCAATATAACAACAATTCTAATGTTTAAGATTTTAAAAAATAAACGACTGAAATTTCAATACGCTACCCCTCTGCCACATGATGAATAAAATCCATTCCTGTTGTTGCATGGTGAACATGTGCACAGGTAAACAGATTTAGATGGAGATGGAATAAGAACAGATTAATAAGTACATACCATAGGCAGTAATGGCAAATGGTAGGCGAACAATATGCTTCAACTTCTGGCTGAAACTATAATAACCCTGCCAAAATATCCATTTGTAAAATCCAAATGAAAAACAGCATGATTTGACAATTCAACAGCATTACACAAAAATAACAACATCACTGGATTCTTTTAATCAGCTTTTAGTGGCAAGTTCATAAATCCCTCTCCAAAGGACACTATCGTCACAAACATAATGCATGCCCTCAGCCCAAAAGGAATCGAATTTCAAGGAGAGCAAAAAGTTGTTCTTTTAACAAAATAGAGGTCTACACATCCTGGACAAACCATTTTGGGTGAAACTCCGAAAGAACTCAATGACATAATAAAATTCTCCATCAAGTATGTATGCCCGTTGCCTTTCAACAGTTTCAAAGAACGAGAGAGAGAGAGATTCCAAATTTTACCTGCAAGCGTATTTTCTGGACTTGATATACAAAATACTGTTGAAATATGCCTGAAATAATGAAATTTGAATTTGACCAGAATCAAATCACTAAAATAGCAGCACGTACCATACCAAACAAAGGTGAAAGGAATAAAAGCCTAGAAAAGAGAGCTTATTATGTGAAACTAAGCACAAAATATAATTGATCAACCAAAAAAATGTGGAAGAATATGCTATGCCTTAGGCACATTGTACATATGAGCCAAGCAACAGCAACGATTTGAAATATGACAAAAATCAGTATAAAATCCTATTACAGCAACATTAAAGCTGATAATGAAATAACAGATCATTCACTTTTATGGTCTTTTTTTGAGTTCATAATATACTTTCCACATGTGAACATTTTACTTAATCATTCACTTTTATAGTCTTTTTTTGAGTTCATAATATACTTTTCCACATGTGAACATTTTACTCAAAACACTCACACAATCTGGTTCCATATTTGGACTATTGAACCTGCAGACCATGAACAATTGCTCCTAGAATCACAAAAGGAACACTCTCCCTCCTCTCCTCCTGAGTCCTGTCTCTAAACACATGCAAATTAACAAGCATACATAAGGAGTTCCTAGTGTTAGAAAACTATACCTCTATTTTGTAAGCAAAAACACATCCAAAAGCATTATTTGAAGAATATTTCAACATGCAGATCCAATTACAGAAAGTCATAGATATAAACCTGTGAGTACCAAAAGAATAACATGGCAACTGCAAAGCAATGGCAGAATCAAATAGTGAATAGGATGAAATATCCATGTAGCACCTGCTGCCAAAATGGCATAACCTGCCTAGAATCAAATCAAAGACCGATCAGAGCTTGACTTAATAATAATAGTTTTGAGCAAAAGAATTTTAAGTCAACACGAAATCCGACTACTGACCAGTACGAAACAGTAAACAACACTCCCAAATATACTACGAGATTTTCGGTGACCTAATAATGGAGCTTCATGCAGTATATCGAGGAACCTACGGAGTGATAAATTATGAAACGAAACAATTTCATTAGGAATTAACTAATTTAGAGGAATTATTCAACGAAATTAAACAGTGATCAAAATCAGGTAACAACTGTGTTAGTGAATGGAATAATTTGAAAACATACATAGCGTTTTCTTCAGGAGATGCAGAGGTCGAAGAAGAAGCGTGTCTCTCCGTCGACATCTTCTCCCTTTTTTTTTTCTCAGTTTACAATTCTTGGGGACAAATTTAAAAAATGAGGATTTGGCAGTGAATCCTGTTTATTTGCTGAGCACCTTGTCTAACAGTTAACACGTGTAATTAAAAACATTTGTTTTTCCAATTAATTTATAAACCCAGCGCTACTGGACCCAACAATTAGTTTGGCCCAATTTTGAATTTGAGCGGGGCCTGACCCGTTTGCGCGGGCAATTCGTGGTGCGGCTCAAGACACAATCGTGAAACCCAGCCCGTGTAATAACCCGTTCATGACCGAAATCACCGATCTGAACCTCAATCACTCGCCATCCTACTAAAAACCCTAACGCAAATTTGCCACCTTCACAGCCTCTCCATTCTACTAAATTTAATCCATGTTTATCGTTAAATGGTCTAAAATAAAACTGGTTTTTTTTTTAATGAATAAAACTTAATTCACCTTGGGTTTCGCTTTGCTATGGTTTATTTACGTAGTGTCTCATCATCTCCATGAAGAATAAAGAGCTTAACGATATACCCATTTCGAAATCTAAGCAATCCAAGGGTTATCCTCAAAGAAGATCTAATTCCATTGACTTTTGTGGGCATAAGTCAGAGGCTGCTGCTAATGGCGTGGGGTTGCCGATGACCCTCTTATTTTTCACAGTCCGTCCCTTGAGGGTTCGAGCCTCCACGATCGCTGCCATTGCCAATTTTCACGACCTCGCCAACGGAGGATCTCGCCCCTTTAATGAAAAGGAGGTAAATTATAGGTGTAGCAATGAGTTCTGGTTTGTTAAAGTTGTGTGTACTCTATTACTTCGTTCCAACTATTTGTCGGATACATGTGCTCGTTATTTGTGTGAGAAGTTGAATCCTTTGAATTCATTTGAGGTATTTAAACGGTTAGATAACCCAAAACTGGAACTGAAGTTCTTGGAGTTCAGTAGAGTGAATCTGAGTCTTAATCACTCTTTCAAGACTTACAATTTGGTTGTGAGGTCTTTGTGTGAAATGGGTCTACATGATTCGGCACAAGTGGTATTTGATTACATGAGGAGTGATGGTCATTTGCCCAATAGTCCGATGATAGAGTTTTTTGTTTCTTCATGTATAAGAGCTGGAAAGTGTGATGCTGCCAAGGGATTGCTTTCTCAGTTTCGGCCTGGAGAAGTTACTATGAACACATTTATGTACAATAGCTTGTTGAATGCGTTGGTTAAACAAAATAAAGTGGACGAGGCTGTGTACATGTTTAAAGAATATTTTAGATTGTATTCTCAGCCAGATACATGGACTTTCAATATTCTGATTCGAGGTTTATGCAGAATTGGAGAAGTTAAAAAGGCTTTTGAGTTTTTCTGTGAAATGGGGAGTTTTGGATGTTCTGCAGATGTTGTTACATATAACACACTTATAAGTGGGTTGTGCAGAGTTAATGAGGTAGTTAGAGGGCATGAGTTACTGAATGAAGTTAAGTTTAAAAGTGAATTTTCACCAGATGTTGTGACTTATACATCGGTTATATCCGGCTATTGCAAGCTAGGTAAGATGAACAAGGCTTCTAGTATATATGATGAGATGAATAGTTGTGGGATTAAACCCAGTGCAGTAACTTTCAATGTTCTTATTGATGGCTTTGGGAAGGTTGGAAACATGGTTTCAGCTGAGTACATGCGCGAAAGGATGCTTTCTTTTGGTTACCTTCCTGATGTTGTTACTTTCAGTTCTTTAATTGATGGATATTGCCGAAATGGACAGCTGAATCAAGGTTTAAAGCTTTGCGATGAAATGAAAGGGAAAAACCTATCACCGAATTTGTATACTTTTGCTATTCTTATTAATGCTTTGTGCAAGGAGAATAGACTAAACGATGCACGCCAATTTTTGAAGCAATTGAAGTGGAGTGATTTAGTTCCAAAACCATTTATGTACAACCCTGTGATTGATGGGTTTTGCAAGGCTGGCAATGTGGATGAGGCAAATGTCATTGTTGTAGAGATGGAGGAGAAGAGATGCAAACCTGATAAAGTGACATTTACCATTCTAATTATTGGGCATTGTATGAAAGGAAGAATGGTTGAGGCTATTAGCATTTTCAATAAGATGTTGACAGTTGGCTGTGCCCCAGATGATATTACTGTGAATTCGTTGATATCTTGCCTTTTGAAGGGCGGGATGCCTAATGAAGCCTTTCGCATAATGCAAAGGGCATCAGAGGACCTGAACTTGCGGCTTCCATCCTTGAAGAAAGCAATTCCCTTGAGAACAAATACAGATATTCCAGTGGCAGCTTAAAAGACAGCAGTTGAACTACTTGCTTTACTCTGTCAACCCATGCATCAAGCTAGATCTTCCCATCGTCATGACTCTACAAATGCCACACTTCAGCTGCACTGCAAATAAGTAAGTATTTTATACATATTCTTCATTATTTGTTGGTTGTATCATGTTTTTCTATTATATCAATAAATTTAACGGAAGAGACCTGTTGTTTGGGTACCCATGAAGTGCTGTTTTTGAGTAGTTACCTAGACTTATGTAAAATTATGTCCAAAATGCCTATAAACTATATTTTGATGATAGCTGTGGGAGCATTTTGTTGTGCCTGGAACTTATAGCTATAGTGTTTAATATGGAATTATCATTATGCTTGTAGTTTGTGTCTTTGAAGGCTCCTTCCAGGTTTCAATAGCATAATTGGTATGTTATGGCACAATTTGTAGGGAAGCAAGACTGAAGTGAGTAGTTCTGATCTGATGTATTTCAATGTTCATTTATTGTAGTACTTTTTCCTCATTCAGCTAAATTTGGTTGTTTTTGTTTTTTGGTGGGGGGGGTTTGGGTTTAGCTTTGTATAGGGTTGTTAGGCATTCATTGGATTGTTTTTATATAGTTTTTGGTTTTCCCTCTGACTTTTTGATGATCTTCTGGACATCAGGGCCACAGCACAGACGTAACATTTTTTCTTCATCTTTTAATGCAGTTTAAAGCTTTAAAAGTTTTTTTTTCTTTTTTAAAGATAGGAGAATGGAAAGTCCAAATCAATTTTTCAGTCCCCTACCTTCCTCAGGGTTCAAACTCAAGTGTCCAGCCAAAGAGATCTGCTTGAAAACCACTTGATCGAGTCCCCACGGACAAAGCTTTAAAAGGAACTGTTGATTGTGAAAATGTGTATTTTCGATGGGGAAAGGGGATGCTGCTTTTTGCAACCGAAACATGATTGTGATCTTTTGGGTTATTTTGTATGGAACTGGGTAGGAAGATCTTTAACATATTTGTGGCAGGATGCGGTATATTTGGGATAGAATTTGATTTTGATCATCTTTGTTTAAATTTCATAAATATCTTTTTCTTCATTTACACTAGATTTTGGATACTGGTATTTTATGAGCTGTAAGTTGTTTATTATGTTGCTAGTTGATTTTATTTGGTTTTGTTGTGACCGTTTTTTAAATCTGTTTGATAATTTTATTTGCACTCCCATTGACAAAGGATTGATGAGTTGCACTTTGTTTGACCTCGAAGTCGCATTTTCTTTATGATTTTCATTTCTATGGGCTTGCAGGCTGGCAGCTAATGTATATATACCAAGTGCCTACCGAATCATGAATGGTATCAAGTCATTCCCATTCTCAGCAGGTTAGGATACCATCAGAGATTAATGAGTTTTGTTTAATCCAATCTGACCTTGTTACAGGTATTTTACAAGTAAACTGCAGATAGTTGCGGAGAAAGTAGTGTTTTGTTCAAGTGAGAGAAGATATTTTTAGCGCTAAAAAGGCACCATCTAGATTAGTAATTTTTTGAATTTCAGATGATAGTTGCTGGAAAAATTAGCAATACAAAATTTATGCTGTCTCCATCCAGTTAATTTTTATTTGTTTATTTGTGGTCTCCCGCATTCTGCACATAGTTTTACCCTACTATTCATGGAAGATTTTTGTATCAGAACACAGAGCACCAGCACGGCACAATGAATATTGCTGATTGCCAGGGAAAGAGGAAGTAATGGGCAAAAGCTGGAATGAATCCAAGTTTAACAGGTTCAGACATAGATATGGTTGGGTTTTTTCTTTTGCTTTGCCCCTTCCCCTTTTTAATATTAATTTATTGTAATCTCAGTAACAATTGTAATTATCTTAAATGTGTTCTGTTTGTTTCTGGGCCTCTGGTTCCTAATAATTTCCTGTTGTTTGGATTTGGTTTTCCTGTATAGTACATTCTTTCTGCAAACAAAGTTGACCCGTAAGAAATTGACTGGGAATCTGCAAATTAAGCTGTTAAATGCAAAATTTCACTTATTGCAGTGTATGGAAATGTAAAGATTCAAGTTCATGTTTGGTATGGGTTTTGTCTATCAGCCAAAATATCTTTGTTGCTGGGGTTGTATCTGAAATTAAGCTGATGGAAGATCGAAAAAGCTATTTTTGGAGCAGCGGTGGAGCTTTTTTAAGAGGTTAAGTGGCTAAATACCCTTATTTTTTTCAGCAACAAATTATGATGATGAAAAGGCTTGTAGAGAGCATGAATTGAATGGCATCCAGCAGGCAGATGTGACAATGAACACGGTTCTCAACGCTTTTACAGGGCAGAAGACAACCAAATTTTTGAAGCAATGCCCCAAAGCTTACATATAACGCCTACCGTGCATTGACAAAAACTATATAAGATCGTTGGTGTCCTAGTCACAACGACTGTTGACACGGACATTGATCTCATCATTTATTTTTAACATCGAGCAGCCATGCACTGCTTATATGGACAGTAATCTCATAATTTATCTTGTACATAAAGCCCAACCATTGTACATAAATTAAGGCAGAAGACAACCAAATATTTGAAGCAATGCATTGATAAAGCTTACTTGACAAAATATATATAATCTTTGGTGTTCCTAGTCACAACAACTAATTACATGGACATTGATCTCAGAATTTATTTTGAACATCAAGCAGCCATGCATTGCTATTGTAGATTATATGGACATTGATCTCAGAATTTATCTTGTACATAAAGCCAGCCATTGTTCTATCATGCTTGAGTGAAATAAGGTTTTATGACACAAATGACTTGATGATAGCTAGATCCAACTATTTCTTGAGGACAGGCTAAGCCACAACTGGGTATGACGCACAAGTTGCAACACCTACAATCAAATCATCAAAATCAGTAAACACAAATATATATCACCTATTTAAAAGTTTCAAATTGCATGTGCAGATCTGTTTCTGCCCTGTCTGTTAGCTTATCAAGTCTTATTAGATGAATACTACACGATTCTGTTTCTTTTATTGACATCATATCTTAGGTCATACTGACAATTGATGACGACTGATAATTTAAGTTGGATATAACTGTAACTTACCACACATGTTCTTCCCCATCGCCATCTTAAAGTAGCCATGATCGCCCCAGTTCTCCCCCCAAGAGTTCTTAATCAGCCAATATGGAACACCATCTTCGACTCCATACCCAACAGCAACAACAGCATGGTTCACATCCTGCCATAAAAACCAAAAAGTTAGAAATGCAACAAATGCATCAGATGAGTAGTTAATGAATGCCTGGGTGCATAAACATGAAATTTATAATTCCAAGAAAAGGGTCATTTACACAAATGTAAACATTATGCATTCATTGCGTAAATAACATGTTGACAAACTGAGAAGTTCAGAAAAGAAAATGAGAAATGTTGTTTGGAGAGTTTGGACCATAATGTTAGGCATTTATTTGTTTTGCAAAACTTGAAAACTTGAATGGCCTGTTAAAATTTGAATTTAAACATAAATCAAAACATTTTTTAACAGATTTCATTCAATGCCTATCTAAATAATGTATCATTCCAAGTCAATAGGACTCACCGTGGGAGCATTTCCGCACGTAGTGCTGCTATAAACTCCACTCTTGTACAATCGGAATCCATCTACTACTTCAAATGCCACACTCACAGGTCGAACAAGACCGACTGCATGCTTTAATTCATCTTCAGCACCCTGCATTATCTTCCTAGTCATGAAACTTGAAATATATACATATCCAGAGTTTCTAGATTATGAATGATTTAAGCCACTCGGCCATTAGAGCAGGGAGAGCAGCTGTTCAACTCTCATAAAAGTATTATGGGAGGATTTAATCCTTCCTTAATTGTATTACATCTGAATGAAGGTAATCTTCTCTCTTGCTAAATGTGAGTAAAATGGGTGTCCCTCGAATATTATTAAGGGTTAAAATTTAGACAATACTTCATAGAAATTAATATATATTAGTCTTAATAATAGTCTAATTTGTAAATATCAGTTGAAGTCTCACGTCATATTAGTTATAATCTTCATATAATCAAAAAAAAAAAAAGTTTATGATTGATTTTCATTTGTTTGTGCATGTAGTGAGTCTAGTACTGCAGATTACCGTCATTTAAAATGAAAATTCAGAATAAAACTCACCAAGGTAATGTTGACAGAGTCCAGAACTTGGACACCAACATTTTCAGATGAGAATTGGCAAACACCATCTTTTCCGGTGTAGGGATATGCTTCCTCAGTATCAAGGCCACCGTTATACTTGATGTATTCAAAGGCTTGGGATGGCAACCCACCATTGCATCCATTGTTGTTGAAAGCTTGGGCACAGTCTACAAGCTGCTGTTCTGACAAAGAGATACCCTTTCCGAACGCCTGGTGGTAAGCAGCCTCAAGAGATCCAGTCGTGCTGCAATAGGTAATTACTTAGCACCAAAATTGAAAACTCAGTATGCAAATTGTGATTTCATTCCAAATCAAGCTGACCTGAAAGTCCAGCAAGATCCACATTGACCTTGGTCTTTAACCGGGCTTACTATGCCAGATTCCCTCCAGTCTTTCTACACATATAGCAGCAGAAAAATCAGTCTTTTCCTCTCTATAATACAAAATACAAGCTTAAAGAGACTGATGGTCATTTTGGTTGTTCAATTGAGAATAGTTTTTGGTAGAGTTACCGTTTCTGGAAGCACATCAGCAGTAAGCTTGTGATTTCCTTTTGTAGTGGCAGAGCAGTTTTGTGCAGCTCCCAACCTGTGCCGCTGGAACTCTTCCCAGCTCCAATCAGCAAACTCTGCGTGTTAATTACATTTAAACACCATCAACGACGATTGTATAGTGTTAAATAACAATCAATAATACTAGTGTAACTTTAGTAGATATGATCTTAAAATTTTGATACAAATTCTCGCTATTTTGCACAATCCAATAGTAGAAATAACAGTTTTAATACCTCTTTTATTTTCACTTTAAATATTTACCGCTAGATTGCAACAGATACACAAATGAATGTAAAAAATATATGTTAGAAGCTCGATTATCCAATTACTAAATACTAATTATAACTCATAACCATCCGTGATTAATCTACGAACAGAACTACAGAATCACTACATAAGCTAAAGCATCATCAATCTACGATTGGTCCCCAAGAAATGAAGACCAGAAAATACTAGTTACTATGATGAGAAATAATATATTTGTACAAAATTCCTACACAAATCAAATAGAATAATTAAGAACACATGTATGTGAAAACTGTGATATAATTAAGTTAAACGGTTTTCTCTTGTAATTACGTAAATAAGTAATAATAATAACAAATTTGTAGAAAATAATTTGTCATCTGTGGACTGTTACAGGAACGCACGTGACTAACGGGAGCTATAGACCAATCAGGAATCTAGGCAATCAGACGGCTGGATTCCTGAAGTACGGACCAATTAAAATAAAAAACTTACTGTTCAAACCGAGCCTGTAAGATAGGCCTTTACGATTTGTAGATCTGATTAAATCCAAATTATTGGAGAAAGTCGCAAAGCGAAGCTTCATCTCCTCAACAGACTCGTAAATCTTCCCATGCTTGCGAGCAAAACGGGCAAAGGAGAGAGCATGGCGGGCTTGGCCGATCACCTGGAGGACTGAGGTCTCGAAGTCACGGAGACCGTCCGATGATACCAATCTGATCGGATTGGAGTCATCGAAGCTTGATGCTGATGCTGCGGCAGCGCAGCAAAGTAACAAGATGAATGACGAGACCAACTGTACAGGGCGAGCCATGCCTAATGATTGTGTTTTTTTAGTTTGGAGAGAGCGCACTGCACTCTAAGGGCTCCGGATTAAATGACTGTAATGTTTGGACACATTATTATTGTTATTAATAGATGCCTCGTCGGATAGAAGATAAGTCAAGACTCAAGATTCCGTATCATTTTGGTTAGCGGGATGGATTGGAAATTTTCAGATTGTAATTGGCGACTAAGCTGCCTTTGTCGTATTGTAGACGACTGCAACGAACTGTGACGCACGTGATGACGTTCGCGTGAAATTCCGTCTTGTCGTTGTAACGGTTTTTTCTTTGCTGTTGTAAAGTTCTTTTGGGCTTAATTCCGTCTACATACATTTTGTCACCCTTCAACTTCTTTACATGATCGGTTTTGGGAAGGAGGAAAAAAAAAAAACTTTTATTTGTATCGTGTAGTGTAACCAAAAGTTTTGGTTTGAAGGAGGTGGCAGTATATGTGTAACTCGAGCTTGGAAAGAGTTTTTATAACTACTCGTATTTCACAAATATCACAATAAAATAATTAGATTTTATTGATTTTTGTTAATTTTATAATTACACGACAATATTTAAATTATGGGATACAATATATTATTGTCAGATCCATTCTTATAATATAAAATTATAAATTCTTATAACATGTTTATTATTATATCCTTTAGTTATTAAGTTATTTGTTTTGTCGGTAGGAGTATTGGTGGGTAATTTTAAAATATGAAAGATTTAACTGATATTAAAAGACATTATGATTACCAAGAGAAAGACTTTTTAACATTCATTACAAAGTTTTTATTTTTTATTTTTTTCCTTTTGTTCCCATTATATGGTCACCCAAGATAACATTTTTTTTCAATTATTTTAGTTCTCCAAATATAATATACTATTTTAATTTATACAAATTCGATTTTTATCATTACTTAATTAGTCTTAATATTTGTCTAACCATCTTTTCACTAAACGCACATTATTTTCTTGTGCTAAACATTATGTACTAGTATTATATCATAACCATAATATTTAGCGTGTGCTTAGTGCACACATAGAATCACATTGTATTATATTAATTATGTTATATTACAATATATTAAGCTGCAATATTGTACTATATTTAGTATTGTTTAAATTATATGAGTTATGTGATGTTTTAAGTTATCTCATTCAAATTGTTGTTGGTCTGATATCTCTTTATGGTTGTAAGCCAACTTAAATAATTTTTTTATTATATTTATTTTATCTAACTGTTGGGATTATATGCTCTTCAAAGCATATTAATTTTTTTATTAATAAAATATTTAATGTATTTATTCAAATATCTTAAATTGCATTAATATTTTGAGTAAAGTTAATTTAATCATATTATATGTATTTATGCGATCACTACGTGGATTCATAAATTAAGTTCGCAATTGATAAATAAATTTGGGCATTTTATTTAGGTATAAACTGTAATAAATTCATTGAGTGATTTGTCTTAATCATGTATTAATTTATTGATGTAGTATGACTACAGTGAACTGGATCATATATGAGATTTAATTAACCCAGTAATAACTGTCAGACTTATTAAATCTCATAGGCATTGATTTACTGCAATCTTAATGTTGAGTTAGTTATAATTTCATAATTATAGTTGTTATTTCATTTGAGTTACCAATGGGCACGACATACACATGTAGTCAAAATTACCCGGTATCTTGGTGGGAGCAATTACAAATATTGAAATTTTATATTAACAATATAGAATTTGTACGACACATCTCTTAATGGGTTTTCAGTACTTGATCATATAATTATCTTGCCAAAATGTCTCAACATAAATAAGTATATTGAAAATGATTATTAGAGAAAACTAGTAAGTATCAAAGAACAAGATGTAATTAAATTGATTGGACAGTTGAGATATCAACTTAAATTAATGTTGTGGTACAAAAGATTGTACAGTAAATAAATCAATATGGGTTAAGCAAATTATATTCGAGCATACAATTATGGAGGTCAGTTCCAATCTTATAGTGTAGTAGAATTAGAATTAAATAATTATATTTGTTTAATTACAAATTTAATTATTGTAGCCACTATTGTATGTTCCCAAATGATCTCCGCGTTAGCTTATTTAATTAGCAACATCATCACTGGACCCAAAAATAAGAAAAACTGGCATATTAGATGAAAATTATAATTATAATATTTGTTAAGGCCTAGTATGTTATATTTAAGTGTAAAAGGAGACTTGTGATATTTTACAAAATTACACATTCTCTCAACTTTTACGTAAGTGGAGAGATAGCATTTAATTTAAATATTTAAATTAAAAGAATAATTCTATTTTAAATAGAAATCCTAATCATAACATACTATGATTTTTCATAAGATATTATAAAATAGGCATTATTCTCTTAAGACAACAAGAGAGAGAAAAGAATGTCAGGGTTTTTGAAAAAAATAAAGAAAACATCTAAGAGAAGCCAGTTATAATTGGAGAGTGGTGAAACAAACGCCCATATGTCCAGTGTTGATCAATCTTGAGTCATTGCTTGGAAGATCATTTGGAGACGGATCTACAACTTTCAATTGTTCATCTTCTCAAAACGTCAATGTATGAATTTGTAGATTACTTAATTCTTATATGTTGTATGAGATTGGTTCTAAAAAAGTTTTAATTGAAAATTTGAAAAACCTGATTTATTCTCTTCACTAACTACTTTTTTATTTTTTTAAATTATTCCTATAGTAATGTATTTCTTACTTTAATTGCAATTTTAATGGTATTTTTTTCACCAACATCTTTTCACCTTGAATGCCACTTTCTTGAATTTTTTTATTTTTATAAATTTTAAAAAATAAAATCATAAATTTATTAAAAAATAAAAAAATGTATGCATTATTAGGCTATTATGTTAAGCGAGAAAAAAATTTAGTTTATCAAAAATTTATGTGAAAGGAATTACATAAACTAATTTATAGTTATTTTCATTAAAAAAATACGTTTAAATTTAAAATAATCATAAATTATTATTTTAGTAGGCTCCACTAAAACTCTTTAATTATATAACATAACTTTTTTCCCACTCTTTTTATTGTGACTATTTTTTTAAGACAAACAATTAAATGCATTTTCACTTTTTTTAAAATTTTAAAGACTATTTAAAATAAATTACCAAACATATTTTTAAATTTCACTAAAAATTAATCATTTATCTATTATAAAATAAATAAATAAACACCATTTGAAACACAGTAACAAACGCACCATTAATTTATGATTGTTCCGAAAGATAAAACCAAGTTTGTCTTAAGAAACTAAAAAATATATATGGCATAACATTACAGCTTTTAAAAAAAAAAAACTGAAAAAATGAAATAAATAACGCCGTTAATAAAGCGCCAGGGGGACCACTCCATCCCGATGTCTGGGCTAACGTCAATTAAATGTCGTATGCTGGATCGACCCTTTTGTGCATTATTTTCAACAAAAAGACAAAATGCCGCCCCTGAGAAAATAAAAAGACCCTAGATATTTTCATCACAATTTGTACAGATTAAAACGTGGCTTTTGTTGATTGGAGGACTGATTAGTGTTCCACAACGGAAAAAAAATTGAGAGATTCTGGAGTCGGGATTTTTCGAGATTCCAAGTTTATGGCAGAATTCCTAATCGCTCTCAACTAAGGAAGCTTGAGTGGGGAACCATCGTATACCTCACGTGAGATTTGTCCATAAACGCATACAGCCCTTCCTTCCCCACCCTTTCATAAGAGAAAAGATTATGGCACGTTATTGGTAGAGTTTATAAAATTTAAATCGATTTAATTGTTTTATATAAGGATGATGTAAATAAATATATATAAATTATTAAATAGACACAATTTTTTTCTTGTTAAATTCGGATTAAAATTTTCAATCTATTTAATCAATTAATGATATAATTATATTTGATATTCTAAATTAATTTATAAGTTTTTGTGTATGAAAACTTTGGACATAATTCTTTTTTTTAAAGAATAAATATATACACAATTATTTATAAAATTTTATATAAATTCATAACTTTAAAAGAATATATATATTATCAGATAACAATAACAATTATATAAAACATAATCTTGTCATATTATCATTGATAACTGCCCTTCCTCCTATGTTTGTTAAATTTTTTTTTTCAAGGATGTTTTAATGAGTAAAGGTTTCAATCTTAAATCACTTCTAAGTCAATACCTATATTAAGTCTTAATAGCCAATGATAACTCACATCTGAATCTATATTGAAGAACGTGGATTCAAGCTCCATGACCCATGAGAGCTTGCTTTTCATAAATATATTTCAAATTATATGTATCTATTGATTGTAGCAATTTTTAAAAAAAAAAAAAAAACAGAAGTATCATTGGATCAGTTTATCATTTAAATAATTAAAGACGTGAACTATTGAACAAGACAGCCTCAATTTGAAGCCCAGACCAAGCTCTAAAAAATGCATCATTGGCAGAAGCCCAAGAAGATAAGCATTGCATACCAAGAGCCCAACCTCTTCGGCCAGCAATTTCTGCTCAATTCCATGCAAGGGATTTTATCACAATAATGTCATAGATCCTAAATTTTTTATTTTAAATAATTATTTTAAGTAATATGTTATTCATCAATTAGTTGGTAAAATTAAAATAAATTAATTATATTATTTTATTAATTAATTGATAAATAACATATCATTTAATATAATTATTTAAGATAAAAAAATAAAAATATATAGCATTACTCATTTTGCCATCTTATTTTAATTTTCTGAAGCTGTCGAAGCGAAAATAAATGAACCTCTTACTTTCTATGTAAAATATGATATAATTTTAGTTTCAAATCTTTATATAACACTTCTAACAATGGAAATTAAATTGAAGTCAAACATAATTAATGCAAAATAGTGTTATTGCTAGGTCAATTTGTGCTTCGTGAAGAGTTCCTACATCAATGTTTTTTTTTCTTAAGAAAATCCATTTGTTTAATCTATACTAAAAAAAGGGTATTATTAAAATTATTAACAAAAGTCATCAATTCCAATATGATTCATCTATAATAATTAATTTATCTGAACTATTTTAAAAAGTTTAATTACTAAAATGTAAGCTAAACTCGCATGAGCTCTCTTATAAGGCCAACGGGAAACTTTTACTATTGTGTAAATAATAGAGTATAATATTATATATATTTTAATGTTTCTATCTAGATATTTCTTTGGGTATGTTTGGGATTGAAGTTGGGTAATTGTGTCTTTTAAATTACAGTACTAAAATGTTTAGTAAACACTAACTGTTTTAGTTTAAATATATGTTAATATAATTTTTCACTTGTATGATAAAAAATTTATTATACATTTAATAATTTTATCAAAATTATTATTTAAAAATTATATTTACTATATATTATTAAATTTTATTTTATAATTATAGTTTTTTTTTCAGCAACTGTATCTTAAAAACTACATTACCTCAATCCCAAATATACCCTTTATGTAATAGTAGACTATATCATAAGCCCAAAACTTACATAAGCAAACGGGTAACCCAAATAGAGTTAGACAAACGACATCCTTGACCGAGCTTTTTCAAATCATGGCTGAAGCTTATCTTATTATTAAGAAGTTAAAGTTCTTTAAAAGTTCGTCCAAGTTTGAACGTGTTATGCTTGAGTTGAACTTGAATTTTTCATTAATTTTAAAATATTTTTTAATAAAGTAAAAAATATTTAAATTAAAAGTAATTATTCAATACATAACAGAACAATAATCAAATACAATGCAATATAAAAAATCACAAATACTAATATAAAAAAATATTTCTAATATTTTGAGTTTTTTTAATTTAATCTATTTTTTATTCATAAATTAAAAAGTATGGGCCAGGACCTAAGTTTTTTCATAAACCTTTTACCAAACTCAATATATGCAGGTTTTATATTTTTCAGCCTATATTTAGGTCCAATTCATGCGAGCCGAGCTTCGGGCCTGCAAGCCTAAACCCAAATAAGGGTATGTTTGGGATTGAGGTTGGGCAGTAGAACTTTTAAATTGCAATGACTAAAGTGTTTAGTAAACACTAACTACTGTAGCTTTTAAACTATATTAGCTATGTTAATATGATTTTTCATTTATATGATGTAAAATCTATTATGTTTTTAATAATTTTGCTAAAATTATTATTTAAAATTAAATTTATTACATATTATTAACTTTTATTTTATAATTACAGCTTTTTTACCACAGCAGCTGTAGCTTAAAAGTTACAGCACCTCAATCCCAAACATACCCTAAGTTGTATATAATGACTAATTAGTAACGTCTGTATCCAAGTATTAAAAGGAAAAATAAAAAATTGAAAATCATAATGATGGGAGTCTAATCAGAACTGATAACATTTCACACAATCACATTATTCGATACGAAATAACACGAATAAATGAGTGAGAATGAGTTATTAAATTTGACGCAATTATTAAATAGGCCGGTTTTGAGTTGACATAATTTTTTTCGTGTCAGATTAGAGTTGAAGTTCTTAACTCCTTTACTCGATTGTTAACACAATTATATTTTTATTTTAAATTAATTTGTAAGTTTTTATTATCAAAACTCAAATATTTGACATGATTATCTCTTTTTATTTTTTTATTTTTTAGAATGATGAATATATGCATATGTTTTATTCATAAAATTTTATATAGATTTAGAACTTTAATAGTATTAATGTTTAATATTTTAATATATATTTATATTTTATAATATTGATAAATTATATATATATATAATATTATATAAATATTTTTATGTAAATATTATTAAATAAATTATTAAATAATTTATTTATTATTTATATCAAATTAAGATCTCAAAACAGTTATTAAATTTAGGTCGACACAAAAATACGCATAAACACAATCCGTAACTCATTTTGCCAGCTCATTTTCACTCTTCTTAGGCGACGGTGACATGGCGCTACGCGCAAAACGGAAGTCCAAGTCTAAAATAATTACATAAAAAAAGAAAAAAACCGCATTTAGTCAGACAAGCATTAATAACATTAAGAAAGAAAAATAGCCAATGATAAGGTTGACTTTGACCCGTAATAATATAAGATTACGGCGCGTATCATCTTTCTGAACACGCTTAGTTACACCATAGGCTGTTTCCGTGCTCTCCAGTACATACCAGTTTTCCTTCTCAAACAAAATTTACACGTGCGAAGTATTTCGGTCAGCCCTTTACACGTGTAAATTAACCCAACCTTGCATCAAGATTGTATTAGGATTTAGGAATTAGGTTATTACGCACTAATTGTGGTATCATAGTCTTTGGGTAGCTCAACTGAACACCTCTTAGTCTTTTACCATTACATCACGTGTTCTAAAATAAAATTATTTTTTTATTAAAATTAACTACTTTGAGTTGTAATATGATTTTTATTATTAATTCCTACTATTTACTTAATTATTGTCTCATTCTCTACTTCATAATTTTAATTATCAAATTAGTTCATCTTATAATTGGCTTGATCATAAGTTTCAATAAGTTTTAATTTAAACATCACTAAGTTCCATTCAATAAACATGATTAACCCGTTCATATTAATAGTGTGATATGTGAGGGTGGATGAAGGAAATATATATGTCAATAATAAATGAGTTTTGGTATGCAAAATGAGACTTTTATCATTTGATAGTACTCAATGTTTTAGGTTGTACAATTGATAAATGTTGGTAGCAATTATAGACAAAGCTTTTCAAATTAGAAGAAACTTTCATAGGTCAATATAACATATGAAATTTTCAAAACATTTTTGGTATATCATATTTATATACGGTTGTTTGGTGATTTTCCATAAATAATGATAAAGTAGTTGTAGTTTATTTGATTTCCTCATCCTAATTTCTTGACATTGAGAAACCCATCCCCCACCCCCAACTCCAAAATAATAACAATAATAATTTGATCAGTTTAAATTATATTTTTAATTACTTATTTAACTTACTCTTAATATATTGCTTGAATGTTAATATATATATTTTTTGGTTGAGTCAAGTAATCCTCACTTTAATACAATATCATATTTGTAGTAGTGCTGTATTTGTGATCGTAATACGCTAATAATTTGACCTTCAATATTTATTTTCAAAGATTCTTTGTTGACCTTCTTAAATAAACTTTTATGTAATTCACTAAATTTATTTATTATGAGGTTTCGTTACAAGGTTTAGATTAGAATCAATATTAATTATATTTGTGATAACATATTTCCGGTTTGACATGCAAAATTATTGGTCCAATTTTTTTATTATTACGGAACATTACGTTACTAGTGTGATATCCTATGATATCAATTTATTTTATTTTGAACGGGGTTTTAGGTTTTGTTTAAAAGACCTTTATGCCCACCCAGAGCAAAGAATATCGTAAGCTCCAGAGTTGAGGATCCAGTCTAAAAACTTTCAGGTTGTCATTGACTACGCGGTCATTATATACAATTACAATAATGTCCATTCACTTTCTTCGAGTGACGAGATGACAATATGGCGCCCATCTACTCCCTTATTGACAAATTTGCCCCTCAACGGTCAACAAACTCACCCTGAGATCTTCGATGTTCTGATTTTATGTAACCCAACCAAAAGTATGGGTCGGCAAAAATCTAAGTCTGGGTTGGATATTTTTACTATATTAGGATATGATTTAGATTTTTGAAAATTTAGATATTTTATTTTGGGTCATTTTTTTTAAATTTTTTAAGTCTAAATTTTTTATATATAAAATTTAAATTTTTATATCTATAAATATATATTTTTATTTATTTTATATATTTTAAATTTATTTTAATAAAATTAAATATAAAATATAATTTTAAATATTTAAAATTTTAAATATATTAAAAAAAATATAATTATTGAAAATAAAATATTATTTTATAAAATTTAAATTTTAAATTTATGAAGTGATACTCAGAATTGTAAACAAACAATACGACTCCAAATTCATTTGCGTGATTTTATTCTTAATTATTTAATTATTTTCGTCAAACAGAATTGGATGGTTCATTCGCTAGATGTTACCCTGACCCCTCACCTACCGTCTTACGGTTACGCTTTTGATATTTAAAGTCAACTGGGTGGTGGAAGTTTCATCGCCATACGTTCCACTGCGCGGGTGAAAAGTCCACCGATCCCGCGGCTGTTGTCAGTTGGGTGTCATCTCGTCACGCATGGAGGGCGGTTTTGTCTTTTGTAGATTATACATTCAACCCAACTAAAAACAAAAAAAAAACGAGATGAACTTCTGGAAGGTTATTGCTGGTATTGCCCGCTCACCAACCTTTTTTCCTCAAGGAAGTCTGAAGAACATATTGCCGATTTGTCGAAATTGCCCCTGTTCTTCTCCTCCAAACAATGTTCATATCATGGTTAAGCTTCTACGATAATAATGTATGAAGTTATTTATTTATTTTTTAAAGATTATTGTTTCTTATTAATTAAGATTTAAAAATACTTTTTTTAATATATTAGAACTATTTATTAGTAAATAATATTGTACAAGGACAGTGCCATATGGTGTCAAATAAGGGACTAAAGTTTCCGCTGACTTAAAAAAAAATTGAAATTATATTTATTTTAAATTAATTGCCTTCGAAGGTAGTTTATGAAAATTTTAAAATATAAATGTTACCTTTTCTTAGCTTTTTCTTTGCTCCCTTCTTCTAAAAAAGAAAATCACGATTTATCATTTATGTGTTAAAATAGTTTCACTTCTCTTTCTCTTATTTGTTAATTTTCTTATTAAAGAAAGAAAATTAATGATAATTACCTCTCTTTTATTTGTTAAAGAGTTCATCACCATGACCAATTCATCAACTAACTACATCTGCAAGCTCATGTTAGAGCTGAAGTTAAAAGTCTTCATAATTTTAAATATTAACGAATCAATAGGTTTAATCTACTTCATAAAATAAATAATGAGACAATTAAAAATTCTTAACTTAGGATCCTTGTATCGAATTATTGGCACTGCCATTGATACTGTACATTCTAAAATTTATCCATAGAAATATGTGATGTGCATTTACTGAGCAGCGATTATTATACATAATTTTCAATTCATCATTTTATTATCTATTAGTGAATAGTGAAATAACTATAAATTTTATGTAAACTGTCGTAGCAGAAAAATAAAGAAGTCCAAAAAGGCTTTCACATTATTTTTTTCTTTTTATAAAAAAAAATGTGCTTCTAAGTGTTTTCTTTGTTTGAAAAAATTATATATATTTTGGGTTATGACCGATTTAATATAAATAAGATTGATTTGTGTTTTCTTAAACCTTATTTTCTGAGATACGATCATACAATCAATCATTCATTCTCTATCTGTTTTTGGATGATTTGAAAATAAAATGAGTTTAGACAAATGTTATTGGATAAATTATCATGGGAACTTCAATTCATTTTCTGCATGCCTCGACTTTTGTAATACTCGTTACCTTAATAATATTGCGGACACGAACGTGATTTTCATGTGGCAATTATAGTTCCAATGAAGAATAGCCAAAGTTCTGAATTTCATAATCATCATTTACCCCGTAGAGACAGAAAGTCAAGGGAGGGTAATCATGTAATTTTACTCTTAGAACCAACCATGTGGACTTGGGAACTCAATCGAATGATATAATATATGTAATACCTAAATCATCTATACACTCAAGACTAAAGAATCCCGTGCTTATAAATGGAATGATGTAAAGGAAAATTCCAAGGTCGATAGAAGAAAAAAGGAAAAAGAAAGAATTTAAAGCGAGAGCAGTTGGTGATTTGAATATTTCATTTTGGCTTTTCTCATCAACGCTTCTTCTCTTTGAAGTCTCTCCTAGCGTTCTCCATTTCTTCACCAACACACCATTTAGAGCATAATCGTTTAGCTAATTATTTGATCTGGCAAACGCCAATCAAGAATCTTTGATTCACTAACACCAACAACAATGACTGTTAAAATTACGTGGAGATCTATAGTCCCAAATTGTTTTAGCATTCCAGAGGAGGAAAAATCATGCAAGCCCAAGAAGGCGGTCAAGAAGCAAAGATCAATTCAAAGGCTTTCTTTTGTGGATTTGAGTAACCCCAGCTCAACAACGCTCTCCGAGGATCTTTCCACATCTCTGGCCTTTTCAAATCTTCACGTTTTCACACTCGCCGAGCTGAAGGTGGTCACTCAGAGCTTTTCTTCGAGCAACTTTATTGGCGAAGGCGGGTTTGGTGCTGTGCACAAGGGATTTATTGACGATAAGCTTAGGCCTGGTTTGCAAGCTCAGCCCGTTGCTGTTAAGAACTTGGATTTGGAAGGTTTACAGGGACATAGAGAGTGGTTGGTAAGTATCAATTTTAACAACTAAAATGTGAAATTATTGGAGCTTCTACCATGGCTTTTATTTAACATACATCTATCATAAGGGTGGTTTTGACATTCCCTTTTTGTGTCTTCTTGATAGACTGAAGTCATATTTCTTGGGCAACTGAGGCATCCGCATCTTGTAAAGTTGATTGGGTATTGTTGCGAAGAAGAACATAGGCTTCTGGTATACGAATATATGACACGTGGCAGCTTAGAGAATCAGCTATTCAGAAGTAAGTTATCTCTCTCTATTGATTAATAAATTAACCAGCTGATGATTGGTTTAATTTTGATTGAATTGTTATTATTTCTCAATAATATTACTGAGAAACTCACGTGGAGTATATGATTCCTTGGCTTGCAGGATATTCTGTATCGTTGCCATGGTCAACAAGAATGAAAATTGCTCTTGAAGCTGCAAAGGGTCTTGCGTTTCTCCATGAAGCTGAAAAACCCGTCATTTACAGGGATTTTAAAGCTTCAAACATATTGTTAGACTCTGTATGTATTGCCTTTCTTTCTATCTTTTATCATAATTACACACACACAAACACACTGTGTTAATTAATTAGTTTTGTTAATTATGTGCTAATGATTATTTATTTTCATAATCTTCTCCAGGACTACACGGCTAAACTGTCAGATTTTGGACTCGCAAAAGATGGTCCAGAAGGAGATGACACGCACGTTTCCACTAGAGTCATGGGCACACAAGGCTACGCTGCTCCTGAATACGTCATGACAGGTATATTTAGTTAATTAATTTGCTAATAATTAGCCTTCTCAATTTGGACGCACCAACTTTCTCTAAAAACAACTGATATATTTTTATGTTTGATTGGGTATAATTCAGGTCACTTGACATCAATGAGTGATGTGTACAGCTTTGGAGTAGTGCTATTGGAGCTTCTGACAGGGAGAAAATCAGTGGACAAGAGCCGTCCACAAAGAGAACAGAGCTTAGTCGAGTGGGCGAGGCCGATGTTGAATGATGCCCGGAAACTTAGCCGGGTAATGGATCCAAGACTCGAAGGCCAGTACTCGGAAACCGGTGCTCGAAAGGCGGCAGAGTTGGCTTATCAATGCCTTAGCCACAGGCCGAAGCAAAGACCCACAATGAGTACCGTTGTCAAGACTTTGGAGCCTCTCAAGGACTTAGATGAAGACATCACTATTGGGACATTTGTGTTCACTGTCCCAACTGAAAGTAGTAACAAAGATAACAATAATAAGGAGGAGGACTTAAAGGAATGTGAAGCCAAAAAGGAAACAAGGAAAGAGAATTGCAACCATCGCCAAAATCACAAACTGCATAATGGCATTGGCAATGGCCGTAGACGTCAAATGAGATCACCAAAGCCCCGAACATTTCAATCTGACAATGGTCATTGCAGAAACGGGTCCAAGTCACCATTGCACCCTAGCTCAAAGGGACCATAGAGTGATAATTAGAGTTACAAATCTTATATACTGTAAATAGAGCATTAGTTATTAGAATTATTGCCCTTGATTGGATTATTGCATAGTTTGAGAGTTGGGAGATATTTCTCCCAAGTGTAAGAACAACTCTTGTGACTTGTGGTGAGGGAGTTTTTTGATTTTCTTTTTCTTTATAGAATTAATTCTTTGAAAGACGGGATCTTTAATTTAATTTTTTAAATTGTACAATAGCTAATGAGCAACCTAATTGTTTAGTTATTTAATAAGCCAAAGACCAATTCTAATATGGCCAATGACCAACTAATTAGACATGTAACATTCAAACTTTATCGATCGAATACAGCTAAGCAGTTTGAATTAATACAACGCGCAGACACTCTTTCTGATTAAATCCCACTAACCCAATTTTCTAGTTACATGGCTCTGCCTATAGTCTATAAAGAGCGGCCTACGTGCATCATAATGTGGGCACAGTTAATTTTCTTCTTTTTTTTTTTTCCCTCTCTCCTTTGATCAAAGATGCACAGTGTCAAGATTAAATTAATATCAAATATCCCCAGCTTTAATCTTGTGACTTGCACGTGATTGCCTTTTGGTTTAACTGAAAAGAGGAAAGTAAAGAAATTAATTGAGTGTAAGAATTTGATTTTTTTTTTAACTCTCTCCTTTGATCAAAGATGCACACTGTCAAGATTAAATTAATATCAAATATCCCCAGCTTTAATCTTGTGACATGCACGTGATTGCCTTTTGGTTTAACTGAAAAAGAGGAAAGTAAAGAAATTAATTGAGTATAAGTGTTTGAGAATACATAAAAATAAGTACCAAAGTTTAATATTATTTTTTAATTATGAATTTATAATTAAATTATATATTTATTCTTTAATTATGAATTTATAATTGAGTCAATAATTATCTTATTGTTATTTAAATATTAGTCTCATGTAATTAAAAAAAATAAAAACAAAGAAAATTTATCTGACTTTATCAATAAATCTTCATAAAATAACCAATAGAAGTCTGGTAATAAATTAAATTAATCAACATGGAAAGACATATGGTATGAGATTATATTAATTAGACGCGTTATTAAATTAGGAAATTGAATTCAAAGCAAGAATCCAGCTGACCTGAGAGGTTGTTTAGCATATATTAGCAATCAAGAGAAAGACACTGCATTATTTAGTAGTGAAATGAAAAACGTAAATCAGATATGTTTTTGATTGTTGGTCCCACATAAGTTAAACATGTTGATTAGAGGCCGGCCGTGTGTGAACGTTGATAAAAGAGTTTTAGTACCACACAACATAGATCTAGTTGGCGCGTCTTGTATCTCAATTGACATGAGAAAGATCGTTGGAGAAGAGAAGAGATGAAGAGAACATTAGTGCAAACGAATGCATATTTTGCTTTGAAAAAGTTCCATCAAAGACGCGGAAACACCGTCGAAAATGACTAATTTCCATGACAGGGGCCATCGCGAGTGGTTGAAATTATTGTTTGAGTGACAACTAGTGTACATTAACGACGGCTCGTTGAAATTAAAATATCAATTTTAATTTCCGACAACCAACTACCATTGTAGAACATTTTCAAATGGATGAAAGTGAACCATTTTAATGGCGTTTTCCATTTTTAAAATATAATACTAGTCTTGGAGTGGGGGAAAACTTTAGATTACATAGAGAAAGTATGTCTGTCATACAACAAACAAATAAAATTATGGCATATGCGAGTTTTTTTTTAAATTATTATATAAGTAGCATTTATATTAAATTTAACTATATATTATATATACATTAATTAATTATATTACATCATTTGTATTCTAAAATTTTTTAAGTAATAATACATGCACAAAAATAGGGACAAAAAATTAGGCAAAACAAATACAATAATGAAACATGCACCTAAAGATAAAACTAATTAATGCAAATGATTTATCTTATCACCAACATCATGGCATGAGTTCAAGTCCTCAAGCAGCAATCCCTTATATTAGGGTTTGTAGCTCCCCAGTAATTGTGAGAGTAGATTTTTAAGCTATTGCTGGGTAGATTTCTTGTAGATGTAATTTTCCATCAAAAACATTTTTCTACTAATATTAATCAAAAGAGCAAACACTCATAAGATGAAAGTGGATGGTAATTAGAGTTCAAGAGTTATGTTTTTGATGATGTTATTTATTTTTTTTTTTTGGGGGCGGCGCGGTGGGAGAATTTATGTATACGTTAGTGTTGATGTCGAGGGATGGACAAACAAGACCAGTTCGTATGGACCAAAATTGATTTCTAGGCCCTAAGTGATAAAAAAAGAAAAATGTGAATTGATCCCGACTATCGATTGGGCCTAACTAAATTCAAGGGGTTCAACTTGGAGTCTTGGACCAGATAAAATTTGGGCAATAGCCAGATTTAAATTAAACAAAATAGATTAATCCGCCAATAATTTTTAATGAATTTTTTTAAAGATATGTACATTATCATCACATGTACATGAATTGCAATCAAAGCCTCACTCAGTTCACGGGCGAATCAATTAAATAAACTTGTATAGCCACGTGGGAATATTAACAAGGTATCTGCCGGATGAGAATCCTCTCATAGGCATTTCCTCTCCTAATGCTCTCATTAATAAAATTAAATAGTCAAGATTTATGTTAATTAATTTTTACCTAAAAAACAAATTTTCCAAGTGAATAATAATAATATAAATGATGGAGTGCTTCTATAATGCGATAACTGTGGTTTCATCGACAAATCCATAAGGTCAAAGTGCAAGTCATCATCTTCATCTTCTCAAGACAAAGACAAAGACAAAGACAAAGATAAAGATATCATTACCTACTACTTCAAGTGCCCCATTTATTCATATGAGAATAAATGAGGAGAACGCGAGGAGGAGGATGAGGCGATGATGATAATGAGGATGAGGATGAGGATGAGGATGAGGAGAAGAGTGATAATTGGCCCAAATTCAAGATTTAGACTTGGTCCCAGATTCTCTCAAACACCGATTGATCTAATTTAACCCTTTTTGTCTTTGATTGAACGTGTATTTAAATAAAAATTAATTAAAATTAAATTTTAAATATTTAATTTCATTAATACCATGTGTCAATAGATCTTTAAAAGTTTAGGAGGATTAGAAGAGGATAGTGATTCGTAATAGGTCTAAACTCTAATATTGTAATTGGCATTTAGTAGAGAGATCCTAGGCAGGGAGTGGATGTTTTTTAGTTCGGTTCGGCTTGGTGCAGAATTGAATCGAACCGAAATCGATCAGTTCTTAATTATTCAAAACGAATACGAACCAAATTTTAGAACCAATCCTAACCAAACAAAAATAATTCAGTTTAGTTTGGATATACATTTTCTTAATTTTATAGTTTTAATCTAATCTTACTAGATTTTACAGTTTGTACTTGATTTTATTAAATTTTACAGTTCACACCTATATTAACTAGCAACTACACAGTACACTTTACAAATATAATAAACAAATACAAAGTCTTCAAATCAAAAACAAAATAATAAAAGTCATAATACGAAATAGTCACAATTCACAAATGTACCTAAATTTAAAATTTATTACAAATTGTAAATTCATAACCACAAAAAAAAAAAAAACACAAGTCCATAATACTGCATCGACATTCGATAAAACTCCACTATAGCACACAAGCCATAACTACATCCACCATTCATATCACGTACATTAAAATTCAAAGTGAACGAAACACTCAATAATTTAAATAGGTAAAATAAAGTGATTTAATAATTAATAATTAACAAATAAAATAATATCAATTTTATTACCTAAAAAGTGTGTATGTTGACATGTTGAACCGTAATTTTCATGTTGACATGCCAAGTTGGTTACCCGTTGTTGATTTGCAAAGTTCTATAAAAAAAATAATAATATCAAATTAAACAAGGTTCATATTACTTAAAAAATAAACTTAAATTAAAATTAAAATTAAACAAATTGTATAAGTTTCATATTACTAAAAAATAAACTTAAATTAAAATTAAAATTAAATAAATTGTATAAGGTTCACATTATTTTAAAAATTAAATTAAATTAAAATTTTATAAAACATACATCCTCTAAGTTGACCTATAAACTCATTGTCTTCTATTAATTTATTTTGGTTTGCTATTATATCCACAAAAAGAGAAGTTTGCTTTGTAACAATATCAACGCTTCAACCATATTCGGAGTAAAAAAACTTCTATATTGATATAGTATACAATCTCCAGTACTAAAAGTAGACTTAGATAAGATTGAATAATTGACATTATTCACTCTCCACTATAACAAAATATCAAATTTAGTGCCGAATTTACTTTTTGTAATTTTTTCAATCTTCTCCATCAAATAAAGATCTAACTCATTTGACAATTATTGGCTATCTTCACTAATCACGACCTCTTTATTGAATTCAGAGAAATGGTCCTCAAGTATAACATTATCATCACCATCCAAATCCTGAAAATTCAAATCATTTTCACTTCTAAAACCTAAATTTTGGCTTCCACTTGTACTTCCGCTACCACTTTCACTTGCATTTCCACTTCCATCTGATTTATATTGTGTATTATAGGATTCATAAAGCTTAGTCAATAAATTTTTGACCATTTCTTTCATCTCAACACATTTGACATTCCTTGCCATATAATTTCTCAAAGCAATGTATTGCGAATTTCATTTTTTCTCGTGGATCAAGTACATAAGCAACAATCAACAACTTATTTATCTTGTTACAGTTGTCTTAATACTCATCAAATTTTTCCTTAATTTTAATTGCCATAAAACCTAAAAGACTGTCGTTACTATCAGACAATGATTCCAAATATTGTTCAATTTGACATATCAAATTGTTTTAAATATTTGATGTCATTTAAAATAAATAAATAAATAAACATTGTTAACAAAGATAAAGTACATTCTTTATCATATATTTAAATTTAAAAGTATAATAAAGATGTAAAATTACCTTCAAAGAAGAAAAAAATTGCAAAGTCGTCACATAAAAAGTCTTCAGAAACTTGGCTATACGACTAGTACTCTCTCAATAACTGTTTAACGATGGTCTTTTCTTTTTCTTCTTCCCACCTCTTTTTCTTGGAAATAAGTATCATAAAGCTTATCTTCAAGTGCCATACGATCAAATGCCGCCTTAAATTTTATTACTGTATTCAACATAGAATATGTAGAATTCCATCTAGTCGAACAATCTAAGATTACCTTCCTCGGCAATTAAACTTCTCTTGTTACACACGAAATTGAAATGCTTGCATCATAGTAGTGGAAGATCTCACATACTTCACAACATTCTAAATACTAATTATGCTTTGCTCTAATTCCCCCAATCCTTCAGTAATTATGAAATTCAATATATGTGCACAACAACGAACACGCAAATAATCTCCATTCAATACTAAGGATCATTTTGTCAATTCTTTACTTTATTAGTTAAATAACTAAGAGCACCTTCATTTGGACTTGCATTGTCAATAATTACAGTAAATACTCGCTCTATACCCTAGTCAATTAAACGTTTTTCAAGTTGCTTACCAATTGTCTCAAATGAATGATCATTCATAGTGTTAAAACTGGTAATCTTTCTATGTAAATTAGCTAGCTGTCGTAATGGAAGTCCAAATATCAGTGGTCAAAGATACTCTCTGCTTATTCCCAATCAATAAGCTCTTCAACTTAACATTTTCCTCCATGTACATATCAAGAGTATCATTAGTAATGGTTCTACGTGATGGAAGAAGATATCTAGGGCGCCTACTGTAAAAATGCTTAAAACCCGAACTCTCAAAAAAAAAAAAAACAATTCATCAAGAACAATAATTTTCACGGTTGCTCGCCTGTAAGCATCTTAACTAAATCATCTTTCTATAACTTCATCACTATCAACATCCTGAGTTAAAGTTATTTGATTTTTCAGAAAGTCCTTGTATTTTGTACACTTTTTTTTTTATAATGATTCCTCAAAGTGTTAGTCTCGTATCTACTCGTGCCACATTCAAATTCATTGCCATAGAAGTTGCATTTGCACTTTTTATAATTATCTGGAGCTCTATTGAAATGTTGTTACACTGTTGATCCTGGAGCCATTTTTTTCCTTGGTAGTGGTGGTTTGGATGACAAAAATTTTTTCCTCTTGTTTCTGCTAGCGATAATTGTTTCTAAATTATTTTCATTATAATATTCATTTACAAATTCAAGGTTGTCTTGAATTCTTGAATAATTAGACATATAAAAAAAAAGAAAAGAAATAAGTGATCTTGATTTACTTAATAATTTATGAAAATGAAAAAAAAAAACCTAATTAGCATTTAACTTATTTTTACAAGAAAAAATGAAATAATAAAGTATGCCAACATATCATAATTTACTTCTGATTATTTTTAATTTAATTTACTTTCAATTAAAAAACTTGAACAATAATCTTAATTCACTTGAACAATTATGCTAGATAATCATAAATTTATTCTTGATTTTTTTTTCTACACGACAATATTTATTTACAATTGCATGATTATGGCTAAAGGAAGTATAATTATCCATATCAACTTTGCCACTACTTTCAAATGTTTGTTTTTTTTCCCATCCATTTTCAAACTAAACACAAAAATGAAAAAAAATCTCACAACATACAGTACAACCTACATTTTACAGAAAATGAAAAAAAATCCTAATTCTAACGGAAATAAAATAAACACACAGCACATGCTACACTTCATATCAATATGTCCAATCCACCAAAACAAAATCAACCTCTCATATCACAAGATTCAATTCCAACCGAAATAATAATGTGCACTATATACACCACGTTTTGGTTTGGTTCGGTACTCGGTTTGATTTGATTCATTTCGGTAAAAATTGAATCGTGTGCCCACCCCTACAATGTGCACTATATACACCACGTTTAGTGGAGGTCGGCAAAAAGATTCATATGACACTTCATAACCAAAAATAATAATTATAATAATGCAAAAGAAATTTAGCTAATAGTGACTGCTTTTTTTATTAATGAATTTGATTTTTTTTTTCTTTTATTTTTTTTTAACAAACAGAATTTCCATTTACGTCAATATCAATAAAATGGAAATTTCACCAAAACTATGAAGATCATTTAATTTATACACACACATATATATGTTACAATAATAAATTGGATAAACCTTTCGATCATGATCGTACCACTACTATCAATGCAGAATGATAGAGATCTAAATCTATTTTAACTCATCCTCCACGCCACTCAGAGTAAGCTTTACCGACTTATATAATAACAAATTCTTTGCAAAAATTCCATCGACGACTTGCGGCATTTTTATTTTGAAACCTTAGAGACTTCAAATCTAGAAAGAAGTTGCTAACAAAACAAAAGAAACATATTTGAAGTCTCAACGCATACAAAGTGATACATAGAGTTATATATATAAATTAATAGCGTCTTACATATGTAATTGAACATCTTTAATCATAAAGATGGAGTGGGAGTCGCGGTTCCATGACTGCAACAAGTGGAAACATTCTTATGGTTGCCAATCCATAAACTTCCACAATACTAATATGTTCTGGTTTCACATGGGCTGGTAACTTCCAATTAAACCCATGCAACATGTTAGCCAAACTAGAGCTTATCATCTTCACTCCAAGGCTATATAACCAGGGCACATCCTCCTTCCAGACCCAAACGGCAGCTCAAAATTTCGTCCCTTCACATCAAACGCCTTCTCCAGAAATCTCTCAGGCCGAAACTCTTCAGGTTTGGCCCAGACTGAAGGGTCTCTGCCTATACTCCATGTGTTTATAAAGACCCTGGTTCCTTTACGGATATCGAAGCCGGCAACAGTGCAATCTTCCAAGGCCAAGGGCGGAGCTAACAGTACAGCAGCTGGGTGTTTTCTCATCGTTTCTTTCATGATTGCATCGATGTAAGGAAGTTGTGGGATATCTTTCTTTTCCACCCGTCTCTCTCTTCCAACCACTCTGTCGATTTCTTCTGTTGCTTTTTTTATTAGGTCTGGCTGTTTCATTAGCTCAGACATAGCCCATTCTACTGTAGTAGCCGAAGTATCCGTGCCTCCAGCAATTAGATCCTGTAAATTGATGAGTAAAGAAAACCAAGGAACTTTTTTCTTTTAATAATTAAAAGTTGAACTTACATGTTTATTTAGAATATGAATATCAGATCCAATAACGCTGATCCCCAGTTGTGCTAAATGCTTTATAATATGTCAACTTATGTCTATATATATATTGAGAGTCCGTCTCTAATTAGAATATTCTTACTATGTCAGAATATCACTAACATATAAATTTTCAATAAATTAATCAGAGGCGGTATGTTTTATATATTAAGGCATTGAAATATATATATATATAAGGAAACATTAATTACCTGTGTGAACACCCTCATGCTGTCGTAGTTGAACATCAAGATTTGGATCATCAGCCATCTGCAACAATAAGTCCACCATGTCCTTGGGCACAAAATTCTTTAAATTACCTTTTCTGTTAGCCTTGTGTTCCTCAAACACATGGTCCTGGAACCGATCAAATTTTTTCTTCAAGGCCTTCATCCGCTTCACGTACCCTTGCAGGTCCAAGAAATCTAGCCACGGAATCCAATTCCCAATATTTACCACCCCATTAAGCAAAAACAACTCATCTAACATCTCTTGAAATTCTTCAAGTGTTACGATTGAATCTCCAGCTTTCGACTCACTAAAGTACCTTTTCCCCAGCACTGTTCTGCTTATAATGCTGAGGGTAACGCGTGAGAGATGTTCTTTGAGCACAATCAGCTTCCCAGATAAAGCATATAGACGAGAAATAAATGCACGATATTCCTCGACACGAATGTATTGATAGGACTCGAGTCTTTTCGAGCTAAACAGTTCGGAAAGGTGACGTTTACGGCCTTGGCGCCAATATGGTCCATAAGGAGCCCATGTGAGATTCAAGTAGTTATATGTTGTGTGCTTGCCTGCTGCAGTTTGGGGCCTGGAGGCAAATATGTGATCATGTGTTTTGAGAAATTGTTTTGCCATTTCTGCCGAAGCAGCAACCACCACAGGGAAAGAGCCAAACTTCAGCTGCATTATTTGTCCCTTTTTTTGGGAAAGTTTGTGAAGAGATTGGTGAGGGAATGGGCCAATGAGATTTAGATTGCCAATGATAGGCCATGGTTTTGGACTTGCCGGAAATTTTAGTGGCGGCGTCGGAAAGTTAGGAGGAAGGCTAGAGCCGCTAGCAAAGTCAAGGCTATAACAACCCAAGAATGAGCTGCCTCAATTGTGTTTTGTTAAGTGGTGATACTTGAGCTTGGTTATGGATGATGATTTGGGAAAAATATTCGAATTTGAATTATTGAAGAAAGGTGGGACACAATCTATGGTTCAACGTCGACCAATAATAAGAAGTAAAATTTAATAATTAAGATGATGGTAGAAGAACGAATAGTTTACAGAAAAGATAAAAAAATTTACTTCAAAATAAATACTTGTCTTAAGTATTTTGGTTGGAGCCTTGATTATTGATTATTTGCTTAAACTTATAGTTTCTCTAATATGTTATCTTGTGATGCATTCCCTTATACGCGAATTTTATTCCAATTATTTCAATAATTCGTTCAAAATACTCATGAAAGTTTTGCCTCGTTGCATGCATTGTATCATAATTTCGTATAATATCTATTAAACAATAATGCTACACATCTCAAATTTTTTATTTTAAACAACTATCCCACATGATGTGGTATTCATCAATTAATTAATAAAATTAGAATAAATTAATTATATTATTTTACCAACTAATATCACATTATAAAATAATTATTTAAAATAAAAAATATAAAACATATACCATTACTCATCTGTTAAATTCATATTTATTACTCATATATTAAATTCATATTTGATTTCCTCGGTACAATTGCCAACTTTTGGCCCAAAAAAATTTCTCTAGCAATCATCTGAACTTTGCACATCGCCCAATGGTATAGAGGTTAAAAAAAAAAGCAAAAAGGTTGGTCTAGATTAAACATAAATTTTATTTTAAAAAAAAAAAAAAAACTTGATCGTTGATTCATTGCTGTGGCAATATATAAATCAAACTGGGCACCAAATCTTATTATTTGGATTTGGCATTGACAATAAAGCAGTGTGGAGTCTCTGGGCTAGTCAAGTGTTGAGTGGTCAGTTCTTGTGGATTACAACATTAATACAATATTATTTTGGACAATTGGACTAGCTAGTCTGCACCATGACCATCAATCGCCAGCTACTAAATGACAGAGCCGGTTAATAAGGTGGGACTTGCATATGCTCCAGCGGTTCTTCTTTATTGTTGTTTCGCGTCGCGGCTTCTTATTTATAACTCAATAATACCGTAAAAAGCTAGCTAGTCTATTTCGTTCTTTTAGTGTAGATTGATGGATACTCTTCGAGCATATATATGTGACACCTTGCAACCGCGCTGCCACTCAATTCCCCTTTCGTTGTTATCATATATGCTTTCAACCTATTTTACAAGAACAAAAATTTTCTTATAATTTTTTTTTATTTTAAATAATTTATCAAATGTATAATAATTAAGTTAATTTTTTAATAAATATATATAATTAATCAATTATTAAAAAATAAGTTATGATTCTCTCCTAATTTTTTTTTGTTAACTTTCTTTATTTTTTTAATAATTAGTTAAGTATATGATAATTAAACTAATTTTTTCAATGAATATATCTATTTAACCAATCATTGAAGAATAATGAGAGATAGGAGGGAAAAAAAATTAGGAGATGATCCTAAACTCTTCTAATTTTTTTCTTTTAACTTTCCTTATTTTTTAATGATTTGTTAAGTGTATGATAATTAAACTAATTTTTTTTAACGAATATACACATTTAATAAATTATTGAAAAACAAAGAGAACTAAGAGGAAAAAAAAAAACTAAGAGAGGATCCTAATCCTATTGACTGGACAGAGATTTTCTTATAATTTTTTTTCTCTTAACTTTCCTTATTTTTCATAAATAAGTTAAGTGTATGATAATTAAGCTAATTTTTTTCAATAAATATATACAATTAATCAATTATTGAAAAATAAGGACGGCTAAGAGGAAAAAAAATTAAGAGAGGTTCATAATCCTTCTGACTGGACAAGGATTTTCTCATAATTTTTTTTTCTTCTAACTTTCCTTATTTTTCAAAGATTGATTAAATGTATAATAATTAAGCCAATTTTTTCAATGAATATACACATTTAACTAATCATTGAAAATAAATAGAGTTATGAAGAAAAAAAATTAGGAGAGAATTCTAATTCTTTTGACTGGATAAGGATTCTCTCCCAATTTCTTTCTCCTAACTTTTTTCATTTTTCAATGATTAGTTAAGTGTATGATAATTTAGCCAATTTTAAAATGAATATACACATTTGGTTAAATTATTGAAAAATAAGGAGGGTAAGAAGGGAAAAAAATTAGAAAATGATCCTAATCTTTCTGACTAAATAAAGATTCTCTCCTAATTTTTTTTCTCCTATCTTTCTTTATTTTTCAATGATTGGTTAAATATATGATAATTAAGCCAACTTTTTCAATGAATATACACGTTTAAGCAATCATTGAAAAATAAGGAGGGCTAAGAGAAAAAAAATAGGAGAAGATTCTACTCCTTCTGATTGGACAAAGATTCTCTCATAGTTTTTTTCCTCCCAGTTTTTTTATTTTTCAATGACTGGTTAAGTATATGATAATTAAGCCAACTTTTTTAATGAATATACACATTTAATCAATCATTGAAAAAAATAAATGCTAGGAGAAAAAAAAAACTAGAAGATGATCCTAATCCTTTTGACAATTTTTTTCTCGGCTTTTCTTATTTTTCATTGATTGGTTAAGTGTATGATAATTAAGCCATTTTTTTCAATAAATATATATATTTAACAAATAATTGAAAAATAAGGAGGGTTAAGAGAAAAAAAAAACTAGGAAATGATTTTAATTGTTCTGACTGGACAATGATTCTCTCTTAATTTTTTTTTCCTCGTAGCTTTCAATATTTTTCAATGATTGGTTAATTGTATGATAATTAAACCAACTTCTTTAATGAATATAAACATTTAAGACATATTAAGCGGAAGATTAGAAGGGAAAAAATTAGAAGAGGATCATAATCCCTTCTAACTACAAGATTACTGACATATTAAGCGGAAGATCACTCATTAAGGTTTATCCTTAATAACTTCTTCATGGTTCAAACCGAAATGCAATAACATCCTCCTTATGGAATGGAAAATTCGATTACTATCATAATATTAATAAATAAAAAATTAAAAGCTCTTAATAACATCAATTACAAATTGTTTAATTTATTATTTGAATAAGAATGGGGTCCAAATTTTTTATTTTGTACGGTATATGGCTTTGTGTTTTACAATAATTAAGACGTGTTATCTTGTCTGCTATTCAATTCACACTTTTTAATTAAAGTTTATATCTCTTAATTATACAGTTATGTTAAGGATAAATTTTAGATTATCTTATATGAATTAACTATTTTCAAATCGCTCCTTATGTTTTCAAATCTCAAGTTATCTCATTTTCTTCAAAATATAAGAGAAAAAAATTAAGGTGGGGGTTAATTTTTTTTTTCTTAAGAGTAAATTGAAATTTAAAAAAAAAATGATGATTGTGGAACATGTTACTGCTCTCATTTTTAGGGAGCATGATTCTTTTTTTAACTTCACCAACACAGTTTTGTTTACTTTTTCACATTTTGTGCAACAACTGCTCTACAGCTCTTAGTTTTTAGTTCTACCATAAGTATAAGAGCTTTTAGTAATTTCTCTCTCTGTGCGTTCTATATAAATCGCCTTTCATTCCATTCGTCGATATTACTGAGCTTTTACCTCTTCTAACATTCATTTTTCTTCCATCTCTTTTTACTTTCACTTTCTCCCACCTCTTTCAAGTTTCACTCTCTTCTATTCTTTTGACTTTCACTTTCTTTGGTGAATGTCTTTTCCTTTCCTTTTATAAATTTCAATATCTTCCAATTCTGAGAACAGTTCTCACTCTTTTTATCGCGACAACTTTAAAGATGATGATGATTATTATCATGTATCAATTGACCAACTATTCTCTATTGTGAATTTTACTACCACAACATTTATCCTCGATAACTAAAGCAACCTCCAATCCAACACTAGCTGGTCCATCAATAAGCTTGGGAATAAGATTTCTGAGAGATCTATTCTATCCTTTAGTGATAACCTAACCTCATATTTTTTAAAAAATCAGGGTGAAAAGCGATAGCTTCAGAAAAGGGCTGATTAGCGAGCTCGCTAGTTTGTACTTTTCTAAGTTCAACTGAACTTCAAAACCTAACCTCATAAAAAAAATAAAGTTGAAAAGCGACAGCCCCAAGAGGGGACTAACTAGCGAGCTCACTAGTTTGTACTTTTCTAAGGTCAACTGAACTTGAGATTTTACATTTAATTCTAAGGGATGAAATTGATTTCTCAGAAATATTATTCCCAAGCTCATCGATAGACTAATTAGTGTTAGACTAAACGTTGGTTTAGTTATCAGGAATAAATGTTGCGGGAGTAAAATTCATAATAGAGGGTAGTTGATTAGTGAGTGCAAGATAATAATCATCATCATCTTCAAAGTAGTCACAGTAAAAATAGTGAGAATTGTTCTCAGAATTTAAAGATATTAAAATTTCTAAAAAGAAGATAAAAGACGCTCACCAAAGAAAGTGAAAGCCAAAATAAATGGAAGAAAGTGGAAGCCAAAAAAGATAGAAGGAAAGTGAAAACTAGAACAGATAAAAGCTCAATAATGTCGATGAATGGAATTGAAGATGACTTATATAGAACGTATGGAGAGAGAAATGTCTAAAATTTCTTATTCTTCTGGTAGAACTATAAATTAAAAGCTGGGGAGCAGTGTTGTACAAAATGTGAAAAAGTGAATAACGTGTGCTAGTGAAGTTAAAAAGTCATGTTGGAGCTCCTCAAAGAGTAGCAATCATGCTACCCAAGAATAGAAGTAACTATCATGCATCCCACGAAGTAGAAATTATGACTCTCTAAGAGTATGAGCGGCAAGCATGCTCTATAGGGAGCATAAATTATGACTCCCTAAGAGTGGGAGCAGCAGTCATGCTCCCCAAAGAGCAGAGATTACGACTTTCCATGAATAAGAGCAATAGTCATGCTTCATAAGGAGTAAAAATCATAATTCCCCAAGATTGGGAGTAGCAGCCATGCTCCCTAGAGAGTAGAAAATATCGTTCCTCAAGCATGAGGCTGCAGTCATATTCATTTGGGAGCAAAAATTATGACTCTTTAAGAGTAGAAGCAGCAGCCATCTTCCATAAGGAGTAGAAATTATAACTTCCTAAGAGTGGGAGCAGCAATCATGCTCTTTAGGGAGCAGAAATTATGATTCTCCATGACTGAGAACAGTAGTCATGCTTCCTAGAGAATAGAAATCACGACTCTCTAAGATTGGAGCAGCAGCCATACCCTATATAGAGCAGAAATTATGACTCTCCAAGAGTGAGGCAGCAATCATGCTTCTCTATAAGCAAAAATCATGATTCCCCAAGAGTAGGAGCAGCAGTCATGCTCCTTATATAGTAAAAATCATGACTCCCCAATGTGAGAACATCAGTTAAGCTTCGAGGGAGTAGAAATCATGACTCCCTATAAGTGAGAGCAACAGTCATATGCTCCCTAAGGAGCATAAATCATGACTCCCCAAGGGTGGGAACAGTAGGCATGCTTCTCAGAGAGTAGAAATTATGACTCTCTAAGAGTAAGAGCAATAGTTATGCTCCCCATGAAGCAGAAATTATTATCTTCAAGAGTAGAGGCAGCAGTCATACTCCCTGAGAGCATAAATCATGACTCCCAAAAAATAGGAGCAGCAACCATGCTCCATAAAGATAGAAATTATGATTCTCTAAGAGTGGGAGCAGCAGTCATGGTCCCTAAGAAGCAGAAATCATGGTTCTTCATAAGTGAGAGTAGCAGTCATGCTCCCTAAGGAGCAGAAATCATGCTTCCCAAGGGTGTAAGCAATAACCATGGCCTTCAAGAGGCAAAGATTATGGTCCACCAAGTGTTGGGACCATAATTCACGCATCCCTTAAGTAGAAGATAGCTAAATAAGTTATGGACTACGAGTTCATAAGAACCGTAGACCTAATTTTAGATTATAGACCATACAGAAAGTCCAAGTCTAAATATAGAGGCTATTATTGAATCAAGCTTGGCTAAATAAAGTTAGTAATAGAAGGATATTACTTGGTCCAGTAGTAAATTTGATAAAGTTTGATCTGGATAAGATCAATGAAAGGATAAAGTAATTCAAATCCTAAAGAATAGAGGAGAATTAGAATGAATTTAAGTTATAAAAAGATTTTATCTGTAGAGAGCTATAAAAGCAAAGGTCTGTATTAGTATGAGGACAAATACTAAAAAAGTAGCAAAGAGAGTGAGAATTTAATTATCACTACGATCATAATAAAAAATTTATTTTCTCTGCCCATATACATAAGTTAAAGGCCGAATTATGTTAATTTTCTATGTCTTTTATTATATTGTCCTCACCTAAATTAATTTTCTAGTTGACCGGATCTCTGTTTCAATAATTTTTATGGTTGAATGCTGAAGAGTTGAATTAATACTATATTCGCTTCCTTATTAACCAATTCTTTAGTTAAAATTAAAATGAATATACGTAGTATATATAATTGCGACAGAAATGATGGAAAAAAAAATCAATTTAAAAATATCTATTATCCTTTGATTACTTCAAATATACTCTCTCTCCCTCCCCCCACCCTTCGCTTTCTCTCTCCTTTTACTTGTCAGTAATATATTGTCTAACAATACGCTGTAATAATATTTGATTTGTAAAAAGAAAAAGTATTATGTTCTTGAATTAGCTGTTATAACTTTTCGGGAAAAAAGAAAAAATTTTTATACCTTGTAAAATAGTTCTCTTTAAGGAGTTTATTTAATTCTTTTTAAGTTGTGCAGATTTTTTATGTATGTTGTTTAAGGAAAAATTAGCCAATCCCCTGTGGTAGCTCAACTGGTCTTGCTCAAGTTCAAATAATAGTATGGACAAGAGGTGTTTAGTAAAAGAGCTTCTAATCTTCATCAAACTTTAAGAAAAAGAGAAAGAGAGAGAGAATCTAGACTATCTGAAAAATATGTAAGCTAAAATGTGCATAT